>JAJPUD010003521.1:177704-206138 GCA_023553655.1 Myrmecobius fasciatus
AATAACCAAATTAATAAAAACCATATGATTATCTCCATAGATGCAGAAAAAGCCTTTGATAAAATCCAACACCCATTCCTATTAAAAACACTGGAGAGTATAGGAATAAATGGGCTTTTCCTTAAAGTGATTAGTAGTATCTACTTAAAACCTTCAGCAAGTATCATATGTAATGCAGTCAAACTAGAACCATTCCCAATAAGATCAGGAGTGAAACAAGGCTGCCCACTGTCACCATTATTATTTAATATTGTCTTAGAAATGTTAGCTTTGGCAGTAAGAGAAGAAAAAGAGAATAATGGGATTAGAGTAGGTAATGAGGAAACCAAATTATCACTCTTTGCAGATGACATGATGATATACGAAGAGAACCCTAAAGACTCAACTAAAAAACTACTAGAAACAATTCACAACTTTAGCAAAGTGGCAGGATACAAAATAAATCCACATAAATCATCAGCATTTTTATATATTACCAATAAAGTTCAGCAGCAAGTGATACAAAAAGAAATTCCATTCAAAATAACTGTTGATAGTATAAAATATTTGGGAATTTATCTGTCAAGAGATAGTCAGGAACTTTATGAACTAAACTACAAAACACTTTCCACACAAATCAAATCAGACCTAGTCAATTGGAAAAACTTAAAATGCTCATGGGTAGGCCGAGCAAATATAATAAAAATGACAATACTACCCAAACTAATTTACTTATTTAGTGCCATACCAATCAAACTCCCGAGAAATTATCTTACAGATCTAGAAAAAATAGTAGCAAAGTTCATTTGGAAAAACAAAAGGTCAAGAATTTCAAGGGGATTAATGAAAAAAAAGGCTGATGATGGAGGACTTGCTGTACCAGATCTAAAACTATATTACAAAGCAGCGGTCATCAAAACAATTTGGTACTGGCTAAGAAATAGAGAAGTCGATCAGTGGAATAGGATAGAATCACAAGACAAACTAGGCAATAACTATAGCAATTTGGTTTTTGATAAACCCAAAGACCCCAGCTTTTGGGATAAGTATTCACTATTTGACAAAAACTGCTGGGAAAACTGGAAACTAGTGTGGAAGAAATTAGGGCTTGACCCACATCTAACACCACATACCAAGATAAGATCTAAATGGGTTCATGATCTGGATATAAAGAGTGATACTATAAGTAAATTAGAGGAATGTAATATAGTTTACCTCTCAGACCTTTGGAGATGGAATAAATTTATGTCCAAAGAAGAACTGGAACTCTTAATTGAAAACCAGATAGATAACTTTGACTATATCAATTTAAAAAGTTTTTGTACAGACAAAATCAATGCAGACAAGATTAGGAGGGAAGTAATAAACTGGGAAATCATCTTTACATTCAAGGGTTCTGATAAAGGTCTCATCTCTAAAATATATAGAAAATTGTCTCATATTTATAAAAATTCAAGCCATTCTCCAATCAATAAATGGTCAAAGGATATGAACAGACAATTTTCAGAGGATGAAATTAAAACTATTTATAGTCATATGAAAAGGTGCTCCAAATCACTGTTGATTAGAGAAATGCAAATCAAGACAACCCTGAGGTACCACTTCACACCTGTCAGACTGGCTAAAATGACAGGAAAAGTTAATGATGAATGTTGGAGGGGTTGTGGGAGGGCTGGGACACTGATGCATTGTTGGTGGAGCTGTGAACGGATACAGCCATTCTGGAGAACAATTTGGAGCTATGCTCAAAAAGTTATCAAACTGTGCATGCCCTTTGACCCAGCAGCATTTCTATTGGGCTTATATCCCAAAGAAATCATAAAGAAAGGAAAAGGCCCCACATGTGCAAGAATGTTTGTGGCAGCCCTTTTTGTAGTAGCTAGAAACTGGAAATTGAATAGATGCCCTTCAATTGGAGAATGGCTGAATAAATTATGGTATATGAATATTATGGAATATTATTGTTCTGTAAGAAATGACCAGCAAGATGATTTTAGAGAGACCTGGAGAGACTTACATGAACTGATGCTGAGTGAAATGAGCAGAACCAGGAGATCATTATACACGGCAACAACAGTACTATATGACGATTAATTCTGATGGACATGGCTCTCTTCAACAATGATATGTTTCAAACCACCTCCAATTGTTCACTGAAGAAAGCCATATACACCCAGAGAGAGGGATGCGAAATGTGGACCACAACATAGCATTCTCATACTACTTGATTGATGTTTGCTTACATTGTGTTTCCTTTATCTGATATATCATTTGTGTAGATAAGATTTTTCTTGCACAACAATGATAAGTTTGGAAATATGTATACATATATTCGATTTGCCAATATTTTAACATAATTAACATGTAGTGGATATCCTGCCATCTAGGGGAGGGGTGGGGAAGTTGGGGGGAAAAATTTCTAACGGAAAGCTATGTAAGTGTTATTGTTGAAGAATTACCCACACATATGTTATGCAAATAAAATAAAATTTAAAAAAAAATTAAAAAAAAAGAAATATAAAAGAAAACTTTCACCATGGAAAGCTTTCATGTGTGGAGATTTTCCAGAGAAAATATAGAAGAGTCCACAGGACAGGAAAGTGCTTATGGATAATGATCAGCATTATAAAGGGTACCTTTATACTTTGTGCTTATTATGCTCTTCTAGGTTCAAGAAGGCTGAAAACAATAATTCTTCTATATGACAGCTTTTCCAATAAATAAACATAGCTTCTCCTTCACTCTATTTTCTTTTTCTTCCTTTCCATTCCCTTTCTCTCTTCTCTCTTCACCTCCCCTTTCTTCACAGTTCTCCTTCCCACCCTATTTTTTCTAAGTTCAATTCAACCTAATTCCATTAAATATGTTACACCAGCTATAATCAAGGTAATAAATAAGTGTAGGTCATACAAAGACAGAAACAAACCAATCCCTGTCCAGTTTGGATCAATTTGTAATCCCCCTCTCCCTTCACTTAGAGTTTAACACCATTGTTCAGATTTAGTTTAATCAGAACACACAGCATTATGCTTTTATAAAAGTCAAACGTAGCATTAGTATTTTTCTTTTGTGTATCATGATAGTAGCTGATTTTTTTAGTGTTTTAATGTTTACAAAGTAAGCTTAAATATATCATTGGAACCCCACTATCACATCAGTTTCATAGATGAGAATTTAAATTGAAAGAGAATTAATGCCATGTGCAGAGACATGTAGCTAGTATGTATATTCAAGCTTACATCTTCTGACTACAAGTTCAGTGCTCTCTGACTATTTAGCTTGTATCCACAAATTTCCCCTTCTTCATCTTTTTCACATGAGAGACAAAGTAGAATTTCTGTCATGCCCATCAAGTAAGAAAGCTATAGATCAGAATGAGGACAAACTATATATTTATTCTCTATACATCAGGTCATATGTTGGAACTAATAATCAAAAGATTTGCTCAAAATAAATCATAAAACTGTCTAGTGAAGTTTAAAGGAATTGTGACAGGCATTGGTGGAAGGAATACATAATGTGATTAAAACAGATCTTTCAATATCCTGAGAAATAGTTTGTGGTGAAAAAAAGCACTAAATTTGGAATCTGAACATCTGCTTCCAAATCTTAGCACAGTTACCTTTAACTCTTGTTATCTGGATTGAGCCACTTAAACTCTATCAACCTCTATCTACTTCCTTATCTATAAAATAAGGAGGTTAGGATGAGACCTTAACTGATAAGCTGTCAGTAAAACACCACCAACAAAACAACAATACAATCTTCCCTCTCTCCCCCACATTCTACCATGTTATGGAATTTTTTTTTCCTTAAGTTCAGGATAAAATAAATAATATTTTTTAAAATGAGAGGCTTGAACCATATCATTTTTAAGTTGAATTTCAATTCTAAATCTGTTTCAAAATATACATTGTTTTCAATGTATATTCATTTCAAACCACCTCCAATTGTTCACTGAAGAAAGCCATATATACCCAGAGAGAGGGATGTGAAATGTGGACCACAATATAACATTCTCATACTCCTTGATTGATGTTTGCTTACATTGTGTTTCCTTTATTTGATATATCGTTTATGTATATAAGATTTCTCTTGCACAACAATGACAAGTTTGGAAATATGTATACATATATTCGATTTGCCAATATTTTAACATAATTAACATGTAGTGGATATCCTGCCATCTAGGGGAGGGGTGGGGAGTTTGGGGGAAAAATTTGTAACGGAAAGCTATGTAAGGGTTATTGTTGAAGAATTGCCCACCCATATGTTATGCAAATAAAATTAAAAATATATATATACATTGTTAGATCTATTATCTAATTACTAGGATTATTCCCTTCAAATCTGCACATGGCAAATTATTCTTGCCCTCTGCTATGCAAAACTTTTTCAAATCTTCTCAAGATTCTTGGGGAGTTGTCCCAACTTGCTGGGGTGATATGCATTCCTCTAGATCTCTTAAAAATGTAGGGACATCAAGAAACATATTGGTTATCTTTCATTCTTGCCACGTTATCTTTCTCAGTAATGCCCTTTTTTCCCATCTCCCACTTCAATTTCCTTGTTCTTTTTTGGGTGGGGGGGGATGGGCACAATTCTTTATAGATAATGTGTTCCTGACTATTTTTGCCCACTGTTTTTCTACTAACCACACTTTAATGTTTATCACTGGTTTTCTTCACAATGACATTATGAGTGCAGTAGGTAATACAAAGACTATTATCCCCATTTCAGAGATGAGAGAAGGAGTTTGAATGATTTGTTTGGGTCATGTAGAGGTAAGTATCAAATCTGGAGCTGAAATTGTAATGTTTTGTCTCTAAATAAATGCTATTTGACTGTACCTTGATGCACTGAATTGTAAGAGTTGTTCTTATTGGCTGAAGAATTTTGTTTTAACTGAAAAAAAAAGAAATTTACATCATTATTATATATTATAAAGAGTAGTAAGTTATAAATAATATATATGCAGTTTCATGAGCAGTCATCTTATTGTACTACATTATGGAAATTTTTTTCTACTTCAATAATTAAAAATTAAATAAAAAATACTAGCAAGCTTCCATCTTTACTTTTCTGTTTTGTATATTATGCTCAGGCACATAAGTAAACATAATTAAAGTTCACATTATAGCATTTGTTGAACTAAAATGCCTTATCCCCATTTTGTGGATGAAGAAACAGATGCATAGGGATCATAAGTGGTATGCCCAAGATAATGTCTAATGACTGCTTGAACTGGGTTGTGAGCTGAGATCTTCATATTGCAGTCACAAGGCTTTTCCATAACACCATGAGGTTTCCATTGATTAGAATGTACTTACAAGCACTTTGTGAAAGAATTATTAATATAAATGTTTGAAATAAGTAGTATTAAAGAGGTGATTGGAGAAGTAGAATTTACTTTTTAAAGGAACAAATGACACAAAGATAAAGGTAGAATACATAAGCAAATTAGAAGGAAGAGTAAAAATGATCATATCCATTAGTAAACAGTGAACAGCATACTTTGCTATCACAAAGAGATGAACAAGAGAATTTCAGATATTTTTCCTTCCCTTGACCTTTTTTTTTTATTGCAAACATTTGCCAAAAACATTTTAATTGCAAATGCATTTCAATTTTGTCTTTGCGTTCTTAAGCACCAGCCTTTCTTAATTTTATTCAAGTATTTAGTTTCTCAGTATTAACATTTGAGAAATTGCACAAATATACAAAAATGGGATTCATAGGGATATGGGGAAAGAGAAATTTAGCAAAGAATGTGCAATGGCTGTCACTGAAATTCACCCGAAATTATTTTGGCTTTCCAAATCATAAACATTGTTTATGGACTTAGGCTGAGAAACAAAATAATTCAGAGGGAAATTTAGCATTTTCCTAATTTCTACTTGCAGAAATAAATTTTCTTGGCACTCAGTACACTGTTTTCTATTGACTGATTCAAATCACTTCTTTTACAATGGACAAAATTAAATATACTACTAAACTACAACTAAAAATGCCTTTTATATTTCTTCATTGTCATTCATTGACAATTACTAATTGTGAGTTTTGTCCATAATTCTAATGTGTATCATTTTTCAAATATTAGCTTAAGTCCAAAATGTCTTTTAAACAGCTCTTATTCGTCTCTTTATCTGAAAAAAAATTTTTTTATGTATTGAACCCAACATCAAAACCATGGTGGTTAGAATTTAACATGTATTGCTTTTATTTTTATTATTTTCAGATTATGGATGAGTGATAGTTTGCTCTCTCCAAAAATATTTTAAAGTCCATAAGTGAAAGAACCATATGTTCAACTAATACTTTGCTAGTTAATAAATGTTATTAATTTTTACCACTTAAGCTTAATATTCTTTGCATTTTTATCTCATGGGAAGCACTTATTTCTTTAAAATGATATACACAGAAAGATGAATAATGTTATTTTGAGTACTTACTAGTAAAAACATTTTCCTAAAAAACTTCTTCTGATTTAGATTTAACAATTTGTCTTCTGTGAATTCAGAATAAGCATTTATTAAGCACCTGCCACATTTCAAGTACTTTGCAGGGAATTAATAGCTACAACAGCAATAACAACAAAAATGAATTGACATTCTTCCTAGTAGTAAAAGGCATAATGGATAATGTTCGTCAAATTGGCAATTGTAAATAAGAGGACCTAACTTAGAGTGTTACATCTGACATTCACTATTCGTGTGACCATGGAAAAATTTTTTGATCTCTGTCAACCTCAGTCTCTTCAAATGTTAAAATGGGATAACAATAGCAGCTAACTCAAAGGATCATGAGGGTCACATAAAATAAAAATGTAAACTGCTTTTTTAAACTTTAAAGGGCTTTTCTATTACTACTACTGCTATTAATACTATTACCAATGATAGCAACAACAATGACAACATATTCTTCTGCTTTTCTTGCTCTAATTATTAACTTTATTATTCTCTTTAGGTACTTAGTATACCTAGGCTTCAAATGTTTCCGTCTGTAAGATAGGAGATTTGAGTTTAATGATTTCCAAAGTCCTTCAAAAATTTAGTATTTTATGAATATGTAATTTTTAGATAGGATGGACTATTTAGGTGATGGTAGTATAGAGAAGATTTTCCAAAGGCCAATACCCTCTCTCCAAATGCAATAGTTTTATGATCATAAGACTTGATTTGTGAAGTCATTTTGTTTTCTAAGGAAACAAAATTTTAAAATTGGTCCTGCTGTGTAGATGTGGGCTTCCTTTATTTCAATCATGCCAAAAGCATTCCTTCTCTGAATTCCTGACTGTTGCTTTCAGAACATTAAATTCCATTAAGACTCCTTCAGGATGAATTGTCCATCCTATTTGCTATTTAAGAATCCTACCATAATTGATTAATTAAGTAAATAATTAGGTAATCCAAATTAATGCCTTGTGGAAAAATATCTCTTTTAAAAATCCCCAAACATATATATATATATATGAACAACCCCTCAAGTGAAGACTGGGTTGTTAAACACATATTCTTCTACTGACATTTTCTTTCCTTTTTAATGGGGTGGAATATGACATAGATGTAAAAAGTAACCATTGCCAAAGTGAACTAATGAGTTTATTAATATTTATAAGGTGATCATGAAACCATTAACTTTAATTTGGACGATAATGCTATGGGCAGAAATGCTGCAATAGTCATTTCTATGCAAGGATTTGATCCACTTAAATGGTCCCTAAACTAACTGGTCTCAATGCAACATAATGAACAAAGTCCTTTCCTAATAACTCCTGGGATAGGATCTGGAATTGAAGGCACTGTAAAAAAGAAAAGAATTTTGCTTTAAATATTACCATTGTTTGTTTAATATCTAGGACATCAAAAAGAGAGACAGAATTTGAGAAGTAAATACTGTTCTTTGTCTCTAGCAAATGTTCTTTGTAAATCTTTTCAGAACATGTTTCAAATAATGAAGAAAAATGAGCCTTTGATTATATAAAGGAATTTATTTTAGAAATACTTGACAGGAATGTTAAAATAAGTTGAAGAATTATTTAATTATTGGGAGACTGCAGTTATGTATTATAATACTAGTTCTTAGATGATCATTGTTACCTCAGATTACTGGAGATATAAATAAATACCATTTTTGATAAGTACATTAAAAATGTATAGTCACCAAGGATCATTGCCATTCAAATTTTTCTGTTCAACTTATATATTTAATGAAATACAGGGAGAAAGACCTATATTTGTATAGGTCTAAATAAAGCAACATTTCAAAGTCCCCTCATTTTGTTGGGTTAGCCTTTCTATTCATAATGTGTTCACAAATGGGGCCAAAATATTTTTGCCCATAGAATTTCTTCTGTTTTGAGGAATTATTTATATGTTTTTTATCTGTACCACTTCTCCCTTCCCCAAACAGTATTATAAGGACCTTAAGAGTGGGATTAAATCAGTAGGTTTGCATCTTGAAACTTTACCAAGAAGAATATAGAATGTGAGCTTCATGAAGGCAAAAAATGTGTTGCTATTCTCCTTGTATCCACAGCACCTAGCATAGTGATTGCATGTGACAGCCAATTAAACAAAAGTGTAATGAATTGCTTAATTCTACAATGAGCTCTCTGGGGAATTTATAATATTATGCAAATTAAATGTTCAAACCTTTCCTGGCAAATCTTTCTTATTTCATTAACCCTTCAGTAACAGACATATTTTTGTCATTGAGCTTGTCCAACAAGATGACACTTGCAAAATCTTATGTAGTGGTAACATAATCTTTGACAACTCACAATTATACTCATTCTTTATTGGAGAATTAAAAAAAAGCTTTTTTTAAAATAGCTGTTAATCTAATATAGCTTGTGCTTTTTAATATATATTAAACTAAAGTAGTAGTACTAATACACTATTATTTTCTACTTTCCCTTCTGAATCCCTTTTAACCTTGTGTATTTTCGGAATATTTTATTAACTCTTTTCTTTTTTTCCCCCTATCCTATTCTTTGTATTATTATTACCATTTTCTTCCCCTTCCAATTATATCATTTTCAAATAAAAGCTCTTCCTATTTATTAAAATATAGCAAAGAAAAACATACATGTTTTATGATTGTTACTACAGTCCACATCTTCACCATTTGTTGAGGGACATGCTTCATGATCAATCTTTTTGAATTGTGAATGCATTGATTGCATCAGAGTTATTAGGTCTTTTAAAGTTATTTTTCTCTCTGAAATAGTCATTGTATTAACAATTATAGTTATTGTATTAACAGGTCTTTTAGTTCTTATCACTTCATTTATATCAGAGTTCCTTGATTTTTGTGAATCTCTATCTTATCATTATTCATATTCAATTTCCTATTATGTTGAACTTTTACCCCAGCATTTCTCAATTGATGGGTACCTACTTTATTTTCATTTCTTTACTAACACAAAGCATGATGAAATACATATTAGTGTACACAGTAGTTCTTTTCTACTTTCTTTTTCTCTTTAGAGTTTATTCTTTCTAACAAAAATAACATGTAAAAGGTAGAGTATAGTTTGCTATATTTGAAGTAACATTCCAAAATTCTTACCAGAGTTTTTGGATAAAATCACAACTATATTAACAGTTTGTTATTGGGTTTGTCTTCATAATGATCTGCTTATTTTCAATTTTGGTTATTCTTTATAATCTGATAGATGTGAGGTATAACCTCAGTGTTGCATTAAATGCATTTTGCTATTAGTGATTTGGAATATTTAAAATATCTATTGATAGTTTGCTTCCTTCCAGATTATTTTTTTGTATACTTTGCTCACTTAACTATTGGGGAAAGGCTCTTTTTTTCTCTTATATATTTGTTTTAATTCCCTATATACTTTGGATATTAGACTTTTAACAGAAATATTCAAAGCTAAAAGTTATATCTATTGTTCAAATAGTTTTTTTTAATGCATAAATGAGTTTATGTACTCAAAATTGTCTGTTTTTTAAAATCATCATCACTTATTTGATCAAGAACTCTTTCCTTCTCCACAGTGGTGAAAAATATACTGCTTTCTTTTTTTGTATATTATCTAATATACAATCTCTTATGCCTAGGTCACATATCTGTTTGGAACTTTTTGTGGTACATGGCATGAATTGTTGAATTAAAACTAATTCTGTCAAGCTGCTTTCTAGTTATGCTATTTAAAAAAAAAAACAACTAGTGAATCCTTACTCCAATAGATTGTATATTTAATCATTATTTTTGATCAATCAACTTTTCTATTTTTTAACTAGTACCAAGTACTTAGATGATTATTATTTGGTTGAATAATTTAAGATCTAGTACTACTAAATATCTTTTGTTCTCACTTTTTCATGATTTCCCTTGAGATTATTGAACTTTGAGTTTCTTTCAGATGAATTTTTTTACTCTGTTGTCTAGTTCTTTAAAGTAATTTTGTTGTTGTTAATTATATAGGGATGACATTGAATTTGTAAATTCATTTGGCTTATTTTGTCATTTTAATTAAGATAACATGGTCCAAATATGAACAATTAATATTTCTACAATTATGCAAACCTTCTCTTTTTGTAAAAAAAAATTCCCATTATTTAAAATAATTCTCATATGTGACTTGGTAAATGAGGTACCAGATATTTATACATTGTTTTGATTTTGAGTGGAATTTCTTTTTCTACCTTTCTGATATGTTGTGTACCAATCATATGTGTGAGGTAACTTCCCAACTTTTCTCAGGAACTTCCAAAAAGTTATTTTGCACAAATGTCCGGAGCCCAGAATAAGGTTAGGAGTAAAAATCCAAACACTGTTTCTGCAACATCCCAAATTATCAAATTTTTTGAAGCTGCACACATTTTCTGGAAGTGTCTATAACATATGGTCAGTATCCTATGGGCAAACTTGAGGTGCAGCTAGCGAGTAGGAGGGCATTGTTTACCCAGTTATGATTTTGATGGGAGGGGAGCTTAGGAGCAGGTATCAATACTTTGATCTGCTATAACTTCCCTCTTGCTCCATAACTGCTCTCACTCCTACATTTTGCCAAGACTGGGCAATAGATTGGTAGAGGCATGAAGATGTGAAATGAAAATGCCTTGGAAATATTTGGATTACATATAGACATTTTGTGTCCAGCCACAGTCCATTAAATATGTGGTGAAGAGGAGCCTTTTTTGATTGATTATTTGGCCAAAATAGGAGTGTATTTAAAATGTACTAATCTTTTGACTAGAATTGGGTTATGACTTTTTGAGTTCTGACAGATTAGGAGAAAAAATCAACAGGATGTCTAGGAGCAGAGTCCATGCTAGGATTTGTAGTGAACTAGTTCAGGATTGGAGATAGAGAAGGGATCTTGACTATCCAGTCTACTGGGAGGTGATGTGCAGACTCCTTTAGTCTTGAACTCTGAAGGACAAATAATCCTTATAACCTGTGATATTTCGGGCTGCTCTTTCTAGAAATATAAGGCAGAATTTGTCTCCTTTGGATGTTTACATTTCTCTTGTTGCTGCATCTCAATGGTAAATGTCCCTCAGTAAAATAATTTTTGTTGTTCTTATTGAGCATTTTAATCATGTCCACTCTCATGGACTATTACATGAGAGGGCCTTCTATCTTCCACTTTTTTTGGAATATGCCCAAGCTCATATTCATTGTTATCTATCCATCTCATCCTCTGCCATCTCCTTCTTTTGCTTTTAATCTTTCCCAATGTAAGGGTCTTTTCAAACAAGAATCCTTTTTATTATGTGCCCAAAGTATTTAAGCTTAAGCTTTAGTGTTTGTCCTTTCAAAGAATAATTATTGACAATAAGTATTGACTTATTTGATCCTCTTGCTGTCCAAGGGACTCCAAAAAGCTCTCTAGCACAACAATTCTAAAGTTTTGATATTGTGGTTCTCTGGTTTCCCTGGTGTTCCAACTCTCAGAGTCCTATTACTGCACATGCAGTAAAAATGATGGCAGGAAACATTTCTCTTTCTATGGGCCCTTGGGGAGAGGTAGAGCTCATGCTAAACATGGCAAAATGTCACTATATCTATAAAATATTTATAAGGAAGGAGTTCTAAAAGATTTCACCCCACTCTTTGAGATAATTTTGTGAATGAGATTTGATATCTATGTGTATGTGTATGTGAATGTAGGCTTGCATAAATGGACACACTGGTTCAGTCCATACTTTTCCTAAGTCCCCAGCTTCAATTACCTTACATTTCAATTTAACTCTTTCAGTTATCTGCTTTTGAAAATAAAAGTCTATTATTAACTAAGGATCAAGGAAAAGTAAATGTTTAGTTGTTCAAGATTCTTAGCTCTTAAAGTGCTGATGAGAAGAAATGAAAACACCAAACCAGGAGAGACAAACCATTAAGACAAAAACAGGAAATTAGGTGATGTGGTAAATTTTAGTAATCCGCAAAAGGATATAAACAGTCCAAGGGGGAACCACATAGGCCTTGCACTTGTCTCCTGGAAAGTCATAAGCAGAAAATGCTCTTATTATCCTTGTTGGATCAGTAATGATTTCTCTGCCTGCTTCCTCTGCTGTAGATAATGGCTTACCTATGCAATTACCTCTTTTTGTCTTCTCAGAGCTCAAGATAAATTATTTCAACTTCTTTGCAGGGGGCATTTGAAAGAAAGTTATTTAGTGAGAATATTATTTTTCATATAAGATGCAGGAGTTGGTCCTCAGGCAGCTGAGGGAGAATGAAAGACACTTCAAGCCTTTTAAAAAGCCAGATTCTGATATTTAGCTTTAGATCAAAGAGAAATTCCGGAAAGGAGGGGAAGTAAAGGACAGACCAGAATATATCCTTTGAAGGAACTACCATTACGTGTCTGATCTTTGAACTTAGAAACCTACTTTATGAGGATGAACTGAATCTCTTGAAAGTTATAACATTGTAAAACTAATAATCAAGTAGGTCAAGAGGTACGTACTTACATTAAAAATTGTAAAAGCAATAATTAATTAGGAATGGTTATTGCATATATTTTTTAACCTTTCCATTGGACAATGAAGCAGATTAAAAGATTAATACTTAGAATCATATTTAATACATTTTTGAAACCTGAATTCCAGATCTTTGTGCCATTTTGGAATTCTTTCAGCTCCCCAGTCTTATACCTTAATGATATGTATTATCTTCAGAGGTTAAGTAAGTCAAGTTATAATTTTTCAAACTTTTTTTTAAATGTTTATGATGGGTATGCCTCAAGCTGAAATTTTGCCAGTTATTTCAAAGTGACTCATCTACCTACTCTCATAGTAAATTGTTTGCTAGAAATGGTTTATATCTTATGGAGATGTTACTTTATAACTTTCTTAATTCCCCTCAAATGATACCTCTTCTTAAGAGGAGATACTGCTGAACACTTTCCAGGTGATGAAAAAAAGCCTGTGTAGTTTTTGCCAGGGGACAGTTAATGCTTGTGTTCCCCAGTGAGTATTATAAGCCCCTGAGACAGTTGTTAGATTCCACAATGGCTTGTATTGATCTCAATTACATCTTGATTGTCTCCTAAATTTTTCCTACCTAAAGTGATAGAGCAGAAATCTATCACTGTTTATTGCCTCTGTTGTAGAAGCGCACACAAGACATAATTTCAAAGCAATGTACAGGATGTCAGATATTTGATAGTATAGTTTCAGACCTGGGGAAGAGAAATTGCTTAGTGAACAGGTAGATACTTTGATCCTTCCCTTTTCCATGTTCAGTCATAGATTACTCAATACATATTCATCCCTGGATAATATGAAAGTCCATATAATAGACTAATTTTTCATCCTTGTTTATTTCTCAACAGCTCTGCCAATGTAACTTAATAGTCTATAATGAGATTCCTAAAATGGGTTGTAAATTTCTAGAACAAAAAGGAAAAATTCTACTTTTGAGTTTTGATTCTGCCTTAAAACAAGAATAAGTTCCTTATAATTTAAGTATACAGCTTTTTTCTTTCTTTCTTTTTTTTTTTTTTTTACTAAACTACATTTAGGGATGAGAAAGTGGAATCATTTCCATAGTGTGTGCAAACTGCTAGATGCAGATGTAGGAAAGTATGCACTATTGCATAGTCATTCCTTGAGATAAGGGATATAAGGCTAGGACTATTAAAAATGAGATATGTAATGAAATTCAAGTTGGCATGAATTTATTAAGCATTTATTATGTGCAATATGGTGAGCCAAGTGATGGTGTTGCAAAAATAAAAATTTTCCCTGCTCTTTAGGACCTTACATTCACCAGTGAGAGTTTGGGGAGGAATTTACATTGTATTTATACACACAAAAACACACACACACATGCACACACAGCCCATAATATATAATATTTATATATCCACTTGCATAACTGGATACATACATATATGTATACATTGAATGCATATGTGTGCATATGTATATAAGCAATAGTTATAACCAGGGGGATTGAAAAGGTCATTTGTAGGAGGCAAGCATTGAAGCTAAAACCTGAAAGGTGTGTATGAGTTGTGGTGACTTCCCAGCATAGAGGTAGTGTAATGACAATATTTAATAAGCAATTTATGAATCCAAATAGTGCGGTGTCTTTCAAAGTAATCTCTTTTAAATCAGTGTATGTTTATTTTTAGAATCTTTTTTTTAAAATTCCTCTAAGAACCCACTCATGAGTTATACCAGAAAATCAGTCTCAGTGGTTTATGGTCATATTTGTTTCTAGCCTCAAACAATCTTGTTCACTTTATTCATTAGACTTAGCTGGGTTTTTGTCAGTTTTTGAAAAATAAATACCTCTACAATCTTGACATAAAGATTTACCACTCTTAAGAATATTTAAAGAAGATACTGTAGGCTTTGAAGGCAATTCTGAAAGACATTTTAAGCCTGCTTTCAACAGTTGCAGAATCTTCCCAACATGATTACTTTGAAAGGAATAGCACTTAATTGGAAATGTGTTCTAGGGTGTCTGTGCTTAAAAAGTACTTATCTCAAACCTTTTTTAGGGTATAGAATTGTTTCTATGATAGGCATAGGATTTGGGCTTTAAAATACTTGTGGATTAATAATGTCATTAAATTAACACTTATTATCTGTATGACTTTGGGCAAGTTTTTCATCTGTAAAAAGAGCTTCAGAAGGAAATGGCAAACTACTGTGGGTATCTTTACCCAAATACAATCACAAAGAGTCAGCCATGACTGAAAAGACTGAACAACAACAAAACTGATTTTTTAAGGATATTACTACATCACAGTTTGAAAACCATATTTATTGATATGGGGATATACATGCTTGATCACTGATTAATGATGCAATGTGAATGGAGAACTAAATATTAGCAGAACACTATTTTAGGCATGTAACACCACTGCCTATATACGCCTCCCTAGCAATGGGTCTGGGTGAAAGAATACAGGGTAATGTTGGCAAATGTAAACAATTGCCCAAATTGGAAAACAAAAGACCTGAGACACACTTTAAAAATTAATTTGGACTTTATTAAGTTGACAATAATTAAATAGCAAATCAAATTCTGATTTATAACATTTGCTGATTTCTGAAGTGAAATACTCATGCCAAAGGTTTAATAATCTGCTTTCTAGTTCTGTTTCAGCTGGCTTCACCACACAATTCATAAATGTAGGAGCTAAGGTTAAAACTCACACTCTCAGATTCGATTATTATGCTACCTTACTCTATGCTACATATTCTCATGTCTCACTGAAGTCCAATAAACTGCAAATCACATTATTATAAATTGCTTACTTGTACTTGTCTTTCTTTTTAAAACAATGATATTCTTTACAGGAAGTGGTCTGCAACTAAAAATAGGATTTCCTTAAATTTGCAAGTCAAGAGAGATCTGAATAGAAAGAATTGAAAAGATCTGAATGATGTTATTTGAGAATAGAAGAAAGAAAGAAAAGGCATTACAGATCTTTTCTTTGTTGGATTTTTTTTTTTTACCAGTTAGGGGACTTTTTACTCTGAGTGATATTTTCCCTTTCTGGAAAGAGGTGGCCACATCTACAAAGAGATGTGTAAAACCTGAACCATTATCTGTTTTTTTTTAAATACCCATGCTTCACTGTTTTAATGTTGTTATAATCAATCTTCAACATTAAAGATAGTAGCATTCCTATAAAACAATCTAAAAGTCAAAAATAAGAGTATTAAAATACATTGAATCTATGGAAAATAAGAAGTTACATTCTCATGGTCACCAAGAATTATAATCTTTCACTAGAGATTATTATTATTTTTTTTAATTTTATTTTTTTATTTGCAAAACAAATGTATGGGTAATTCTTCAACATTAACCCTTACAAAGCTTTCTGTTACACACTAGAGATTTTTGAAAATATATTTTTCTACATATTATTCTTTAGAAAAAAAATCCTTAATTCATATAATATGCATTTTCCTAATGCAGGAATTGTGAAACTGCATAAAATGTAGTCCCCAAAATAAAATTGGTAACACACATAACCTTTTTTCTCACTAATAATTCCTAGCATTCTATGACCTTTTGTTCTAACATCTTAGTTAAAAAACAAAACAAAACAAAACATTGATTTTAGACTCAATTCACTTTTCATAATATATGGAATTCACAATGCCATAAATACTATACAGTAAACAAAAATTTAAAAACTAAAACAATTATAAACCAGAATGTTACCTTCTACCATATTAAATAGGGGTATTAGGGCATTGTATTATATATTATACTTCAATACATTTTTTTTTTGTTTACCTCTGAAAACTAAAGGAGAAGTTGCTGAGACTTTAGTGACTATTTGAAATAGATTGAGATTGTTGAGGTTTCCACAACACCTTAGAGCCAGACATCTTACACTAGACTTTGAGGGCATGATTATAACATAAAACTTGAGTTTTAAAAGAAAAAAAATAAAAATTTGCAATAAATAGTCAGGAGAGTTTTTAAACTGATATGGCGAACAAGACCAATGAAGTGCCTAGTAGAATACTAACCACTCTACAAAGCTGAGGACATGGTGTTTCTCAATTTTTTTTTCTTTTCTATAATGTGAATAAGTATGGTTGCCAATGAGAAATTAAGAACATTATTAATAAAATCACACAAATGTTTAAAACCACTACAACTATTCTCAAAATTGCATTAAAGAAGGAAAGTGTCTTACAACTCTCAATATTAAATAGATTGGAGATGTGCATAAAGAATGTAATGATTTCAGTTTCTGAGTTTATATTTGAGAGCAGCACATAAATTTAAGAAATCACTTTTTCAGGCCATTGTAGCTAAACAAAGTGAATGGCCTTCCAAATGCTAAGGTAACTGCTATAGAATAATTTAAGTACTAGGAGAATTTGGTTTTCTGTTTTCTGTTATATCATTAACTGTGTTGCCAGAATAAAGAAATGTGTTGGAACTAATTTTAGTATAAATCCTTTAAGATTTCTTTTCTTTCTTTGGCTGCCTTCTACAGAGTTCAATTAGCATAATTAACATATAATTAATTTTTCATTTGCATAAACTACATTTTACTTTGTTGTGACCTTAATCTTAAAATCTCTCTTTAGGTTTCATATTATTTTTTCCCCCTCATAAAATGTTAACTTTTTCTAACCTTCAGGGATCTCTGTCATTCTCCCTGTCTGTACTCTTTCTCTTAACCTCTTCAACCATTTGCTCTGGGTACCATCTGTTCTGGTTAAGCCTTCCTTCTGTTTATCTGCCATTTCTACCTCCCTCATGTATGTTTTTACTTTCTAAGCAGGGTCTTTTTCAAGATCCCCCTTTTGCCCCACCCACCCTAAAAAGCTGCTCTTTGTCACTTCAAATTGCAGTTTAAGCAACCTATATCACACCACCACATGATTTCCCAGAAGAATTAAAAATGATGACACAGGATAGGTGTTTAATTTGTTCTTTATTACAGTCACATTTCTCTCCCCAGAGTTATTCTCCTTAATTCTTTTTCCTTATGTCTCACCTTGTTGAAAGGGCACAAAACCTATATTTAAAATAGTCATAGCTTATTCTTCCCTTAGGGTTCTGATGTTGCTTATATTGACACCCGGATGCTCATGTTGCAGAGTTCTGCAAATTCTTGCTGCTGGTGTCTAGGAAGTACACATCCCTTTAAGAAGAGGTAGGAGCAATTCAGATATGTAAAAAGCATTGGCAAAATTTGTCTTGACTGATTCCAGACATTAAGCTTTTAGATGTAGATTTTCTTGCTAGCTTCTTTATTCTGTGATTAGTTGCCCAGATAACACATCTGCTTCCAGTTTGATGTTAATCTTTCTGATTTCCCCTTCTTATGTATTTTTCCCTAATTATACTAATTTTCCTAGCATTGACTTTCCTAGTACAACTTTCCCCAATGTTTCATGAAGTGGGTTGACTCTGTCTTGACTCTGGACAAATATCCTTTTATTACTGTTTTGCTTATGTAGCCAATGCTCTGGAGTTATTTCTCCAACTTTTGTAAACTTGCTGGCCAGATTATCAGCAATAAGTTATCCTCCCAAGTGTCAGTTCCTGACAGGTGGTTATTTCCTAATGCTGTAGTTCAAAAGCCTGTGGCAGTGTTTTTGCTTTCAAGTTTCCTCCCTTTCACCCCCGTGGTTATTAATATCAATCACTCACAATTAATTAGCATGTAGAAATAACTATGGGAGTCTTCCACAAATATACAAAGTACCTATGGAAAAGTCAGCTTGAGATTAGAGACCATATAAGACAAAGAAGTAAGTCATAGTTTCTAGTTGCTGCAAGTCATTTTCCCCCCTTTCACAGGGTATAGATAAAGTTCCCTTAGGTATAGTATAGCATTTCCTTTTCTTCTAATAGAACCTTAAATATTCTTTTTGTCCAGTATATTTTCGGTGCTGGAGGGATTCAATGCAACTAATTGTTACCATTACAGCAATACTACTAGAAACAAACTTTCAACATCCTATGATGTTCCAAATTTCAAAACCTTCTCTGGTTAACATGGGGTTTATGAAGCCCTGCTTTCTCTTATCTTCTCTCCCTGGTCTACCTCTACTGAAAATTGTGATTAAATACTTCTGCCATTAAATTCTTGGATACTGGAACACCCAATTAATAACTAGTTCAATGATTTTATTCAGTTCAACAAAGAGTGAGCAAGGCTCTTTATCCAATCTACATATACTTCTTATATAGTGTCATATCATTTCATTCATTGACCTTTATGATCTTCTAAATTGATCAAAGAACTTTTGTACCTATTCTAAAGCCTATGATTGATAGGTTAGAAGGCTTTGTTCACATTAAGTTCTTTCTTCTGATTGCCTGATTGACTTCTTACCTGACAAGGTATCAGGATATAGCATCCTAACATTTACTTTAATTGGAGCAGTATAATTGATTGGTTGACTTAATTACTCTATAAACCTATATCTCACATACCATACCAAAATAAGTTCAAAATGGCTATATGATTTGGGTATAAAGTGTGATACTATAAGTAAATTAGGAGAGAAAGGGATAGTTTACCTATCAGATATTTGGAGAAGGGAAGAGTTTGTGACCAAAGAAGAACTACAAACATGAAATGCAAAATGGGCAACTTTGATTAAATTAAATTAAAAAGGTTTGTACAAACAAAACCAACATAAATGAGATTAAAAGGAAAGTACAAAGCTGAGGAAAAAATTACGCTAGTGGTATTTACAAATGCCTCATTTCTTTTTTTATTTAGTTATTATTATTATTTATTTTTAAAATATACGCATACCTTTTTGTAGTGGTAAAACACTGGAAACTGAATGGATGTCCATCACCTGAAGAATGACTGAATAAATTATGGTATATGAATGTTACGGAATATTATTGTTCTGTAAGAAACGACCAACAGAATGATTTCAGAGAAGCCTGGAGAGACTTACGTGAACTGATGCTAAGTGAAATGAATATAATCAGGACATCATTATATACAGCAACAAGATTATATGATGATTAAGTCTGATGGACATGGCTCTCTTCAACAATGAGATGATTCAAACCAGTTCTAATTATTCAGTGATGAAGAGAGCATCTACACCCAGAGAAAGGACTGAGGGAACTGAGTGTGGCTTGCAGCATAGCATTTTCACAATTTTTGTTGTTTGCTTGCGTTTTATTTTGTTTTTCTTTTTTTTTCCTCGTGTAGCACAATGTGTATAAATATGTATACATATATTGGATTTAAAATACATTTGTACCATTTGGACTACTTGCCATCTGGGGGGGTGAGGGAAGGGGGAGAAATTGGAACACAAGTTTTTGCAAGGGCTACTGTTGAAGAATTGTACACTGTTTTAAAAAATAAAAAAAAGCTTTAATAAAAATATACATAGATAATTTTCAACATTCACCCTATCAAAACTTTTGTTTCAAAATGTTTCCCTTCCTTCCAGCACTCCTCTCCCCTAAAAGGCAAGTAATCCAATATATGTTAAACTTGTATAATTCTTCAATACATATTTTTACAATTATCATGCTACACAAGAAAAATCAGATCAAAAAGGAAAAAAAAATGAGAAAGAAAACAAAATGCAAGCAAACAACAACAAAAGGAGTGAACATACTATGTTGTGATCCATACTCAGTCCCTACAGTTGTCTTTCTGGGTATAGATGAATTTCTTTATCATAAGACCATTGGAACTCGCCTGAATCATCTCATTTTGAAAAGAGCCACATCCATCAAAATTGATCATTGTATAATCTTGTTGTTGCCACGTACAATGATCTCCTAGTTCTGTTCATGTAAGTCTCTCCAAGCCTCTCTGAAATCATCCTGCTGATCATTTCTTACAGAACAATAATATTCTATAACATTCATATACTATAACTTATTCAACCATTCCCTGATTGAAATGCACTCAGTTTCTAGTTTCTTGACACTATGGAAAGAGTTGCCACAAACATTTTTGCACATATGGGTCCCTTTTCTTCCTTAGGATCTCTTTGGTATACAGGCCCAATAGAAACAATGCTGGGTCAAAGGGTATTCATAGTTTGATAACTTATTGGACATAGTTCCAAATTGTTTTCCAGAATGGTTGAACCAGAATGGTTCACAACTCCACCAGCAATGCAATAATATCCCAGTTTTCCCACATCCCCTCCAACATTCATCATTATCTTGTCCTATCATCTTAATCAATCTGAGAAGTGTGTAGTGATACCTCAGAGTTGTCTTAATTTGCATTTCTCTGATCAGTAGTGATTTAAAGCACATTTTCATATGACTAAAAATGGTTTCAATTTCTTCATCTGAAAATTGTTCATATCCTTTGACCATTTATCAATTGGAGAATGGTTTTAATTCTTTTAATTTGAGTCAATTTTCTATATATTTTAGAAATGAGGCCTTTATCAGAACTCTTGAATGTAATTTTTTTTATCAGTTTACTTCTTCCCTTCTAGTTTTGTGTGAATTGGTTTTGTTTATACAAAAACTTTTTAAGTTAATATCAAAATTATCCTTTTTTTCGTTCCATAATGTACTCCAGTTCTTCTTTAGCCACAAATTCCTTCTTTCTTGTTAGGCAAAAAAATGACTCTGAGACTTAAACTATCCTTTGTTCTTTTAATTTGCTGATATCACTTTTTATGTCTAAATCATGAACCCATTTCGAACTTATCTTGGTATATGGTGTTAGATAAGGGTCAATGCTTAGTTCCTGCTATATTAATTTCCAAATTTCCTTGCAGTTTTGTCAAATAGTTCTTATCCCAGAAGCTAATGTTTGATAAACAAATACTATATTCCAATAGTCATTGTGTCTTGTAAAGCTAACCTATTCCACTGATGGACTACTCTATTTCTTAGCTAGTACCACATGGTTGTGATGACTGCTGCCTTATAATATAGTTTTAGGTCTGGCACAGGTAGGCCATCCTCATTTCCTTTTTTTTCATTAATTCCCTTGAAATTCTTGATCTTTTTTTTCTTCCAGATGAACCTTGTTATTATTTTTTCTAGTTCTGTAAAATAATTTCTTGGGAGTTTGACTGGTGTGGCACTGAATAAGTAGATTAATTTAGGTATTATTATCATTTTTATTATATTAGTTTGGCCTACTCATGAGCGTTTGATGTCTTTTTAATTGATCAGATCTAACTTTATTTGTGTGGAAAGTGTTTTGTAGTTGTGTTCATAGAGTGTGAAGGTCCATGTCTAAGTGTGAAAGGGCAGGTTGATTCTCCAAAAGCCTCTACATCTGTGAATCATAACACACTTGAAATAATTGCAAAGCTGCCTTTACTGACACATATATGTCTTGTGAATTGGGAATGATATAAATTGAAGGCAAGACGGAAGAGGAGAGAAGTCAGAGAATGCAACTGCCTCTAAGACTCCTTATATTGTTATCATCCTCTCACATGAGGGGATCTGTTCTGTTGGTCAGAAGTAGATCCCTAGCAGCCATTAGCAGGTGGCTCCTGTAACAATATATAGTTTATGATTTTGTTATCCTTTTGGCAGTAGACTCCCAAATATTTTGTATCATCTAAAGATATTTGAAATGGAATTTCTTTTTTTTTGCTGCTGGACTTTTTTTGGTAATATATAAAAATACTGATAATTTTTGTGGATTTATTTTGTATGCTGCAACTTTCCTAAAGTGGTGAATTGTTTCTAGTAGTGTTTTAGTTGATTCTCTAGGTTTCACTAAATATAGAATTATATCATCTGCAAAATGTGATAATTTGGTTTCCCTATAACCTGCTTTAATTCCTTTAATCTCTCTTTCTTCTCATTGACAAAGCTAGCATTTCTAATACAATATTGAATAGTAATGGTGATAGTGGGCAACCTTGTTTCACCCCTGATCTTATTGGGAATGGTTTTAATTTATTCCCATTACATAGGATGCTTGCTGATGTTTTAAAATAGTTGATACTGATCATTTTAAGGACAAAGTCCATTTATTCCTATACTCTCTAGTGTTTTTAATAGGAATGGGTATTGGATCTTATCAAATGCTTTTTCTGCATCTATTGAGATAATCATATGATTTTTGTTAAATTTCTTATTGATATAGGCAATTATGTTAAGTTTTCTTAATATTGAAACAGTCCTGAAATCCTGATATGAATCCCATTTGTTCATGGTATATTACACTGGGGATAACTTGATGTAATCTCTTTGCTAATATTTATTTGATATTTGTATCAATATTCATTAGGGAAATTGGTCTATAATTTTCTTTCTCTGTTTTGACCTTATTTGGTTTTGGTATCAGCACCATGTCATGATCTTGTCATGAAAGGAATTTGGTAGGAATCCTTCTTTCCCTATTTTCCCAAATACTTTGCATAGTATTGAAATCAATTGTTCTTTACATGTTTGGTAGAATTCACTTGTAAATCTACCTGGCCCTGGAGATTTTTTCTTAGTAAGGTGATTAATATCTTGTTCAATTTCTTTTTCTAAAGTGGAATGATTTAAGTGATTTATTTCCTCTGTTAATCTAGGCAATCTATATTTTTATAAGTATTCATCCATTTCACTTATATTACGAGATTTATTGAAATATAATTGAGCAAATTAGCTCCTAATTGTTGCTTTGATTTTCTCTTAAAGGATACAAAATTCATCTTTTTTCATTTTTTGATATTTACAATTTGATTTTCTCCTTTCCTTTCAAATTAATGAAAGATTTATCTATTTTGTTATTTTTTTTCCATAAAACTAACTCAGTTTTGTTTAGTAATTTTTGGTTTAAATTTTATTAATTTCCCTTTTATTTTCAGGTTTTCAAATATGGTATTAAATGGGAGGTTTTTAATTTGTTATTTTTCTAGCTTTTTCAGTTTCATGCCTAATTCATCATTCTTCTCTTACTCTATTTAATGCAAGTAAGGATTTAGAGATATAAAACTTACCCTAAGATATGCTTTGACTAAGGATATGAACAGACAATTTTCAGAGGATGAAATTAAAACTATTTATAGTCATATGAAAAGGTGCTCCAAATCACTATTGATCAGAGAAATGCAAATCAAGACAACCCTGAGGTACCACTACACACCTGTCAGATTGGCTAAATGACAGGAAAAGTTCATGATGAATGTTGGAGGGGATGTGGGAGGGCTGGGACACTGATGCATTGTTGGTGGAGCTGTGTACAGATACAGCCATTCTGGAGAGCAATTTGGAGCTATGCTCAAAAAGTTATCAAACTGTGCATACCCTTTGACCCAGCAGCATTTCTATTGGGCTTATATCCCAAAGAAATCATAAAGGAAGGAAAGGGCCCCACATGTGCAAGAATGTTTGTGGCAGCCCTTTTTGTAGTGGCTAGCAACTGGAAATTGAATAGATGCCCTTCAATTGGAGAATGGCTGAATAAATTATGGTATATGAATGTTATGGAATATTATTGTTCTGTAAGAAATGACCAGCAAGACGATTTCAGAGAGGCCTGGAGAGACTTGCATGAACTGATGCTGAGTGAAATGAGCAGAACCAGGAGATCATTATACACGGCAACAACAATACTATATGACGATTAATTCTGATGGACATGGCTCTCTTCAACAATGAAATGTTTCAAATCACCTCCAATTGTTCACTGAAGGAAGCCATATACACCCAGAGAGAGGGATGTGAAATGTGGACCACAACATAACATTCTTATACTCCTTGATTGATGTTTGCTTACATTGTGTTTCCTTTATCTGAAATATCTTTTGTGTAGATAAGATTTTTCTTGCACAACAATGATAAGTTTGAAATATGTATACATATATTCAATTTGCCAATATTTTAACATAATTAACATGTAGTGGATATCCTGCCATCTAGGGGAGGGGTGGGGAGTTGGGGGGAAAATTTGTAACAGAAAGCTATGTGAGGGTTAGTGTTGAAGAATTACCCACACATATGTTATGCAAATAAAATAAAATAAAAAAAATAAAAATAAAGAAATAAATAAAGAAAAAAAAGATATGCTTTGACTGCATCTCATAAATTTTGATATGTTGTCTTACTATTGTTATTCTCTTGAATGAAATTATTGATTTTGCCTATGATTTGGTTTTTCACCAATTTTTTCTTTAGATTATTTTGTTTCCAAATTTTTGGTCTATTTTTCCCTGGACTTTTATTGCATGTAATTTTTGTTGCATCATGATCTGAAAGAATGCCTTTAATATTTCTGCCTTTCTGCATTTGATTTTGAGATTTTTTTAATGCCCTAATACATTATCAATTTTTGTGTAGGTGCCATGTACTGCCAAGAATAAAGTACATTTCTTTCTGTCTCCATTCAATTTTCTCCAAAAATCTATCACACTATTTACCTCCTTAACTTCTGTCATTTATTTTGTGGTTCAATTTATCTAATTTTGATTGAACAAGATTGAGATCTCCCATTAGTATAATTTTGCTATTTCTTCTTGCAGTTTTCTTAATTTCTCCTCTAGGAATTTGGATGCTAAACCACTTAGTATGTTTATTATTGATATTATATTTATTATTGATTTTACTTCATTTTCCATGGTGCCCTTTAGTAAAATGTGATTTTCTTTCTTATAGCTGTCCATTAGATCTACTTTTGCTGTTGTTTGATCTGAGATCAGGACCACTACCCCTGCTTTTATTTTTTATTTTTTTTACTTCATGGGAAGCAAATAATAGAGTCTGCTCCAGCCTTTTTTACTTTCTTACTTTTTAACTTTACTCCGTATGTATGTCTCACATATATATATATATATATATATATATATATATATATGTTTTTCATAAACAACATATTGTAGAATTCTGGCTTTTGATCCAGTCTGCTATCCACTTCTGTTTTATGAGGGAGTTCATCACATTCACATTCACAGTTAAAATGACTAACTCTGTATTTTTCACCACCTTATTTTCCCATTATATGATTTTCCCATTTCATTAAATCTATTTTTAAGGAGTTTTCTTCAGATAATTTCTGTGTTTTCTGTTCCATAGTCTCCTGCAAATTCTCATTTCCTTTCCCCATTTTTCTTCTAACTCTTTTTTTAGATTCTTTTTGAATTCATCCAAAAGATCCTTGTGAGACAAGGACTAACTCATATCAGCCTTTGGGACTTCATCTGAAGACAACTTGCATTTAGTATACTTAGGGTTTGAGGTCTGTTCTTCTCTATCTCCATATAAGCTATTTGTGTTTTTTTGCTTATTTTTTTTTTTTTTAAAATGAAGTT
Organism: Myrmecobius fasciatus; assembly: GCA_023553655.1. Classification (NCBI taxonomy): domain Eukaryota; kingdom Metazoa; phylum Chordata; class Mammalia; order Dasyuromorphia; family Myrmecobiidae; genus Myrmecobius; species Myrmecobius fasciatus. The sequence continues at coordinate 203,867 of JAJPUD010003521.1, forward strand.
TCCACTTAGGGCAAAGGGGAGATAGTCCAAGTTTCCTGTACAGGTGATAGTGACTTTAAGCTGCCCTGGACCAGTGTTATGGATTTCCATCCTGTACTGAATGGGAGTGGCCAAGTCCAGTGTTATTCTGGGGTTAAGAGGCTCACTATTTGACTTTTTGTATTGGATGTCTCAAAGCTAATCTGTTCACTCAATGACTTCTGAACTCCGGACACTGCTGCATTTTGTCTAAGAGCCTCCGGGTAGATTTCTCAGCTCTGCCATATTGCCCTGGGTCCTTGCTCGGTGCCTGAGTTCTGCATCCTCCTCCTCACCCTTCCCCAGCCTCCTCCACCCAATTGAGAAACACCTATTCTTCCAAAATATCTTCTGCTGAAAACTTGTTATACTCCAAATATCTGTGGGTTCTGTCACTCTAGAACCAGTTCAGAGGCTTGATCTGGTGTGGATCTGAAGGATGCCAGGAAGAATTCAGATAAACACCTGTCTACTCTTTGCCATCTTGGCTCTGTCTTAGGTCTCATTTCTAAAACACATAAAGAATTGTGTCAAATTTGCAAGAATGTTAAGTCATTACCCATTTGATAAATAGCCAAAGGATATGAACAATTTTCAGATGATGAAATTAAAGCCAGCTGTAGTCATATGAAAAAGTGCTCTAAATCATTGTTGATTAAAGAAATGCCCATTAAAACAATTCTGAAATGTCATCTAATAACTCTCTTTGCTAAGATGACAGGAAAAGATGATACATTTTGGAGGGATTGTGGCAAAACTGGGACACTAATGCATTTTTGGTGAAGTTGTGAAATGATCCAATCATTCAGGAGAGCAATCTGGATCTATCTGCAAAGGGCTATAATTTTTTTTCATTTAATTATAGCCAAAGGAATACAAATCTTTGCATACCTTTTGATACACCAGTTCTACTAGGGGATCTGTATTCCAAGGAAATTTTAAAAGAGGCAAAAGCATTTGCATAATCAAAAATGTTTGTAGCTACTTTTTTTGTGGTGGCAAAGTATTGGAAAATGAGTAGATGACCATAAATTACGGAATAACTGAATAAGTTATGTTATATAAATGTAATGGAATATTATTGTTCTATAAAAATGATGAAGAGGCCTTTAAAGATTTACACAAACTGATGACGAACAAAGCAAGCAGAACCTGGAATATAATGTATCTAATAACTATGTTCCTATGATCAACTATGAAAGACTTGATTTTTGCTCAGTGGTTTAGTGATCCAAGGCAATTGCAATAAACTTTATGATAGAAAATGCTATCTGAATCCAGAAAGAAAAGTATGAACATTGAATGTAAATCAACACATTCAATGATCACTTTTTCCCTATTATTTTCTCTCATGGCTTTTCCCTTTTGTTCTGGTTTTTATCTTCCAATATGATTTATGAACATATGTGTATTAAAAAGCTAATATACATGTATAACTGGAAAAAGTAAAACAAAAAGAAATTTTAGGGATCCCCTTCTACTAATGTATGGTTCTTTAAAGGGAGAGGTCCAGCCAATATCCTCTGACTCCTTATTCCAAAAGGTACCAGAATGGCCTTTATAAATCTGTTCTATTGCCAGAGTAAATAAAATTAAATTGCAGACTCACATATCATCAGGACAAGAAGACCTGTAGGATCAGCTAGGCAAGAATCAAAGAACCTCAGCTACTTGGGGATTTGAGGCGTAGACATCTTATTCTAGTATGTTGTAGGGCATTTTGCTTTCACAAAAAGCAAGACTGTTGGTCACTTTGAAGGCCAAATAATATGAACAATTCTATTGAACATTAGTAATTTAGATAAATTAGATTTCTCACATTAAACTCCTACCAATACATATATAGAATTCAGAAACTCAAGTATCAATACATACATACAGAATTAAATATTACAATTTATCAGTTTTCAAACAACCCATTCCTGATAAGTTTGTAAATTTCCATCAATGAAACTAGTTTGTCATATTCCCTTAAGCAGAGGGAAAAAACTCCTTTGCACCCCAAATCCATTTAATCACTGAGAATGAGATTGATTTTTTACAACAAAATCTTGACTCCTAAAGGCATAAAAAATAGATAAATAACTTAGTTCAGTTTCTACAGATAGTCCAGCCCCACTTGCAAGTTCAAAACACTCTCAGATCTTGAGTGCTATGGCGTGCTGATTTCCCAGGGCCTGTCATGTCCAATTGGCTCTCTGTAACATCTCACCTACAATCCTGCCTCCAAGGTCCTTGAGAGTCCAACCTCAGG
>JAJPUD010003521.1:209560-242369 GCA_023553655.1 Myrmecobius fasciatus
TTCCTTCCTTCCTTCCTTCCTTCCTTCCTTCCTTCCTTCCTTCCTTCTTTTCTTCCCTCCTTTTCTCCTTTTTTTTCCTTCCTCACTTCCTTCCTTCCTTCCTTCCTTCCTTCTTCAATGCAAAACATAAAAATTACAAAAACATTGTCAGGCGTAGCAGAACATAAGAGAGGACTCAAAATATAAAGCAATAGATTTACATTTCAAGAGAGTCTATTAAATAAATGCCACACATTGTATGCAGAGTTATCCATCTTTTCTTTACTTCCTTGTAGTTTTTCTTTTGTTCTCTGCTGTGTACTTTATACTTTATCGGTCCCCTTCTTCTCCCTTTCTCCAAGAAGGCTACAATAAAGTGCAGATATACACACATTCCCAGTCTATATCTATATCTGTATGTATAGATATTTACACATACACACATATAAACACAAACATATATATATAATATATACACATACAGTACACACACACACACACACACATATATATAGATAGGTAGATATCTATACTCATATACACATGCATCCATTTACATCTACTTAAGACCATACTATGCTTGTTTGTCCCTTGTTTCTCTGGAGGTGGGTAATAGCATCCTTTATAAATTCAAATCTCTTTATGCTTTATGAGTTCATTTTTATTTGAATGACAGTTTTTCCCTGAAATGATTGAAAGTCCTTTATTTTGTTAAATCTTTACTTCTTTCCCCTGAAATTTTTTTACATGGTTTTGCTGGGTAGGTTATGCTTGGTTGCATCCTAGCACTCCAGAATATCATAGTCTGAGCCCTTTGCTCTATTAATATAGCATCTGCCAAATCTTATCTGATCTTGGTTATGGCTTCGTAATATTTGATGCTTTTTTCAGCTACTTGAAATAATTTCTCTTTAGATCTGGGAACCCTAAAATTTGGTTATGATATTCCTGTGAATTTTCATTTGAGATACCTTTTTGGAAATAATTGATGGATTCTTTTAATTTCTACTTGAAAGTATTAGAGCATTTTCCTATACAATTTTTTGAAATAAGATCTCTATGTTCTTTTTTTTAATCATGTCTTTCACGTAGCTAAATAGTTTTCTTCTATTTTTCATTCTTTTGATTTTATTTATCTGTTTTTTGATATCTCTTGGAATCATTACTTTCCATTCACCTTATTCTGATGTTTAAGATATTATTTATTCTGGTTAACTTTTTTACATTTTTTTATTTGACCAATTCATATTTTTATGGTATTCTTTTCTTCAGTGCATTTTTGTGCCTCCCACTTTTAAATTTTATTTTACTATTTGAACAATTCTAATTTTCATGGTATTATTTTCTCCATATTTTTGTATCCCTTTAGTCAAGCTGTTGACTTTTTTACATAAATTTTTTTTCTACATCACTCTTATTTCCTTTACCATTTTTCTTTACCATTCTTTCTTTAACTCTTCCAGAAATTTTTCTTGGGCTTGTTTCTAGTTTGAATTTTTCTTTGAGACATTGCTTGTAGCTATTTTCTATTTTTCTTTTTTTATTGCTTTATTTTTCTGATTATAGATGTATATTGACTTTTTAAACACACATTTCCTAAAGAATCAAGTTGGGAGAGAAAAATAAGAACAAAAGGAAAAGACCATAGGAAAGAAAAAAACTGAAAAAAAGAGGTGACTGTAGCATATGTTGAATTTTATAGAACAATAATTTTAAATTTTTTATCATAACTTATTCAATCATTCCCCAATTGATGGGCAAATACCCACTTTCTAATTCTTTGTTACCATAGAAAGAGTAGTCGTAAGCATTTCTGCAAATATGGGTTCTTTTCCCTTCTTTATGATTTCCTTGGGATACAGACCCAGTAATGGAACTTCTGGATCAAAGGATATGAACAGTCTTATAGCTCTTTGGACATAGATACAAATTGCTGTCCAGAATGACTGGATCATTTCACAATGCCACCAGCAATTCATTAGTGTTTTACAACATCCCCTTCAAAATCTATCATTATATTTTCATGTTTTCTCAGCCAATCTGAGAGGTATGAGGTGCACCACAGAGTTGTTTTAATTTGCATTTCTCTAATCGATAGTGATTTAGAGCATTGTTTCATGTAATTATAGATGGCTTTAATTTCATCATCTGAAAATTGTCTGTTTATATCCTTTGACCATTTGTCAATTGGAGAATGATTTGTATTTTTTCAAATTTGACACAGTTCTTTATATATTTTAGAAATTAGACCTTTATCAGAAACACTGCTTATAAAATTTTTCCCCACCTTTGTATTTTCCTTTTAATCTTGTTTCTGTTGATTTTGTTCCAAAGATCTCATAGGTAAATTATCTCTTGTTGTCCTAATTTGCTTAAGGTGTCACATTTTGACCTTATTTTGGTACAGAATGTGAGATGTAGGTCAATGCTGAGTTTCTGCCATATTATTTTCCAGCTTTCTCAGTATTTTTTGTAAAATAGTGTGTTTCTATCCCAGAAGCTTAAATTTGGGTTTTATCAAATACTAGATTACTATAATAATTGATTATTTTGTCATACATATCTAACTTATTCCACTGATCCACCACTCTATTTCTTAGCCAGTAATACATAATGGTTTTCATGACTGCTGCTTTATATTATAGTTTTAGGTCTGGTACTGTTAATCTACCATACTTTGTAATTTTTTAATATTTAATTCAATTCAAATTCAATTCAATATGTAATTTAATTTAACTTATTTAATTTAATATTTTAAACAAATAAATAAATTTATTTAGTTCATTGATATTTAATTATTTATTTTTATTAATACCCTCTATATTCTTGACCTTTTGTTCTTCCATATGAATTTTGTCATTATTTTTTTCTAGCTCTACAAAAATAATTTTTTGATAGATTGATTGATATGGCACTGAATAAGTAGACCAATTTAGGTAGAATTGTCATTTTTATTATATTAGCTCAGCCTACCCATGCACAATTGATATTCTTCTCATTGTTTAGATCTGCCTTCATTTGTGTGAATAGTGTTTTGCAATTGTCTTCATATAGTTTCTGGGTTTGTCTTGCTTTTAGTATTTTCAATGTTTGTTCTAAATTTGTGTCTTGTTCTTTCCTGTCGTCATAGTAATTTTCTATTGTCAGGTTTTTGTTTTGTTCCTTTCTCATTTTTTCTACCTGTTCCTTGACTCTGAACTTTATATTAAAGTTGGGATTTGCTAAGCTGAAGATGGGGAGACACACTGACAATCTGCAGTCCTTCATTTATTTATTTATCCATTCATTCTTTTGCTCGATTTTTTGTTTGTTTATTTTTTGGTATTGTACTCAGAGCTAGTTCTGAGAATCTTCCATTTTGTCATGCTTTCAAACTGGTGTTATCCTTGGAGATGGATGGTCACTCCTGTTCTCCACTGCTCTCTGGTCTTTACACAGGAAAAGCCTCTGTCCCCTTCAGTCACAAATACTAATATTTCTTTCTGTCCTGGACCTATGGCCAGATTCCTGATCACTTGTGACTGTTCTCAACCACTCCTTTCTACTCTGGGATTGTGACCAAAATTATATATGGACAATGGAGTTGGCAAATAATAGCTAACCCTTCACATGATGTTAGCTCAGGATCCCCTATAATCTCTTTTTTGACCATCTCTCTAATCCCTTTACTGTTTTGGGGCTAAGAGCTCACAAATCTGCTGCTGCTGTTGCAGCCCCCTTCAAGGCCCATGTGCCATGTATATTCTTTACTGATTCCATGCTAGAGTTACAGACATTTCTTACTGACTTTCTAAGTTTTGTTGGGCTTTCTAAGTTTTTGTTGGGCCTTACTTTTTTGTTGTTATTGGCTATGCTGCTTCAGATTTGATAACATATTCTGTTTTAAAGTTGTTTAAAGGGAAATGTTGGGGGAGCTTGACTGGGGTGTTTACTCTGATATCTTGGTCAGCTCCCCTTTAAACCCAGGATTGATAATTCATCTCTAAGAATTTCTGTTCCACATCTATGTCTGATTAGGAATGCTATTCCCACATCTGTAACCAATGATTTATTCCTAACAAAACACATTTTAGGGTATATAATTTTGCTACACAAATACTAACTTTAGGATTTTCCCTGACATATCTCCCTCAAACTTTGCTCTGAATCAGTTTGTTCCATCTGTGGTGACAAACCTCTATTGATTTATGCTTCTGTATTATATATATATATTATTGTATGTATGCTTATATATAATGTCTTCCCTGCCCATCTGTCTCATTGAACCATATAATAATAAAGTTCTTGTTTGTATCATCTCAGTAATTGCAAATCCCTTTAAATATTCCAAGACAAGTATTTATTTTAAACCAAGATAAGGCCAAATTAAGCTCAGTTACAATCCTAAGTTGTCTTTATTGCACCTTATTTCATACCCACTGATAAATAATCAGTTCTCAACATTTGCACAATAAGCATTCATGTGATTTGATTAGTATCCTCATTTTCAGTTTGGTATTGGCAGCCTTGCACATTTGTCACTATACATAATGATGAAAAACTTAGAAGTGTAATGCATGGATGTTTCTGGAATGGCAGAAATCCTATGTTCTTTACTTATTTTCTCCACACTAGTACTATCATGTACAGAGTTTCCTCTGCATTTGTTAACACATTTTCACTGTTTAACTTTAAAAATCAAATTCGGTATTGTAATTATGCTTCCAAAGCATTGTACAAATCCTTTGGCCTCAAAGTCCAAGTATGGAAAATCAATGATACAAGTTAGTGAGAAAAAAATATTAAAATTCATGTCAAGATGTATGGAGCTACTGTCAGTCATAACTTTTGTGTTAATGAATTGATGATTTGTTATATCCACAGAAAGAAGGAAAGATTCATTAGTGTTTGTGAATCTATTCCAGGAAGTGCTAACATGCAATGAGGAAATGGAAAAAATGGAAAAGTGCCTAAGTTTGTGAGGGAACGAGGAGTGAAAAAATATGATCAATATGGCAACCATCTACTTGGGGGCCCAACAAATTTATAAGCATGTAACTAGAGATGCAGAAAAATTGAAGCCTTTTGTAGCTAGCCAAGAGTGTATTTATTATTTTAAGTTGTGGTACGGTTTGAAAAACGTGAAACATTCTGGTGAAGCTAGTTCTGCTGCTGTTGTGGATGCTACTGAATTTTAGAACCTGATGAATAAGCTGTTTAAAGAAAAAAAGGATTATCTACCAGAGCAAGAGTTTAATGCCAATGAGACTAGTCTGTATATAAAGCAGGTCCATACATAGAAAAAGCCATCACCAAAGTCCTTAGGTTCAAGGTTTTTAAGGATCCTTTGACCATTCTATTTGTGCACTAATGTCAGGGGTGTCTTCAAGTGTAAGTCACTGATGATCTGTGAATCCCCAAATCCCAGGATCTCAAAAGGAAAAAATTAAACAAGGCCAGAATATTAGTGCTAGAATAGAAAAGACTAGTATATTAGTGCTAGAATAGAAAAGTGTAAATGATTGCAGAAATCTTTTGGGACTGGTTTAATAAGTATTTCTTTTTTATTAAAGCTTTTTATTTTCAAAACTTATGCATAGATAATTTTCAACATTCACTCTTGTAAAACCTTGGATTCCCAGTTTTTCTTTCCCTCCCTGCAATCACTGTCACAGACTGCAAGTAATCCAATATATATTAAACATGTGCAATTCTTCTAAATATATATATATATGCATATATGTGTATATATGCATATATAGATATTTCTAAGATTATCAGAGAACAATAATATTAAATAACATTCATATGCCATAACTTATTCAACTATTCTTCAACTGATGGGCATCCACTCAGTTTCCACTTCTTTGTCACTACAAAAAGGGCTGCCACAAAAATATTTGCTCATGTGGGCCTTTTTCCCTTTTTTATGATCTCTTTGGGATACAGAATCAGTAGAGACACTGCTGGATCAAAGGGTATGCAAAATAATTACTTAATTTTTGAGACAGAATAATATCTGTAGGGAAAGAATCTTGCATTCAAGTTCATACTCATGAGCAGTTGGAAAACTCCTATGAAATGCAGAAAAGGTTGTTTTTTTTTTTTTTTTTTTTTTAATGGCACCCAATAACACATCATTGGATCTAGCCTATACATCAAGAAATCAACCTTCAGGTCCCACTCTAGCAGGGAAATGCCTTGCCATCCCTATGAGTACCTGGAGGCAAACCCAGAAACCACCATGATGTCTTTCTGGAAAGCTGTTATTGTGCTTCAAGTCATCAACTACATAGATATATCCTGGGGAAATGTTTTACAGACTGCTTTGAACAACTGTTGGAAAAAGTGTGGTCTGCTTGTATCTGGGACTTTGCAGGCTTTCAATGTTTTGATAAAGCTGTGAGGCAGAATTTTGAAATAATTATGCATCTGGTATACACAATGTAGGTGAAGGATTCAAGGATATGGAAGGAGGCAGAATTTTGAAATAATTATGCATCTGGTGCACACAATGCAGGCGAAGGATTCAAGGAAGAATGATATTCTGACATCCTGTAAGAACAGCCCCAGGAACTAACCAATGATGAGTTAGATATGATAACTCAGGAAAATCTTCAAGACAGTGAAGGTGATGACAAACATGTTCCCAAGATTGTGCTACTAACAGTTGCTAAGTTTGAAGGTTGACTAGAGATATCAAGGCTGTCAATCCCAACACTGATCACGGTGTCAAGGTTAAGTATAACTGTGAAAAGCAAGATTCAGGTTAAAAATCTTTTAATTTCAAGAATTTTATTTTGTGTACAATGTTTATAATTTTACAGTGTCCATATGCTACAATAAGTTAATACTGCCTAAAACACATTTTGATTGAGATATCAATACAGAAGGTCACAGAATTCTAGGAAATTACTAGTGAGAAATAATGTTTTTTACATGTTACCAATTTTATTTTGTGTACTGTATTTTATAGGTTATTTCATGGTTACTGGGTCAGGAAAAGTGCATATTATCAGAATTAATGTTTTGTTATAAAGAATTATATGCAGAAATGTGTATTTTAAACAATCTTTAGAGAAAGATTATAATTTTGGGTGATCACACCTGTCAGATTGGATAAATTAACAGGAAAAGATAATAATAAATGTTGGAGGGGATGTATGAAAACTGGAACACTGTTGCATTATTGGTGGAGTTGTGAAATGATCTAAATATTCTGGAGAGCAATCTGGAGCTATGCCCAAAGGGCTACAAAACTTGTGCATATTCGTTGATCCAACAGTGCCATTATTAAGGCTGTATCCCAAGGAAATCATAGAGGGAAAAGGACCCACATGTGCAAATATGTTTGTAGCAGCTCTTTTAGTGGTAGCAAAGAATTGGAAAATGAGTAGATGTCCATCAATTGGAAAACAGCTGAATGAGCTGTGGGATATGTAGGTAATGGAATATTATTGTTCTATAAAAATTGATGAACAAGCTGATTTTAGAAAGTTATGGAAAGATTTACGGGAACTGATGCTGAGGAATACATTGGACACAATAACAGCAAACTAGTGCAATTATCATCTATGAAAGGCTTGCTTATTCTCAGTAGTTCAGTGATGCAAGGCAATTCTGATGGATTTTGGATAGAAAATGCCATTTGCATCCAGAAAAAGAACTTTGGAGATTGAATGTAAATACATACATGATATGGTCACTTCTTTTTTCTGTTTTTTTTTCCTTTCTTATGTTTTTCCCTTCTTTTCTGATTTTTCTCTCCCAACATGGTTCATAAAGCAATGTGTATTAAAAATAAATAAATATAAGAAGTTTTTGTTTGTTTGATAGGTTTCTAGGTGAGGAGTTAGGAAGACTTCTGCCTATTCAAACTCAATCTCAGAAACCTAGCATGTCTATGACCTTAGAAAATCATCGTTTCTCATGACTTTTCTTTATTCAATTGTTAAAAGAGAACACTAGAAATGAACTTCTATAGATTCTTTTAGCTTTATATAATACTAGAAGTATACAAATAAATGAACTCTAAGTCCAAGTTTTCATGGTAAAGTGGCAATAATTCTAATACGACTTGAGAGGACTTATCTTCAAATCTTGACACTATCAGTATCTGTTTACTATCAGGTATGCTCTTTAATCTCTGTGGAACCTGTAATATTGGGTGTCTGTATTAAAATATGAGGTGTCAAAGTCATGCCCCATTGGCCACAGGGTCCCAGAGCTGCTTGAGTCAGATTAAAAGTAATTAGAAAATGCTTATAAAAATAAATGCAAAAACATACATAATGCTAATTTATTGTTTTCTAATCCACATGGACTTACAGTGATTCATGTCTATTTAAATTTGCCACCACTAAACTAGGTGACCCCAAAAGTCCCTTGCAACTTTAAATGGATCATAGCCAGTGTACAAAGCAGAATGCAATGCGTGCCTCAGTAGGGGCATAAACAAAATACTATGGAGATTTTGAGGGGAGAGAAAGGCAATCATGGAAATTATTGTTCTTGTCGTTGGGTTTTCTGAAATATTCCTTGATTTGAGACCTTGGAACCAATGCAGCTGTATACAATAATGATGAGTTGAATTTGGCAAAAGAATAAGATAGCATTGGATTCATTAGTGATATGCTTATATACATTTTAAATGTGAGATTATTCAGTAGTTTTCAACAAAAAAATGAAATGCCCATCTGCCCTAAAACACACACACACACATATATATACACTCTCACAAGCACCTCAGCCAGTTTCTCCAGGGTTTCATGGATCACCACTTGAAAAATCCTGCATTATGTATGACGTATTCTTTGCCTCTATGTTAGCCAGCAGGGCCTTATCAAATTTCAGGTGAGAGGCTCCAGCTGCTGTAACATGTTGAATGTTCTAGTTCCCAGAAACAAAACTCACATTATCTAAATGGAAAGCGTCCCCGGGGTGAGAAAAATTCCGGTTCAGTGCTCAACCCTCATCTGGTTCACATAGCTCTGAGCCTGACTCCTATCAGAAGGCCTTTGATTCTGACATCAACCTGGGAGCATCATGAAATTGTTGCCATTATTTATTTTGCATTGTTGTTAGCAGCAAACAACTTTCTAAAACCAGAAATTGTTGCAGTTGCCACTTTGCCTTGACAGAGTGAATTTCTTCTCTAAGAACTCCTTGTATCAGCGAAGTCACATTTTAAGGTGTCTATTTTCAACCAGGCACTTTGCTAGGCACTGAGCAAAATGAAAAAGTCCCTTCTTCCAAGAAGATAAATTCTCTAGAAAGAGATAACATATCCAATGTCTATAGCATATACACCTAAAACATTAATAAACTAAAAGGGGCCTATAGAGTGAGTGCTTTTCTTTAAACCTTGGATCCTCCTCTTATTTAACCTTTCCTAACAATTCACTGTACTGGAAGCAGGTCCAGGTAATGGCAGAGCAGCAAAAGTCTTTCACATGTACTGCAGAAGGTTGGATCAAAGAGGAAGAAAAGAAGAAAAAAAATAATGGAGCAAAAATAAAATACTTCCTTAAAATATAGTATCTTTTTTGGGAAAGCCATGGATGTCTACCCTGAACAAGAGAAAAGTTTTAATCAATGTGAGTTTAGCCTCCAGCATCCAAGGCTTTCTCTGTTCAGTCTATTTTAAATGGGAGAAGGAAGCTAGAATAGGGCTGGCTGAGGTTAATTGGGAGGGCTGGATCTGCAAAGGGCAATACAATCTTTAAAGGGCATGATAGGAGACTGATATACTTGGGAGCTGAATTTAACATGCTACTCAATAGTCTCTTTGCTTATAATGCAGCTGTGGTACAACAGTAAGGAAACAGCAAAGCGTTCTCCACTTGCTCCAAAGGCAGCACCCCCCCTCTCCACCCACATATCTTTCCTCCAACCCATTCCAGGATAAAATACTCATAACACATGAAATGAAAAGCGGTTTCAGGGAGACAATTTTATGGAAAGATCATTTGCCTATGAACCAAAGGAACATTTTAATCCTGGTCTTGTTAATAAAGAGTTATCAAGAATCATAGAATTTGAGTAGAAAGATCATATAATCTTTACCATCATTTTACAGAAGAAGGCAAAGACTCAGAGCCAAAAGGTAAGTAGAGTTTTTGTCTTCTAATAGGTAGAGTCTACTAACAACACTATCTTAGAGTATATGTCCTTCTTTACTAGTCTCACTCTTGTGACTTCAATCTTATTATAGTACTGTATTGGTATGTCTTTAGCAGCTTAGACACCTTGTGTGGTCCTGAGGTAAATTAGTGGCCATTCCTCAGGTGAGACAACCCAGTTGTTCCCTGTCTTTATCATCCCCCATAATACTATCTTTGGCTCAATGTTTAAAAATTGTTAGTTTTGATTCTGGGCAGAATGATCTGTCCAAGGTCTCAGCAAGTTAAGCTGGGATTTGAATTCGGGCCTCTTGATTCACAATTCATTACTATTTGTATTCTGTTATGCTGTTATATGAACTTGATCAACTCAAAAAACTCTCTGAGTTTTTTTTTCCCCACTAGTGAAATTATGGAGATTGATGAAATAACTTCTAAAGCCCTTTCTAACATCTAAAATAAATAAAAATACTACTTTCTAGCATTTAATCCAATTTTCTTAGAAGGAATAAGGGGAAATATCCCATCATTAATGGGAGCAATGACATTCTAAATTATGTTCCTTTGCAGATTTACTTATATCAAAGGTTTTCCCAGACCTCTCCACATCCCTTCCATCACTCAGGATTGCTAATAGCCTAACTTTGAAGAATTCCCCAAGCAAAGCATATACACACAAACACAACACAGCAAAAAACAAAAACAAAGAAAAACCTAAAGGAAATAAGATTGAAATGTGCCACAGATATTCCATTTCCAACCCAAGCCAATATATATTGAAGAACTGAGTTATTTTATTACTAGTTGTGAAGTTTTGGTTTCTTTTGCTATAATATATATATTTCTGTGTTCTGTTGTCTTTTCCTTTTATATTTATACCACCTAAATCATTGTCTAGCCCAGATTCTTGACCTTTTATGTGTCATGAACTCCTTGGATATTTGGGTGAATAAAGTCTTTAGACACCTCAGGAAAAAAAAAAGTTTAAAATACCTAAAATAAAATATATAAGATAATAAAAGAAACCAATTATGTTGCAATATAGATATTATCATATCAAAAGAAATAATGACCTGTAGGTTTAACATTCCTGACCTAGCACATTTTGGATGTGCTTAATTGCTGAATTAAATTATACTTCTGGTTGTAATGATAAAGTGTACTACATTTTATCAGGAAAAAAGTTAATCTTTTTTTCTATAAAAAGTTTCCCTTCCTTGTCTTCCCTAAATTAATTGAGAAGAATATTGCAGCTGTCTTTGCCTACTCCATCCCAGATCCCAACTAGCCAAAAGATGGATATTACCACATTGGCAAAGCCATGAAATCATTTGACAACCTAACTTAATTCGAATATCAGCCACAGTCAATGCTATAATTTTGAATGAAATACTACTGTATCTCTAGAACAGTAGATGACAAAATATCCAATATGTTAGGGGAACAGTTCAAATAGTCACATACATTAATGCAATATAACTTGTCTTCTGGGGTGAGTAGTTACAAACCATGAACTTCTTTTTAAAGATATAATGCTACATTTTCTTCAGTTCAAATCTATTACCAATGAATGGTCTCATCAATTTCAACTAGTGAGATAAATGGGAGAAAAACTGGGTATGACAGGAATAAAAAATATCAAATTGGATGAAATATAATCTCCATAAGAACAATATAAGTTGTTCAAATGATCAAATGATCAAAGCTACTAATTTTTTTCTCCAATCAAAAAGCTATCATGTGATTGTGTTTTGAGATTCTGAAGATCATTAGCAGAATAATGTATCTGAAAGACATAAAGCAAATATTTACTTATTCTCTATTACCAAATAAAGGCTTATTCAGAGCCATAACTAAAAATTTATAATTGAATCAAGAAACAAAAATGTGCCCCCCCAATTGCATAATGAGAGGGACCTTAATATTATCTTTTTAAAAGACAAACACTGTTAGCCAAGGAAGTGGAAAAAGTATAGGAAGAATACCAGGGAAACCTTTTCCTCTGTGGTATTCAGAATAAGAAGAGTAGAAGAGAAATCGACATGTCTCCTGTAGAAAAGAGATCTCAGTATAGCAGGAAATCCCTTTTAGGGGAAGAAAAAGGATGAGGAGGAACTACTTGACAAGCAATGTCCTTGACCTCTTAATTTCTATATCCTGGCCAAAACCTCAATGGCTCCAAATTAGTTTTAGCTGTGCGTAAGTTTAAAAATGCAATAAAATTAGTACTTAACTTCTATTCTATAGCCAATTCAATATACTTCTCCATTTAAAAATGTTGGTGTAGAGTTATGCCCAGACCAAGTAGGATCAGATTCTATAAATATATTCAAAAAGGGTAAGGGAGGCAATGTAGGCGTTATGGAGGTTAGTGAGTTTTTTCTAGTTTTTTATGAGATATCTGCAAATAAGAATTTTTACTCCTAGTGTGCTAATAGAAAAATATATAAGGATAATAAGAATCCAAGGCTAAAAAAACAAAACATATTTCCTAAAATATATTGTTCCATTTCCACTTGATTATTCTTTTGGGTAATCTATCCTTTCCCCTATTTCTTTGGTTTGAAGTATTTCATTTTAACAATAAAAGGCAAAGGAAACTAGAAAAAACAGGGACCATCTGAAACCATGCCTGAATTTGAATTTCATGCTGCACATACTGTGTGGCCATGTGTGTGCTTGAATTTGAATGAGTGTGTTTGCAACAGACAGATTGCCACAGTCTGACTCTGAGGGAGCTTACATCAGTGCCATCATTTTTGATGTAAATTGGTAATTGCCCAGCATGTCATCTTGAATTCTGTCTCAAGCTGTTTATATTTCCTACTCCTAATTCTACTCAGTGTTTTCATATTTTGGATTGAGATAACAGAGCAGAGAGGTCTAGAGTGCCAATATGTACATGCCTTATTAAAATGATTATCCATTATTAGGTATGGTCTAGACAGAGGGTAACTCATAATTAGCTCTTTGCTCCTAGTTGGGAAGTACAGAGGAACTAGCCCCATTCTGTTATTAATTTTGATGATGTAAACATAGGCATACATGCATGTCCATATACACATATGTACATATATGTATACACATATAATGATAGAACTACATGCACATAAATATAGTATACTATATATACCATAAATTTAGCTATATATTTTCATATGAGAATGACAATTCATGACTTGTAGTCACAAAACATGTAATGTGCACACTCATTTGACTTTTATAAGCCTGTGAAGTTGGTAGCATACCTATTGTCATCTCTATTTTATTGAAAGAGAGGCCATATGATAGATAGTAAGACATTAAGCACTATTATAATTATGAAAGGCCTCCTGAGAGAGTTGCCATTTGAAATGAGTGTTCAAGTTAGTGAGAGGATCAAAGAGGTAGAGATTAGAAGGAAGAACTTTCCAGCTATGGAGAAAGATTATATACAAAGACAAGAGATTGGAGATATAATGCTGAGTACATTCAATAATATTTAACATATAATTGTCTGTACTAAAGAATAGGGGTGGGTAATGAGTAAATAGTTTAGAAATGTCAGTATTATCCAGAGTGTGAGGGGATTTAAATGTCAAAAAAAAGAATTTCAATTTTATCCAATGGGCAGTGGGGTGCTACTCCAGCTTCACGCCCAAGGAAATCATATGACCCACACTTTAGAATAGTACTTTGGCACATGCTAGTTGTGTGACCAGACAGCAGGTGAATAATCCTGTCATTTCTCTCAGACAACTCTTTTATTCTTAGTGGACTTCTTGAGAAGCACCTGAAATAGGAAGTTTTCTCACTGAGAATATATAGAATGTAATCACAGATCTGGACAAATATATACATACATATGTAAACACATATGTGTATATACATGTAGATATATAAATAAAATATATTTATGTATATATACGTATAGATATCTTTAAAGAAGAAATAATATGTCATAAATATTATTGTCCAAGAAACAGAAAATGAAAACGCATAGATATGGTCACAAAGGACATCCTCACTTTCTTGCCCATAGCTAGGACTGTTTCTGTAAGCCCTCTTTAAGTCTTTAGATTTTGAAAACAATAGTGTCTGTATTGTACCTAGTGGGGAGTTTCATTATCAAAGATCCAATAGACTTCATTTTCCTCCCCCTGTTGTTACCTGACAAGTTCTATACAAAGAAACTGCTTTCTGTGAAAAGCAGTTCTCAGAGAGGTATTGGTAAATTATGTTTTTCATTTCCAAACACTAATAAACATGATTGTATCTAATTGCAGACTGGCAGCAGCATCCAGCAATTTTCTTTAGTAATATTGCTTTAGATTTCCAACCTGGAAATAATCAATTGCATTACCTTAAGCTATATTTATAAGAATTTTTTATATCCACTGTATGCTTATGAATGTGCTTTTCTTCCACCTTTTCCCAGAGCACTCTTTCTTGAAATTCATAGCAAACATGAATTTCTATTCACGTAAGTGCCATATATTTCCTGTAGCAAGGAAAATGATACTTATTTGGAAGACTGAATCTTAATATTCCAGGAATCTGCCTATTATCATGATTAGTCCAAGTCTTCATCTTAATCAAATGATAATTAGGAATAGATATATTGGCTTTCAAATTGTTCTGATAAGCTTGCTCCCACTGTCTCCATGCCCAAAGATCTGATTTACTTTAAATAAGCCAAAGAGGAGGTGAGTTATTCAGTAGATTTAACATGAGATTACATAATTAGTGTTTTGGCAAAATACCCAAATAATTTGACACAGTGAACAATATATTTCCTGTAATTTTGTAATTTCCCACTAAGTGGGTATCTATACCCAATCCCACCCTCACCCATATATACACACACACACACAAGTCCATATATATGCATAAACACACACATATATATGCATATATATATATATACACACATATATATATATAGCCTTTAAATTCTGAGTTTTTTCAGATAATAGTTATCAGTCAGGATGTAAAAGTAGGAGTGTGATCTTTATGTTTTCTTATTTATAATTACTGAAAGGCAGATCTAAAATTTCTCCATATTAGCATGAAAATATGGAGTAAATAATATTAATGGTTGATATTCAAACTAACTCAAAGTAATTATGCACTCACATATGTATCTCATTTGATTGTTACTACAACTCTTTTTTTTTTTTTGGCTTTTTGCTGAGGCAATTGGGGTTAAGTGACTTGCCCAGGGTCACACAGCTAGGAAGTGTCTGAGACCAGATTTGAACTCAGGTCCTCCTGACTTCAGGGCTGGTGCTCTATCCACTGCGCCACCTAGCTGCCCCCTACTACAACTCTTTAAGACGGGTAGTGCAAACACTAGTATTCCTTTCTACAGAGGAGAAAATGTAGGCACAGAAAGTTTTAAATTGTTTGCCCAGCATCACACCACTAATAAGTTATATCAGGAATTTTAACCCTGGTTTTTCAATCCAAATTCAAAGCCAAAGGTCTTTTCATTAGCACACAGAAATTCAATGTTATTGGTCAATTGATTTTAGAACTTTTGAATAAAAATTTTCAAGTGAGAGAAGAAACTCATGATCATCCCACAAACTAGACACTACAAAAAAGAACTATGCTGTGGGTAGATGTTTATAGGAGATAAATAACCAGAAAGAAAAAAGTAATAGATGACATTAGGTGTTCTCAAGAACAAAATGTCTAGGTAATAAAGCAAAATGAACTACAGATTCTTACGGAGATAAGACTCAAAACTAGAACAAGACTAGAAGTATGTCATACCTTATACAATAAAATGGTGTGTGTGTGTGTGTGTGTGTGTGTGTGTGTGTGTGTGTGTGTTCATGTGTGTGGTAGTGTGATGGGTGAATGATAGTACAGGACCAATATAATATATATATGTACATATATATACATATAGTTACACAAAGATATTCATACATGCATATATATCACACATATTTATGTGCAAATGTGTATGCATACACATATTTATTTGAAGCAACATATAAGCTAGTAAAAGAAACATGATGAAAAAAACTCAGTTGAATTTCAGTGGAGAGAGAAACAAACAGTATTGTCAAATTTGCAAAAGGGGCAAAGTTGAAAGAGATAGTTAACACTGAATAAAACTTTCAGAACTATGTGCAAATTAATAATCCTTAACACCTCTCTCCCCCAGAGCAACTTTTCTGCTTTGACACTAATGTGGGCTGAGGCTATTGAGCAGATATTCTAAATACAAGGTCTGTGCCAGCCATCAGATGATTTTAAAAGATAGGGTTGTACCACCCTACTTACATTCTATATGCAAATACTGGATTAAGGTCTTTGTCTTAAATCCTGAGCATACTCATATTACTCCTATCACTTTTTTGCTTTTTAAAAGTTTCTTTCAAGAAGTAAGAAATTCCCAACTATAAATTTTAAGATATCACTGATCTAGGGAACACTCCCATAGTATCTTAATCTTTTTCTCAATCCAATATGAACCCAGAAAAATCACTTGCTAATGTGTAGATTAAAATGTATTTGCAGACGTTCTTTGTTTGTTTCTGTTTAATTAAGAAGTAGAGTATTAGAATTTTACAATGGGGAGACAACTCAGTAGCATATGAAATTTCCCCTCACCTCATCATTCTCTTCTACACCTGATTTTCTTTAAATTCTCAGTTTTCTCAGGTAATAGTCTATCAGTCAAGATGTGAAAGGAGTGTGATTTTTATAACTTTATTTACAACTACTGAAGGGTAGATCCTATAATTGTCAACATCGGCATGAAAATGTTGGCTAATTACCATTAATGATTGGCATTAGTTTAGTAGTGTTTTTACAATCCAATTTTCAAGGTATCATGAAGAGAATGGAGAGAGTGTAATGATCTCATTAAGCTACTAGCTTATGGATTTCAATCCTATCATGGTTGTTTGTCTTTCTAATCATTTCCCACGATGGTTAACTCTACTATAGGAAATGCTTGTCTGAAGACCTAAGTATACTACAATCCTCCTCCCACCCAGCCTCTCATTTCTTTGTCAAAACACAGTGACTCATTAAAATATTTAGCTCAAATTATGAAATTCTTATTACCTCACACAATTCCATTTATTTAAAATACATACAAACTATCTTAGTCATACTTTTCTTGTTCTTTTTGGTACTTAAAGATCTAGAAAATGACAGATAGAAGCCGATAAATTAAAATAGCATGGTCATATTTGGGGGCAAAGAACTTAGCTTCATAAGTACTAATTGGGACAGATATCTATACATATCTGTTTATATTTTTTAAATGGAGATTTTTACTGGACTCCAAGCTTAAAACAAGTCATTATTATCATATAAATAAAACAAAATCAAAAAAATCCTAATAAAATTTAAGGCTGCATGAAGAAAATAATACTATACAGTCTTAGGGAAATTGAAATTCTGATGTACTTTATCCTGAGCAGATTATGTATGGGATATTTTTTTTTTTTTACTTCTGGGTCTGATAATGTAGAAATGACATTGATAAGGTAGAGATGGTCCAAAAGAGGAAGTCCAAATAGTAAAATTCCTCAAGTTCATATTGAATTAGATTTTAATCAGCTTTATTGAGACTATCTTTATAATAAATATCTCTAGAATCTGTCTTTTTTCCCACTCTTATGGCCACCTATTCTCAACTGGATTACTTCAGCAACTTCCTAATTGTTCTCCCCTTCCTCCCATCTCTGCCCTGTCCATTCTATGTCCACATCTATGCCAAACTAATGTTCCTAAAGCACAATTCTAAATATGTCTCTTCCTTGTTTAAAAGTCCTAGTGATTCTATCACTTTTATGATAAGATACAAGCTTCTCTATTTGTCTTTTAAATTCCTTTATAATTTTGCTTTTACAGACCTTTTCATGTTTCATATAAATATCTCCCTCATAGATATTCTTTGTTCCTAACTGGTGTTCTTCTTTCATGGCATTCATTTTCTTATCTCCTTGCTTTTTTCACATCTAGGATATTGTCCTTTCAGAACTCTGGTTCAAAGAAACTATCTTCATTGAAAACCCGTCTCATGAGCCACTCTTTTGATGAGGTCTTTTCTTATCCCCCTAGCTGCTAGTGCCTCACCTACTCAAGTTACTCTGTATTTATTTTTCATGTATTTTATGCACAATTCAATGTATATATGCTATTTTTCCTTAAGTGAATGTAAACTTCATGAAGGTAGACATTATTTCCTTGTTCCCTGCCCTGCCCTCCCTCCCCAGATTAGTATAGTGACTAACATGTAAAAGGTACATGGGATTGTTTATCATGGAGATCAGAAGACTTAAGTGAACATGAAAGCTATGTCAAATAGTTGAATATCAAATAGTTTCAATTGTGCTCAATTTTTAATGACTCAATTTGGGGTTTCCTTGGCAAAGGTAATAAAGTGGTTTGCCACTTTCTTCTCCAGTTCATTTCTACAGAAGAACTGAAGTAAAAAGGGTTAAGTGACTTGCCCAGGATCACACAGCTAGGACGCATCTGAAGCCAGATTTGAACTCCAGGTCCAGCATTCTACCCACTGCTATATTCAGCTGCCCATGGATTTACTTTAGAATTTAAAAAGTGCTTATTTCATAAAATCAGTGTTATATATAAATATTATTCGTATTTCAATTTTACAGAGAGGGAATTTGAGTCTTGGAGAATGTCAGTAACTTATCCAAAGCTGTATAACTGGTAAGTGTTAGAGCTAGAACTGAAATGCTATTTTTTGGTTCATGGTAAATTATTTTTTGGGAAGAGAAGTCTAGACATTTTATTTTCTTTTAATATAAGGGACTTGGGAAGAAAAATACTTTAGCAATGCTAATCAGCAATGGTTCTAGAATTTACACGTAAAGAGATACCTAGAACAGTGAAATGTTAAGCCACTTGTCATGTTCACACAGCCAGTCTGTCCCAAATATGAGATCTGAATCCTCATCTTCTGATTCTGAAGTCTATATATTCTATCTCATATTGACTATGCCTATGTGAGGAAATATAGAAAAGAAGAAAAAAGTACTCAAAATTATGTGTATAACATTAATATTGTAATCATTTAAATCATCTTTTATTTATCCTTAATTGTAAAGCAACACAATAATTATAATGGGTATCACTTATTATGAAAACTTAATTTTTATGTGTTTTATTTGATTATACTATTAAAATCTATTTAGATAGGCAAGGCCTTCCATATATGGTTGCTGAAACTTACAACTTTAACAAGAAAGAAGCATATTTGCAACTCAGTGAAATCCCAAATAAGATGAACTCTTTTAAGGCATCTACCATTAGAAATCACCCTAAATCTCTGCTTCTGACCTAGGGCAGCATGAAAAGACCCTGGAGGTCCTGAACTAATCTGCAGATCACCAGGGGACCCTCATTGGAACTAAGAAATTAAACCACTAACTGCACATAACGACAAAGAATAGATCATGTTGTATGAGCTTCATTGCTTCAGTAGTTACATGGATGTTGTCATTCTGTGCCTGGGAATTAGCTTTACAACTGAGGGGCAACATAAAAGTTGGACTCTCCATCATTTCCTTCCCTGCTGTTTGGGTAGGATTAGAAGGATTGTCTGTTCTCAAATTCCATTACTGAATGTATTTCCCTTGCTGGAAGACAAAAACAAACAAACAAACAAAAAAAAAGAAAAAAAGAAAAAAGAAGAGAGAAAGAAAATAAGAAAAGAAAGAAAGCTTTTTTTAAAAAAACTAAGCCTTTCACTATATGTTTCTAAAGTTCATTGTGTAGCATAAACCTTATTTTTTGTGCTATATTTTGAAAGTTGTGTTAGGAAACAGTGAAGAGTGGAAAAGAAATGTACAGCAGGAGACAAAAATGGTAAATGGGACAAAGCAAGGGAGAAACCTGTAAATAGAAATGCTAATTTCTTTATTTTATGAAAATTGTGAAATCTATAATTTTATAAAATTACAAAAATATCACTTCCCTTAATTCTTTTTAGTGCTTAAAGTCATAAGATAAATTATATCTTGGACTGCTGAATCTTTTTTAAAGACTGAATATTTGGCAGTATTCTATTGTTGAATGTCACACTTAGGGAATGATAAGGACACTGCCACTTCCTATTGATAGAACTACCATTTAAGCAAATGCCACAGTGCAGGGCCATCTTCATAGGCAGAAGGGGGTGAGAGCACAGATGGGAGTCAGGGCATGGGGTAGAGGTGGAGTGGATAATCACCTACAAATAGTGAGGCAGTATGAAAGAAAGAGAGGACACTGTCATGCCCACTGCTGAGCAACCTTTTTAGATGACAGGAGCTTAAGGGGAAGTATATAGTTTGTGGAAAAATATGCATTATACAATTCCTTGTTTATTTTGTTCTATATCCTGGATCTGGAAAAGTACAGTTTAATCCTTGGTCCAATGTAGGGATGCAATAGGGGATCTGGATAAGTTGGGTCAGCAGTTAAGGCAAACAAAAAATACTAAATAACAAAAACACATACACAGAGACAAGAAGGAAAACTCAGACAATGTAGCTACACTGCTTCAAGCCTTCCTAGAGACATAACTGACTGCTCTTATGGTCTCACATGCTACATTGTGAATGGCTGAAAAAAAAAAGAATAGTTCGATTATTTGCAACAATAATGTATGTGATATGTGATATAAATGAGTAGAATACTACAAGCTCATATTTATAGGAAAGCAACTGTATTCCATTTCAATTAAGTTTCAAAAACATTTAAGTACATACTTTGTGCTAGGCAATAGAGATTTGAAAATAAATATTAAACACTCCATATTTTAAAGAAGTTAACATTTTACTTGGAGGGGAGGGAAGCTATCCAGTCCCCATTATAATATGTAGCAAGTGTTATAAATATAAACTTTTGTACGGATGTCTGCATCATTTCCAAATTTTTTTATCAGTTTCCAGATTTTCATGGTAAAATTTCTAATATACAGCACTTTAAACGATCTGATTGTTTCCCATATGTTTTCAAATGATATAGATCAAGAAGGGGTTCAATATGACTCTAGGTTTAATGATACCTTGAAAAACCAGTGATTTTAGATCATCTTTAAAAGGAAACAACCTGACTACAAATGTGTTACCCTTATATTGGTATCTACTCTCATGGCATTAAGCTGATCCCCAGTTCTTATAAGCTAGACTACTGGAAAATAGTATATGGAAAGGTTTAGAAAGACTTTCCATTTTATAAACATTTTCAGAATATTGTCTTTGGAGTCTTGTCATTGAGTGCCTAATTGTCTTTTTAGAGGTTCTCATCATTAAGTTTGTAATGGAGTGATTGTTTTTATTTATACTATTTTTCTATAATTATCTATAAGGCAAGGGATTATGGCAGTCAGTATCACTGAAAGCACACTCAATACTAATCACATAGATTCTTAAAATATGTTTCTACATACCTAGATGAATAAATAACACATATATAAACAGGATAAAAATGAAAATTGAGTGTAGCATCCTTAACCTTAACCCCAAAAGATACTGTTTAAATCTCTCTAGTAGCTCAGAAATTTGCTCTGGATTGGACAAGGAATACTTAATCAGTCAATAAAAGTATTTATGAAACACATTATGTACCAAGCTCTGTGCTAAGGGCTGGGGATACAGGAAGAGACAAAAGACATTCCCTGCCCTCAGGGAGTACTCAGTTTAATGTGGGAAACGACAGACTTACAAATAAACAAACTGCATAAATTAAGTAGTAAATCATCTGGGAGAAGAGTGATTTGAATTAAGAGGAGCTGGGAAATGTTTTGATAGAAGTTGGGATTTTAACTGGGAAATGAAAAAATCCAGGGAAGCCAGAAGGCAGAGAAAAGAAAGTATTCCAGATATGAGGGATAGTCAGAGAAAATTCCCAGAGTCAAGAGATGAGGTATTTTTTGTATGTAACATCAAGGAATCCTTTTCTGTAGAAGTTAACTGCTATCAAGTGATTGATGATATTGGGGAAGAAGTATGATATAGGCTAAGAAGTATTTATATTAGAAATCTCAAGTTCCTCAAACTCTTCAATGATAGAACCCTGAGGAGAGAAGTTGACTACAGTCTCAGACCCAGTTCACCAGTGAAAATGAAAGTGGAGGAAGCAACTTAGAAGGGAGTGTTATGTAGACAATGATCTAAATAATTTAATCTACAAATTCTACATTTGTTTCTATTGCTGTATATTTGGAGTTAATGTAGTTCAGTTATCAAACTCTCTACTCCATTGCTGCCTCACCTTTCAAATCACATCCCTCAACTGTGGATGGTTTCCAGTGTTCTATTCTAGTTCCTCTCTTCTTCTAACTACATATTCTTTCTTGGCAATATCAACTCTGATAGATATAACCATCATCTCTATTCAGATGAATCCTAGATCCTTATATACAGTCCTGGTTTCTCCCTTAAACTTAAATTTCCTATTGGTTATTATCAATTGCCTATTGTTCATTAAATCTAGATAACCTGGAGATTTCTTCAATTCAATGAGTTCAAAATCAACTTATTAACTTTCCTCCAAAATCCTTCAATTTTCTAAACTTCCATGTTTCTATTTAAGGTGCCATCTTTTTTCAGTCTCTCAAGTTTATAATATCATCATTATGCTGGACTCTTTTTTCTCTCTTATCCCACATATTCAATCAGTCATGTAATTTGTTCATTTCTCCTATTATAGTATCTATAAAATATAACCTGCTTTCTGCATTCATAGAGTCTTTAACTTGTGCAAGCCCTCATCAGCTTTCACCTAGATTATTGCAACTGTCTCCCTACCTTAAGAATCTTACCACTATAGTTCATCCCATTTAGTACCAACAAAATAAATTTCTTAAATTCACATGTACCATTTTTCCTCTTCTTATCAAATATCAGATGCTTCCTATAACCTCTAGGATAAAATAAAAATTTCACTCTTTAGATTTTAAAACTCTTCACAGGCTGGTCCCAGTTTAGAAAGCCAATCTCATATTATACTCTCCATTCTCTCCAGTGTTCTTCATTTAATTGAGACGAATTAGTTTTATCTTTGTTTTCCATATATTTTACTAGCTGTCTTTGTCCTTTTCCACTTACTGTTCTGTATGCTTTTAATGTATCTGTTCCTTGC
Organism: Myrmecobius fasciatus; assembly: GCA_023553655.1. Taxonomy (NCBI): domain Eukaryota; kingdom Metazoa; phylum Chordata; class Mammalia; order Dasyuromorphia; family Myrmecobiidae; genus Myrmecobius; species Myrmecobius fasciatus. The sequence continues at coordinate 232,744 of JAJPUD010003521.1, forward strand.
ATTCATCTCCCTTTAAGTTGTATCTCAAACACATTCTTCTATGTGAAGGCTTTCTTGATTTCCTCCAACTACTAGTGCCAGCCCTCTCAAACTACATTGTGTTTGAATAATTGCATATGCTTGTGTTTATTAAATTAATATTTGTGCTATTCTTAAAATTACTTGGTTTATTTTCCCCATTATAATGTAAGTTTATAGTAAGTTTTGTTTTATTCTTTATATATATTTGCAATGTCAGTCACAGAATAAAAAAATAAAGAATTTTTTAATTGATTAACATAGTTTAAATTCCAGAGATCTGCAACAGGATGAAAGACTATCAGAAATGCAGTATCAGCAGGCACCATGATCTACTTATTATGGTCCAGACTAGAAATACAGTGAAAAAATATAACCTTAGCAATGAGTCATATTATAAGGATTAAAAGCCAGAAGAAAAGAGAACCATTTGTAAATAATCCTTTTTTTCAAAATTCTTAATAATGGGTTTCAAAGACTACATTTGATCTGACAGATTCTCTGATTCATATTTTGTGGATATAGGCCTCTTAATTATGCAGAAATATGACTTTTCATGGAGCTGAATAGGGAAGCATCTAGTTCTATCCTTGCTATTTGCAATCTGCTTCGTCTTGCTTACATATATAAAGCACAGGTTTCTTGACTGGAGCAGGTGTTCACCTTTGTAGTTCGGACTTATGGACTAGCTTGGTTCTTATCTATAAAATTTGATTGCACTAGAGTATTTTATCATTTCTTCTTTCATTTAATTTTTTATTACCCATCATCTAGATCACAATATTCATCTGAGTAATTTTTTTTGTTTTGTTTTGTTTTGTTTTTTTGGTAGGAAATGTTTATAGAAAATGAGAGAGGGACCCACATGTGCAAAAAGGTTTGTGGCAACTCTTGGTAGTGGCAAGAAACTGGAAACTGAGTGAATGCTTGTGATTTGGAGAATGGCTAAAAAAGTGATGGTATATGAATGTTATGGAATATAATTGTTCTGAAAGATATACTCAGCAGGATGATTTCAGAGAGGCCAGGAGAGACATGAACTGATGCCAAGTGAAGTGAGTAGAACCAGGAGATCATTGTATACAGTGACAGCAAGATAAAAGGATGATCAATTCTGATGGATGTGGCTCTTTTCAAAAGTGAGATAATTTAGGTCAGTTCCAAATGTCTTTTGATGAAGACAGCTATCTTCACCCAGAGAAAGGACTGTGGGGACTGAGTGTTGCTCACAACATAGGATTTTCACTTTTTTTGTTGTTTACTTGCATCTTTTCTTTCTCATTTTTTCCCTTTTTAATCTGATTTTTCTTGTGTATCATGATAATTGTGGAACTATGTACAGAAGGACTGCACATGTTTAACATATATTGAATTACTAGCCATCAGGAGAAGGGATGGGAGAAAGGAAGAGAAAAATTGAGAACACAAGGTTATGCAAGGATGAATGCTGGAATTTTTCTATGCATGTGTTTTGAAAATAAAAAGCCTTAAGAAAAAAATGGTACTTTATAAGATACCTTGCAGTGAACCATTCTTTGGGTCTAATCCTTTAGCCAGTTCTGAAGACTTGTGCTTGCATTTAATCCATGTTTTTCCCTCATTTTTTTATGCAAAAGGTCTGAAGAATCTAGCTATTTCTAATTTCTTTTGGCATTTTCTCTCTTTTATGATGATGAAAAATCAGATACTATTTGGTCAAGGTTCTTTTTTGTACTGCCATTTTCTAATAAGTGGGCTACTTGTTGTGTTCAATTCAATGAAATTGAAATCAATTTAGAAAATATTTCTTAAGTGCCTCTTACTTATAAGGTGCTTCCCCAAACAATAAGCTACAAAAACAGAAAATAATTTTTGATATCAAGATGGGAAAATTCTACTGGAGAAATATAATTTTTATACATTTTAATGAACATAAATTAATGCAATGTAATTTTAAGAGAGTCACCTGAGAAGGATGATTGAGGGAACTGAAGAGGTCTCATGAATGAGGTGGACTTTTGGGGTAGAATTATTTATAATAAGCTTTCCTCCACCAATTATTGCTATTTTGCCCCACTTTTCTGACAGGACTATATTTGCCCATGTAAATTTGACATACAATGAAGAAAATCAAGATTCAAAAGTGATAAGGGAATTTATTCTGAACACGTAGGACATTTTTCCAAAAGGATGGGTTCAGGAGATAAAGCATTAGTTAATGAGAAATGTTGCCAAACCAGTCTAACTGGACAAAAAGAAGCACAGAGAAGAATACTATACAAATATAGTGTGTGTGTGTGTGTGTGTGTGTGTGTGTGTGTGTACACATACAGCTTGAGTAAATATTGCAGTTAGAAAATAGGTTACATCCAGCATTGAACAAGATAGGGAGAAAAGGTTAGAATGTCTCCGGGAAATTGTGCTGTAACTTTTAATTATCTCAGTATTAAAGGCCCATCCTTTTAAAAACTATTTTGTTAGAGGTGTTGTCTCTTTGTTCCTGTCTGAATTCAGCAATCTCCAAACAATTAAAAAATTGTAGGTCACTTACACATGCATTAACCAGTATGTTGATGGTTTGCTGTAATAGACATTGCTAATGGAAAATGTCATTTTGATTCTTTTAAAATTATATTCAACTTATGGGTAAAGCATAGTATAATTTTTAAAAAATTGTGTATGAAACTGAAAACCATTATATATAAATTGTTATTATATTTATACATAGCAAATTTATTTGAATATGTACATATTTTCCCCTTTCCCCTCCCCTATCCCAGAGACGACTACCTTTATACACACACACACACACACACACACACACACACACACACACACACACATGCATGCACACTCGTGCATCTATGTGGACACACTTGTATGTGTGTATTTGTTCAATTCAATGAAATTGAAATCAATTTAGAAAACATTTCTTAAGTGCCTCTTACATATCAGGTGCTGCCCCTAACAATGGGCTACAAAAACAGAAAAAGAATTCCTGATATCAAGATGGGGAAATTCTACTGGAGAAATGTAAGTTTTATGCATTTGAATGAACATAAATTAATGCAATGTAATTAATTAAATTTTTGGTGCTTCATTGATGAGACCTCTTCAGTTCCCACAGTCCTTCTTTTGTGTGTATGTGTGTGTGTGTGTGTGTGTGTGTTATTCTATGCGTACTTACATTAATTAGGTTTTTCCTTCTTGTGGATGCTCATAGTGCCTTTCTTCATATGTCCTTTGTAGCTAACTTGAGTATTTATAATAACCAAAATGATGTATTTATTCATAGATATTTCTAAAATTATTGTTGTTACTTTATACAATGCATTCTTGTTTTTGCTTATCATTGTTGATTGTGTCATCATTGTTCACTCTTAAAGATACAGAATCAAAGAATTTAATGCTGGCATAGACCTTAGAGATCATTTAGTACTGCACTATTTTATAGGTGAAAAGGTAGAGGTTAGGTAAAAAAAATGGTCATAAAGCTAGTAAATAATGAGGCAGTGAGCAAACACAAGTCCACTGAATTCAGTTCTAATGTATGTTTTTCTTTTCCCATTACAGCACCGTATCTCTATATTTCTCTACTAAAAGTGCAACTTTGCATAATATATCAGGGGATTAATGAATACTAAAGATTCAAGCATGTTATTTGAAGAGATTGAAGTATTAAAATTCAGCTTCCTCTTAAAAAATCATCAATGATGACTGGTGAAAAGAACTGATAAAATGAAAATAAAACAAAATGGATTACTAATTTAATATTTGAAGATGATTAGAAATAGAGATCTTCTTATAAATCTGTAAGAAGATTGTTTGAATGTTATTTCCAAAAAATAAAGAAAAGTAAACTATAGAATGATGAGTTAAAACATTTGCTATATTATTGTTCTGAAAGTCCTATCTTCCTTCAAATCTCTCTGTGTGTTTGCATTGTTATTTAATATATTGGAAAGCATATCTGGAGAAACAATAGAAGTTATAAATGTGTAATCTTATAGAAATTCTCTAAATATCCTGTTGTCATGGAGCTTCTGGAAATAGGTATAAGCAACTCTAACAAAAGGAAAGTCCAATTCATCTTTTTGTCATTAGTTCAAGACTCAAAAAGCTCTGACAAAGACGCTTTGCGCTATTTTTTATGACTCTTATGTTGCAGCAATATAAACTTCTTGTCTCCAGATAGCAGTATTGAATAAATTGAGTAATTATTATTGGCACATAATGTAATTAGCAGTAACATTTGATACAAATGAAGAGGTGCATTTAAATCCCACATGAGGCAGTTGACATGTTTAGCTCCCATTGGTGTTAATATCAGCAAATTACACTAATCCCAGGGTCAACAAAAACCAACCTCAAGGATTAGAACATCAAAAACTAATTTTATATAATGGAAAGAAGAACCCAATACTCTCAGAAAAGATTATCTTAAAATGCAAGATGTTTTGGGGGAGCAGAGAAAATGAGTGTGGAATCCCCATTCCTCAATATTCTTTCAAAAACTTAAGATGTCAGAGAATTAGGACTACACTATTTAAAACAAAGTGGCAGATTAAATTGTTTGTCAAAGACAGAAACAAATCTGGAGTAGAGATAGAGTGATTTCTTAGTAGAATGTAAGATATTTTCATTTTCTATCTTTGTTTCCCCAGAGCCTGCACAGTGCCTTATGAATCCTGGTATCTTAACAAATGTTTCATAAACTTAATTGAATTGTCTCAAAGTAGAATGATAAACCAGACCTCCGTAGTGTCTGTGTTAGCTGTGTTTCTCACAAATGTGTATCTTAAATGATTATGTCATCATTGTTCACTCTTAAAGATACAGAATCATAGAATTTAATGCTGGCATAGACCTTAGAGATCATTTAGTGTACACATTCTGTGTATGAGGAAAGTCAACTAATTCAGAAGGAGTCTCACTTGTTCAAATAAAGGAATTATGTGTTATTTTTTAAATTACTGCTTTATTAGAATCACAGTATCCTAGAGATTCAAGAAATATAAAAGATGATCTGATTCAACAGTTCAGTTTTATAAATTAAGACAGTGAGGAAAAACAATTATTAAGGAACTTGTCCATTTTTATTCAGCTTGTTAGTGGCAAAAAAGGGATAGAACCCAAATGTTTAGTACCCTTCTTCAGCATTATCTTTTCACATTCAATTACATGCTATTGGAGAAATTATCTGAAAAAAAATGTGGCTAATTTGAAATCTCCTGGAGGCCTCTTAATAGAGATTTGTGTGGTCTGTAATTATCACATCAATTATTTTTTTAACAATTGTTTGCACATAACCATTTGTATGGTTATTGAAGAAACATTCTCATAATATTTGTTTACAAGAATAATGAGTTCAGATATCTTGCCCACCCCTCATGTGTAATGTAATATTGAATTTTGTCCAAGATATTTTTTGATTGATGGCAAATGCCAAAATTATGACTGAAATCTTCCCTAATAAATTTTGGTGTTATAAATAAATTCTTGCCCCTTAATATGTGATCTTTCATAGCTATTAAATAATTTAAAAGTGTTTATTAAGAGTTATAAGCCATTTTTTTCTTGTTTGCTTACTTTTTTTTCTTTCTCATTTTTTCCCTTTTTGATCTGATTTTTCTTGTGCAGCATACATGTGGAAATATGCATGGAGAAATTGCCCATGTTTAACATATATTGAATTGCTTGTGTCTAGGGGAGGGAGTGGGAGGAAAGGAGGGAAAAAGACTTGGAACACAGGATTTTACAAGGGTGAATGTTGAAAACTATCTCTGCATGTGTTTCCAGAATAAAAGAGTTATAAATCAGAAACTGTGAATTATAAATAAAAAGCAAAAAATATCATTCCTGTCCTTCAGGAGCTTACAATTTAATGGGGTACATTCAGAGTAGATGAAAGATAAACAGAGAAGAATATAATAGCTGCTGGGAGAAGAGAGGATGCTGAGAAGGGTTTTTGGTAGAACACACTGTTTGAGTTGAGCCTTGTACAAATCACATATTTTAAGAAGTACTAGTCAGGAGACAGCCTCACAAACATGGGATAAGTTGGGGGGTGAAAGTAAAGTGGGAAATGGGAAGTAAGGCAGAGGGATTGTAAGCCACACAGAGAGGGAAGAAAGAGGGAAGATGGACCATCATATGATGTGTGAAGAGTATCAAATAGGCCATAGAGATGGTTGAGGAAAGGAACGTGTACAAAATCTAGGAAGAGTTTAAAATGTAATGTTTGGGAGAAATATTTGGGAAGGGATAACCTTTCAAAATATGAGGAAGATTTTTATTGCTGATTGTTGTGAAAGTGGACAGAGATCAAACTATTCCACCCATGTTAAGGTGGTGTTGGTCTGCTTCCAAGAGACAGAGAGATGAAGTGGATAGCTAGCCAGCCTGAAAACCTAAAACAACTGAATTCAAGTATCCCCTCTGAAATAAACTGGCTGTGTGAACCAGGACAATTCATTTAACTGCTCAGTGCTTTTCTTAAATTTCTAAGAATATAAGTAGGAGATAAATTACAAATCTGTTTAATAAAGTCACTTTTTAGAGCTTTGGTTTTCCTTTACCAGTGCACCTGTAACTACAGGTCCAACACATTTTCTATTCCTGTGTGAACAATATCCTATTTTTTATACCTCTCTGAGAGATGTTCCAAGGTACATCATAGGTATTCATTACATTTTTTAGTATTGGTCTGATATCTCTATAATGTTGGCCCAAACCACATACATGTATGTAAACACACACACATATACACTAAATCGGTTACATATAGTACAACAAGTTTTCCTTTAGACATTTTATTCACTTCCTAAATTTGAATATTTTATTAGAACATTGATTCCCATCATGACCACCTAGTCATTGGTTAGGTATTGCCATGGAGCATATGTTAATAGTTATATAGCTGCATATATGTTTATGATTTATTTCAACTAAAAGCACAAGAACAATTTTACTCTAAATATTATTGGTGGATTAAGAGGCAAGACAAGGCGTTTGTCCTTTTTTTCTTAAAAAGAACCATGACATCAGGAAGGTGATGTCATGATTTGCAAGTTAATTGCATTTAAAAGAGGGAGAATATATAAAGTCACCAGCCTCTCTCCCTCTACCTCTTTAAATATTGGTGATAGAGAGGCAAAGTAAAATAGACAAGAAAGAAAGCAGTGAAGACCACAACATGGAAATGTGAAGATGTAAGCATTGTATATTATAAAGGAAGATAGTATAGAGACTTCTATCCACAGAATGAAGCATAAACTTCTCAACTTGACACACAAGGCCCTCCATTGTCTATCTCACATTTTTATTATATTTATTTATTTTTTAAATCTTGCTCCATCTCATCTTCCCATCTTGCCTCACACTATTCTCTATACCTGTAATGAAGCTTTTTCTTTTTCCATGTTATCCTATTGAAATTTCTCCCATCCTTTAACACCAATTCAATTTTATCTCCTCAATAAAACATTCTTTTTTATATCCCAAATAAATTAATTCTCTCCCTCCTTTAATATTTTATTGCACTTTGGAATTTTCAAGTTAATTCAACAATAATGAATTATTTCTATACTATGAATTGTGGACTATCCTGGGTGGTCTTAGAGAGGAGAAACTTAGTGGAAAATTGGAAATGGAGCCAAGATGGTAAAGTGAAGGTAGGGACATGCCTGAGTTCTCCTCCAGACCCTCCAAATTTTAGAGCATCAGGAACTATAGAAAGATGGAGTGGAATAATTTTCTTGCTGAAGATGGTTTGAAAGGTTAGCAAGAGGGGTCTGTACTCTTTTTTTTTCTTTTTTTTAATTTTTTGGGGGGATGGGTCTGGAGCTCAATCTCACTGTAGGCACAGCTCAAGCCCCAAACAACCAGGAAGTAGCAGCAGTCATAAGACCTTTCAGTCTACAAAGGCCAAGGACAATTTAGGGGAAAATAAAAAAGTTTGGTATACTAAGGTGTATGCAGATTGGACTTTGGGAGCCACTGAATCAATAGCAGGGGAAGCAGCACTGTGGTAGCAGCAGCAGTGCTGGGAAGCAACAGTGGTTGCAACTGAGCAGCAGCATCACTCAAGGCTTCCAGAGATTTCAGCCCACACATGGAAAAGGTGGGGAGTGATGGTCAGAGTGAGACGGCAGACGCCTTTTCTCCAGCTCTTTGGTTGGACTCTGTTGCTTTGTTCATACTCAGATCTGGATTACAATGATGACTCAGGGTACATCTCCCTAGAAAAATCTCTGAAAATTGCTTCAAAAAGCTCTTGAAGCTTGGGATATTATGCCTTAGGCCCTGGAAACAGAATCCTACTTCATCAAAGATGCAAAAGCCAAATAGTATACTGGAGAAATGAGTAAACAATAGAAAGAGATTCTGATCAGAGAAAGTTATGGTGACAAGGAAGATCAAAAAACACTCAGAAGACAGCAAAGTCAACAGTTCCCAGACAAAGCCTCCAAGAAAAATAAGAATTGGTTTCAAGCCATGAAGAGTTCAAAAAGGATTATGAAAATCTAATAATAGAGGTAAAGGAAAAACTGGGAAGAGAAATGAAAGTAATACAAAAGGAAATACTGAAAAGTAATGAGGAAAAGAATGCTTTTGGTATTGAAGTTTTTTTTTTTCCAAATATATGCATGGATAAATTTTTAATACTGACCCTTACAAAACCTTGTGTTCCAAATTTTCCCCTTTTTCCTTCCATTCTCTCCCTTAGATGGCAAATAATAGAATATATGTTAAACATGTTAAATATATGTTAAATTTGATATCTGTATACATATTTATATAATTATGTTGCTGCGAATTAAGACAACTCTGAGATACCATTATACACCTGTCAGATTGGCTAAAATGACAGGAAATGGTAATGATAAATTTTGGAGGGGTTGTGGGAAAACTGGGACACTGATACATTTTTGGTGGAAATGTGAACAGATCCAACCATTCTGGAGAGCAATTTGGAGCTATGCTCAAAAAGTTATCAAACTGTGCATACCATTTGACCCAGAAGTGTTTCTACTGGGCCTATATCCCAAAGAGATTTTAAAGGAGGGAAAGGGACCCACATGTGCAAGAATATTTGTGGCAGCCCTTTTTATAGTGGCAAGAAACTGGAAATTGAAAGGATGCCCATCAATTGGAGAATGGCTGAATAAATTATGGTATATGAATGTTATGGAATATTATTGTTCTGTAAGAAACAACCAGCAGGATGAATTCAGAGAGGCCTGGAGAGACTTGCATGAACTGATGCTGAGTGAAATCAGCAGAACCAGGAGAACATTATACACAGTAACAAGACTATATGATGATCAATTCTGATGGAAATGGTACTCTTCAATAATGATGTGATTCAAACCAGTTCTTATTGTTCAGCAATGAAGATAGTCATATACATCCAGAGAGAGGCCTGAGGGAACTGAGTGTGGACCACACCATAGCATTTTAATGCTTTCTGTGAATATTTCCATGCATTTTGTTTTCCTTCTTAGGTTGTTTTTTTTTTTCCTTCTCTCTTTCTAGATCTGATGTCTCTTGTGCGGTAAAATAACTGTATAAATATGTATACATATATTGGATTTGTCATATAATTTATCATATTTAGCATGTATTAG
>JAJPUD010003522.1:0-44540 GCA_023553655.1 Myrmecobius fasciatus
TGGTCAAGGGATATGAACAGACAATTTTCAGATGATGAAATTAAAACCATCTCTAGTCATATGAAAAGTTGCTCCAAATCACTATTGATCAGAGAAATGCAAATTAAGACAACTCTGAGATACCACTACACACCTGTCAGATTGGCTAAAATGACAGGAAAAGATAACGATGAATGTTGGAGGGGATGTGGGAGGGCTGGGACACTAATACATTATTGGTGGAACTGTGAACGGATCCAACCATTCTGGAGAGCAATTTGGAGCTATGCTCAAAAAGTTGTCAAACTGTGCATACCCTTTGACCCAGCAGTGTTTCTACTGGGCCTATATCCCAAAGAGATCTTAGAGGAGGGAAAGGGCCCCACATGTCCAAGAATGTTTGTGGCAGCCCTTTTTGTAGTGTCTAGAAACTGGAAACTGAATGGATGCCCATCAGTTGGAGAGTGGCTGAATAAATTATGGTATATGAATGTTATGGAATATTATTGCTCTGTAAGAAACGACCAGCAGGATGTTTTCAGAGAGGCCTGGAGGGACTTGCATGAACTGATGCTGAGTGAAACGAGCAGAACCAGGAGATCATCTCTAGGTCTCTCTAAAATCATCCTGTTGGTCATTTCTTACAGAATGGTAATATTCCATAACATTCATATACCATAATTTATTCAGCTATTCTCCAACCAATGGGCATCTATTCAGTTTCTAGTTTCTTGCCACTACAAAAAAGGCTGCCACAGACATTTTTGCATATGTGTGTCTCTTTTCCTCCTTTAAGATCTCTTTGGGGCATACATAATCTCCAAACAGTCGAAACACTGCTGGATCAAAGGGTATGCACAGTTTGATAACCTTTTGAGCATAGTTCCAAATTGCTCTTCAGAATTGTTAAATCCATTCACAGTTCCACCAACAATGTATCAGTGTCCCAGTTTTCCCACAATCCCTTCAACATTCATCATTATTTTTCCTGTCATCTTAGCCAATCTGAGAGGTGGGTAGTGGTATCTCAGTGGTGTATTAATTTGCATTTCTCTGATCAATATAATTTAGAGCACCTTTTTATATGACTAGAAATAGTTTTAATTTCTTTATCTGAAAATTGTCTGTTCTTAGCCTTTGACCATTTATCACTTGAGAATGGCTTGAATTCTTATAAATTTGAGTCAATTCTCTATATATTTTAGAAATTAGGCCTTTATCAGAACCCTTAAATGTAAAAATGTTTTACCAATTTATTTCTTCCCTTCTAATCTTGTCTATATTAGTTGTATTTGTACAAAGACTTTTAACTCAATATAATAAAAATTATCTATTTAGTGTTCAATAATGAATTCCAATTCTTCCTTGGACACAAATTCCTTCTTTCTCCACAGATCTGAGAGGTAAACTATCATATGTTCTTCTAATTTGCTTATAATATCACTCTTTATGCCTAAATCATGAACCCATTTCGACCTTATCTTGGTATATATTGGTAGCTGGGGATCAATGCCTAGTTTTTGCCATAATAATTTCCAATTTTCCCAAAAGTTTTTGTGAGATAGTGAGCTCTTATCACAAAAGCTGGGATTTGGGGGTTTATCAAACACGAGATTACTATAGTTATTGGCTATTTTATCCTGTGAACTTAACCTATTTATTTCACTGATCAACTATTCTACTTCTTAGCCAATACCAAATGGTTTTGATGACTTCTGCTTTATAATATAGTTTTAGGTCTGGCACAGCTAGGACACCTTCATTGGAATTTTTTTCATTAATTCCCTTGAAATTCTTGACTTTTTGTTCTTCCAGATGAGCATTTGATATTTTTCCAAGTTATTACATATGACTTTATTTCTGTGGCAAGTGTTTTGTAATTGCATTTATCTAGCTCCTGACTTTCCCTTGGCAGATGGATTCTCAAATATTTTATACTATCATCCCTTATTTTGAATGGAATTTCTTTTTGTATCTCTTGCTGATGAACTTTGTAATATATAAAAATGCTGATGATTTTTGTGAATTTATTTTGTATCCTGCAACTTGGCTAAAGTGTTAAATTGTTTCTAGTAGTTTTTTAGTTGAATCTCTAGGGTTCTCTAAGTATACCATCATGTCATCTGCAAAGAGTGATAATTTGGTTTCCTCATTACTTATTACAATTCCTTTAATCTCATTTTTTTCTCTTGTTGCCAAAACTAACATTTCTGATACAATATTGAATAGTAATGGTGACAGTGGGCAACCTTGTTTCACTCCTGGTCTTATTGGGAATGGGTCTAGTTTGTCCCTATTACATTTGATGCTTACAGGTGGTTTTAAATGCTACTGATCATTTTAAGGAAAAGTCCATTTATTCCTATACTCTCTAGTGTTTTTATATAGACAGCAGTTTCTTCAGTGTTTTAGAAGAAAAGCCTCTGAATAGCTAGAAGGAGAAAGCCTCAAGAGGAAGAAATATCCTTTCTACTCCACTCTAACCTGCCTCCACCCAGATCCACATCATAAGGTAAAGTTCTGACAGCTCAGCCTTAGTTACATCTCTCCGTACAAACGCTGATCCTAATAAATGCCAAATGAATGAAGAGATGAATGGATGAGATTCCAAGGATATTACTGTGGGGGTGGAGGAAAAAAGGAGGGAAGAAAATTATCTGTCTCTTATTTTACTAATTGTTTTTTTCCACAGAACTTTATTTTCTTTCTGCCATTCCTCTCAGTTCTGTATCCACATCATATTCTGGATTCTATCACTACAAGGCTCATCACTGAAGGGCCTTTCTATATACAAATCTTACCTTCTTGTATCTGGGGTTTGTGAAGTCAGACATAGGTCTTTCTTAATGACACAGAAGAGCTTGGTTCCATGACAACCCGAGAACTGGATGCAGATAAGGATGGTGATGCTCTCATAACAGAGGAAGAATTACAGTTCCTTGAATTAGCACCAGGGCAGTGGTAAAGGGGGAATCAGCCCTGCATTAAAGGGGAATGAGTACTTGTTTTGAAATGTATTTAAAAGCTCTGGCTGGTTAATTATTTAAGGGCCAGCAGGTACTTCAGCTACCATGGAAACCCCCAGTTGTTTTTTTTTTCTCCTTTGCCAACCAGCAGACTTACAACCGTTCTGGCTCTTGCTAAAAAGAAGAGAAAAGAAGAGCCATTAGGGGAGAAACTCTTCTGGGACTCGTGATCTTTTGCTTTAACATTCCTATGGAGTCATGAGTGCTAGAAAGCAGCTTCCATCAGCCAAAAGGAGGAAAACAAAAACTGGTAGCTATGGAGCAGGAAAAAAAAGGATGCTGGACAGGGTGTTTAGGAGACCTGAATTCAAGTGTGTTATTAATGTAAAAAGTTTAGAAGTCATTTTCTTTTTGGGGGTCCCAGTTTCCTCATCTTAAATCAAGAGGTTAGACTTAATTTCTAATATGCCATCCAGCTCTGAAACTATACAGCACCTACTTCAGGGGATTCATTATTCACACTATGGGACTTGGTTGAACGTAACTTTAAAAAAACATCTAGGGAAGGGTTTTCTCAGGATGCACTAGAAATATAATAGGTGGCTGATAAAGTATGCAAACCAAATAGTGTTCTCTAAGCCAAATCACAACCAGCTGGGCTTATTATAGGGTCACATTTCATTAATGACAACTATAACTCACATTTACATAGTTATATACACTTTTTAAGGTTGTATTTTCCCATCTTTTCCAAGCTGGACATTCAAAGGCTACTTGTGGACAGATCTTACTTCTGTTCTACTCAAGAACTTTGACCTGCTCCATATCTGACCTGGGTCAGATTCACCTGTTCTGAGGCAATCTAGTAAATTACTCTCCCTCTATACCTCTTCCTGGTAGGGATATGCTAGAACATGGGAGCCAGTTGTTGAATTTATAGTGGGAACATTTACCTCTCAGAAATAAGTAAATGCTTCAATCCAGGGCTTGGTTTATTGTTTTGTTGACTGACTAAAGTAAAGTGATGAAGAAAATATTAATGTAGATAAGTGTATCCCTGGTATAGGTTGTTGTTTATTTATTAATTGTTTTTCTCCAGAGCCAGTTATTAAACATTTACTAGTATAATCTTGCCTGAGGTCTGACCATATTTTCAGCAGATCTATCTTGGACATCCATGCCCATAATCCCACTGTAGATCAAAATTCCACCAGTTCTCCCCTCAAGAAATCTACCAGATTTACTCTTCTAGAAATCTCAGAATATAAGCATGAGCCTCTATATACTAGATGACTCAAACTTTGCAAAGAGTATTCTTTGAAACAAATTTGAGATGCAAACAGTGCAATGATGGTGAAATGAACACTCAGATTAGATAGTGGGGATAACATTACATTTGAAGTTAGGAGTTATTGGGTTGAGTCCTCCTGTTACTTTAATAGTTCTATGTGACCTGGGGAAACTAGACTTCCTTCTCTGAGCTTCTTTTTCCTTATCTATAAAATGAAAGAGTTGAGCTAGATGATGTCTAAGGTTCCCTCCCGTTTCAACATTCTATGATTCTAGGACCCAGTAGAATAGTAGTTGTTTATCTGGAGTCTATAAAGTTGTTTTTTAGTGTTTTGATAAATACCTCTTTAATTTTTTCCCTTTGTAAAACTATGTGTTTTATTTTATACAACATTCTAAGACACCATTCTAAGAAGGGATCCATGGGCTTCCAAAATCATCCATCACACACACACACACACACACACACACACACACACACACACACACACACACACACATAAAATTATGAACCCCTGTAGTAGAATATAAACTCTTTGAGGACCAAGAACTCTTCCAGGACTTTATTCCATTCACCATTCCCCTTTCCTAGTTCACTTTCAACATCCTTTTCTACTAGCTCCTTTTATTCCACTTGAAAACCACTAAGGTTGCCCTTTCTCAAGCAAACCCAACCCACTAACTGATCATCTTCCTCTTCTTAGTTCCTAATGGTAGGTACCCTTCAAGTTTCTCTTCTCCCACATTTTCATCTTGTTCTTTTTTTTTCTTTCTCTCTAAAGAAATCTCATGCTTGTGCTTCACAAGAAGTTTGAGAAAAACAATGATAGTATTACTGCTATTATTACTATTAACATTTTATTATTATTATGTATTATTATTAACATTTTACAGTTTGAACAACTATATATCTGCAGCTTAAAGAGATGTTAGAGGTCATATGGTCTCTCTGACATTTTACAGATGAGAAAACTAAGAACCAAAGGTGGAAAGTGACTTGGCCAATGCTGTACACATAGTGGCAGAGCCAAGCATTCAAATGATCATTTGGACAGCTGTCCAAATGATCTATTCAGTGTTTTTCCTGCCTTTAATACTCCTATTTTCAACAGATCCTTTAAACAGCTGTCCAAATGATCTGTTTAATGTTCTATTCTGAAAAATGTTACTCTCCTGCTCAAAGCATTAAGCAATTCCTGAATGCCTTTGAGGTAAAATTTTATCTTCATATATTTCTCATGTTGCCCCCTTCTCTTCTCTGACACTGTTCCTCCTTGGATGTAGTTGCTTCTTAACCCATGTATAGATTGTTTTAAGAGTTTACTTTTGGGCAGTTAGGTTGTGCAGGTAGGTAATACTTTAATGCATGGAGCACTAGACCTGGAGTCAGGAGACCCTTATTAGCTGTGTGATCCTGGGAGAATCACTTAACCCTGCTTGCCTCAATTTCCTTTTTTTTTTTTTTTTGCTTTTTGCTGAGACAGTTGGGGTTAAGTGACTTGCCCAGGGTAACACAGCTAGGGAATGTTAAGTGTCTGAGACCAGATTTGAACTCAGGTCCTCCTGACTTGAGGGCTGGTGCTCTATCCACTGCACCATCTAGCTGCCCCCAATTTCCTTTTTTATAAAAAGGACTGGAGAAGGAAATGACAAACCACATAAGTATCTTTGCCATTAAAACTCTAGATGGAGTCACAAAGAATTGAACACAATTGATAATCAACTCAACAATAACTTATTGGTCTCCCTGACTCCTATCTCTCCCTACTGCAGTCCATCTTTGACCTAATTGTAAAACTGCTCTTTGTAAAGTATAGATCTGATCACATTACCCATTTCAATAAACTTTAGCATTGCCACCAGGATCAAATGCAAGCTTCTCTCTTTGGCTTTCAAAGCCCTTCATCACTGAACACATTCTTACCTCTCCAGTCTTCTCACACCCACCTCCCCTCCACATACTATATGCTCCTTTCCCAAGACACTTATTCCTTCTCCCACATCTGTTTTTTTTTTCACTGACAGTCCCACCTCATCTCTGCCTCCTGATATCTCTGACTTCTTTCATGTTTCAGCTAAAATCCCACCTAGAAAACTTTGCCAATGCTCTGAAATCTTAACCTTTTCTCTGAGATATATCCTCCTGCATATATCTTGTTTGTACATTGCTTTTCACTTGCTATCTCTCCCAGCTAACTCCTTGACAGAGAAGACTATCGTTTTGTTTTATTTTTTTTTACTTTTTTATCCGTGGCACCCAGCAGAGTGCTTAATAAATTCTTGTTATAGGCAATTCCAGTGGAGCTGGGATGGATAAAGCCATCCGCATATAGAGAAAAAACTATGGAGGTGGAATGTGGATTGCGACATAGTATTTTCACCTTTTTTGTTGTTGTGTGTTTTCTTTTCCATGTTTTTTTTACCTTTTGGTTTGATTTTCTCACACAGCATTACATATATGGAAATGTGTTTAAAAAGATTGCACATATTTAATTTATATCATATTGCTTGCTGTCTTGGGGATGGGGGAGATAAGAAAGGGAGGGAGAAATTTTTAGAACAGAAAGTTTTACAAAAATGAGTGTTGAAAACTGCTTTTAAATATATTTAGAAAAATAAAATACTATTGAGGAGAAAAAAAGACAAATTCTTATGCCTATGTATAGTATTTTGCAGACTTTAAAATGCTATATAAATCTTTTGCTTTGATTCAGTTGTTGTTTAATTGTGTCTAACTCTTCCTGACGCAATTTAGCGTTTTCTTGGCAAAAATACTGGTGGGGTTTGCCATTTCCTTTCCCCACTCATATTACAGGTGAACTAAGGGCTGGAGGGTAGGAGAAGGATTGGAGCCAAGATGTCAGAGAGTGGACAGGTCTTTAGCCTAGCTGTTCCTGGCTTCCTTCAGTTCAACACCAAATCAAGCCTCTGAACTGGTTTTGGAGTGACAGAACCCACAAATATTTGGAGTGCAAATTTCCAGCAGAAGATTTTTTGGAAGAGTTTCAGAAAAGGTCTGTTTCAAGGGTGAAGGGGACAAGTACAGGAGCAGTCCAAAGACCTAGGGTAGAATGGCCTCCATGCTAGGGGAATCTTAGCCAAAATACAGCAGTGTTGGCTATTCAGTCCTGGTTCACCAGTCAGTGGATCAGCAACTAGCTGCGAGACATCCAGTGCAAATACAAAAGGGAAATAGTGAATACAAGAATAATGAGGATGTAGTCATGTCCACCCAGCACAGGAAGGAAGCCAGCAGCACTGGTCTCAAGGCAGTGTGAAGCCTCTGTGGCCTTTACAGGAAGATTGGGACAATCTCCCTTTTGTTCTAAGAAGAGACCTCAATGTTTAAAATGAGCAAAAAAAGCAAAAAGAATTCTGACAACAGATAGATTTTATGGAGACAGGGAAGAATAGACCCCAAACCCTGAGGACACTAAAGGCAAAATATCTCCAGATGAAGCCTCAGAGGATGATATGAATTGGTCTCCATCTCATGAGGGTTTCTTGGAAGAATTCAAAAAGGATCTTAAAAGAGAGAAAAAAATAGGGAAAGGAAATGAAAGCTTTGTAGGAGAGTTTGGAAAAGGAAACAGAAATTATCTGAAGAGAACTCCTTAAAAATAGATTTGGTGAAATGGAAAAAAGGATATAAATCCCTATAAAATAGATTTTACAAAATGGAAAAAAATGACTCCTTGAAAAAACAGAACTTGTTAAGTGGAAAAAAATCCAATGTACAAAAAAACTCATTTAAAAGCTCAATTGGCCAAAACAATTCATTTAAAAGTTCAATTGTTCAAATACAAAAGGAGATAAAAAGTAACTGAAAAACATAATTTACTAAAAATTATAATTGAACAAATGGAAGTGAATGACTCAATGAGACATCAAGAATCAGTCAAACAAAAAATAAAAAACATAGAAAAATATGTAAAATGCCTCATTGGAAAAACAATTGAATGGGAAAAAAATCCAGGATAGACAATTTAAGAATTATTGGATTACCTGAAAACCATGGTGAAAAAAGAGCCTAGACAACATCTTTCCAGAAATCATCAAGGAAAACTGCCCTGGTATCCTAGAACCACAAGGTAATATAGCATTGAAATAATTCACTGATCACCTCCTGAAAGAGACCCCAAAATGAAAACTCTGAGAAATATCATAGGTAAATTTCAATTGCAAGTAGCCAGAAAGAAACAATTCAAATATCAAGGAATCACAATCAGGATTACCCAGGACCTAGCAGCTTCCACTTTAAAGGACCAAAGGCCCTAGAATATGATATTCCATAAGGCAAAGGAGCTTGGATTGCAGCCAAAAATCAACTATCCAGCAAAATTGAGCATTACATTTCAAGGGGGAAAAGGACACTCAAAAGAGGAGAATTTCATTTATTTTTGATGAAAAGATCAGAGCTGAACAGGAGATTCGATCTTCAAAAACAGAACTCAAGAGAAGCATAAAAAAGGTAAAAAGGAAAAAAAGAAAAAAATAAGTTTTTTTTAAGTTAAAAAGTTTACATCCAGGGCAGCTAAAAGGCACAGTGGATAGAGCAGCAGCTTTGAAGTCAGGATGATCTGAGTTAAAGCTGGTCTCAGACACTTAACACTTTTTAGTTGTATGACCTTGGGCAAGTCACTTAACCCCAATTGTCTCAGGAAAAAAAAAAAAGTTTTCATCCCTATATGGGAAGATGGTATGTTTAACTCTTGAGAACTGTATCACTATTACAGGTATACTTTGAGACTGTAGGTATAATTTGACTTTATTGTGATGATATAAAAAAGAAACAAGGTAGAAAAAGGGATTGTACTGAAACAAAAGGAAAGTAGAGGTAAAATGGGATAAAGTACATCTCACGAAGAGGCAAAAAGACCTATGGCAATTGAGGGAAAGAAGCTAGGTGAAATGAGCATTGGGTGAACCTTACTCTCCTTGGAACTGGTTCAAAGAGAGAATATCAAACATATTTAGTTTCATAGAAAAACTTGTCTCATTCTAGGGAAGTAAGAACAGAAGGGGGAAAGGAGAGTGTGAGGCTAATAGAAGAAAGAACAGAAATAGAAGGAGAAAGGAATACGAAAGGGGGGAGGGACTGTAAAAGGGGAAGGCTGACTGAGGGAGGCAATGGTCAGAAGTAAAACAATGGGTAGGAGGGAAAGGGGAAAGGAAAGAGAAAAATATAACTTGGGAAAAATAAAATGGTGGGAAATATGGTTAGTAATTTTAACTGTAAATGAGAATGGGATGGATTCTCCCTTAAAACAGAAGCAGATAGCAGAAGGATGAAAAGCCAGAATCTTATAATACGTTGTTCACAGTAAACACATTTTAAGCAGGGTGATACATACAGCATAAAGGTAAAAGGTTGGAGCAGTATCTATTATGCTTTTGTAGTGATTCTGTTCTCAGATCAATTAAAAGCAAAAATAGATCTAATCAAAAGAGATAAGGAAAGAAACTACATTCTGCTAAAGGGTACCATAGATAACAAAATATTATTAATACTAAACATACATGCACCAAGTGTATAGCATCCAAATTCCTAGAGGAGAAGTTAAGAGAGCTTCGGGAAGAATTAGGCAATACAAGTGTACTAGTAGGGGAATCACAACCTTGCTCTGTCAGAGCTAGATAAATCAAATGACAAAATCAATAAGATAGAAGTTAAGGAGGTAAACAGAATTTTAGAAAAGTTAGGTATGATAGACCTTTGAAGAAAATTGAATGGGGACAGACAAAATATACTTTTTCTTGATGGCACATGGAACCTACACAAAAATTGACCCTGTATTAGGATAAAAATTATCAAAATTAAATGCAGAAAGGCAGAAATAGTAAGTGCATATAAAATTGTTTATAATAAAGGGCCAGGGAAAAATAGACCAAAATTAATTGGAAACTAAATAACCTGATACTAAAGAATGAGTGAGTGAAACAACAAATCATAGATTCAATTCATAATTTAATCCAAAAGAATGACAATAATAAGACAACATACCAAAATTTATGGATGCAGTTAAAGCAGTTCTTGGGGGAAATTTTTTATCTCTAGATGCTTGCTTATCTAAAACAGAAAAAGAGAAGATCAGTGAATTGGGCATGCAATTAAAAAATCTAGAAAAAGAACAAGTAAAAAAACCCCAATTAAATACCAAATTTGAAATTCTGAAAATAAAAGAGATTAATAAAATTGAAAGTAAGAAAACTATTGAACTAATAAACAAAACTAGAGTTGCTTGCATGAAAAAAAAACCCCAACAAAATAGACAAACCTTTAGTTAATTTGATAAGAAAAAGGAAAGAAGAAAATCAAATTGCTATTATCAAAAATGAAAAGGGAGAGCCTTTCCCCAGTGAAGAGAAAATTAGAGCAATAATTAGAAGCTATTTTGCCCAATTGCATGCCAACAAATCTGATAATCTAAGTGAAATGCATGAATACTTAGAAAAATATAGGTTGCCCAGATTAACAGAAGAGGAAATAAATTACTTAATTAGTCCCATTTTAGAAAAAAGAAATTGAACAAACTATTAATCAAATTCCTAAGAAAAATCTCCAGGGCCAGATGGATTTACATGTAAATTCTACCAAGCCTTTAAAGAACAATTCATTCCAATATTATGCTACCTATTTGGAAAAATAAAGAAAGAAAGAGTCCTCCCAAATTCTTTTTATGACACAGATAAACCAGGTAAGGTTAAAATAGAGAAAGAAAATTATAAACCAATTTCCCTAAACAATATTGATGCAAAAATCTTAAATAAGATATTGGCAAAGAGATTACAAAAAGTCATCCCCAGGTTAATACATCATGACTAAGTAGCAGTTATACCAGGAATGCTGGACTGGTTCAATATTAGGAAAACTAATAACTAAACTAACCAAAGTCATATGGCCATATAATTATCTCAATAGATGCAGAAAAAAGCATTTGACAAAATCCAACATCCATTCATATTAAAACATTAGCGAATATATGACTGAATGGAGTTTCCTCTAAAATGATCAGAAGCATCTATTTATACCATCAGCAAATATCATATATAATGTGGATAAACTAGAAGAAATCCCAATAAAATCAGGGGTGAAACAAGGTTGCCCCAATCACCATTACTATTCAATATTGTATTAGAAATGTCAGCTTTAGCAATAAGAGAAGAAAAAGAAATTAAAGGTATTAGAGTAGGTAATGAGGAAACCAAATTATCACTCTGCAGATGATATGATGGTATACTTAGAGAATTAAAAACTGCTAAAAAATTCACAACTTTAGCCCTGTTGCAGGATTCAAAATAAATCCACAACAATCATCAGCATTTTTGTATATTACCAATAAAGATCAGCTGCAAAAGATACAAAGAGAAATGCCATTTAAAATAACTGTAGATGATATCAAATATTTGGGTGTCTACCTGCCAAGGCAAAGTCAGAAACTATATGAACACAATGACAAAACACTTTTCACACAAATAAAATGAGATATAATCAATTGGAAGAATATCAAATGCTCATGGGTAGCCCAAGCTAATATAATAAAAATGACAATTCTACCTAAATTAATCTTCTTATTCAGTGCCATACCAATCAAACTCCTAAGAAATTATTTTACATAGCCAGAAAAAATAATAAAGAAGTTCATCTGGAAGGACAAAAGGTCAAGAATTTCAAGGGAATTCATTTTAAAAATGCAAATGAAGGTGTCCTCGCTGTGACAGATCAAAAACTATTATAAAATAGCGGTCATCAAAACTTAGTAATGACTAAGAAATGGAGTAGCTGATCAGTGCAATAGATTAAGTGCACAAGACACAATAATCAATGCCTATAGTAATCTAGTGTTTTATTAAGCCCAAAGACCCTAGGGATAAGAACTCACTATTTGTCAAAAATTGCTGGGAAAATTGGAAATTAGTATGCCAGAAACTAGGCATTGACCCATACCTAACATAATATATCAAGATAAGGTCAAAATGGATTCATGATTCAGACAAATATAGTGTTGCACTATAAATAAATTAGATGAACAAAGGATAATCTACCACTCAGATGTGTGGAGAAGGAAATAAATTTGTAGCCAAAGAAGAACCAGAGTATATTATGGAATACAAAATGGATAGTGTTGATTATATTAGGTTAAAAAGTTTTTGTACAGGGGCAGCTAGGTGGCACAGTGGATAGAGCACCAGCCCTGAAGTCAGGAAGACCTGAGTTCAAATCTGACCTCAGACAATTAACACTTCCCTGGGCAAGTCACTTAACCCCAATTGCCTCAGCAAAAAAAAAAAAAAGTTTTGGTTCAAAGAACACCAATGCAGTCATGATTAGAAGAGAAGCAGAAAACTAGGGAAAAAATTTACATCCAAGTCTTCTGATAAAGGCCTAATTTCTAAAATATAGAGAGAATTGACTCAAATTTATAAGAATACAAACCATTCTCCAACTGATAAGTGATCAAAGGATATGAACAGAAAATTTTCAGATGAAGAAATTAAAACCATTTCTAGTCATATGAAAAAATGTTCTAAATCACTATTGATCAGAGAAATGCAAATTAAGAAAACTCTGAGGGAACACTACACATCTCTCAGATTGACTAAGATGACAGAAAAAGATAATAATGCATCTTAGAGAGAATGTGGGAAAACTGGGACATATTGTGAACTGATCCAACCATTCTGGAGAGCAATCTGAAACTATGCCCAAAAGGCATAAAATTGTACATACCCTTTGATCCAGCAGAGATCCCTGTATTCCAAAGAGATCTTAAAGGAGTGAAAAGGACCTGCATGTGCAAGAATGTTTGTGGAAGCCCTTTTTGTAGTGTCAAGAAACTGGAAACTGAATGGATGCCCATCAATTGGAGAGTGGCTGAATAAATTATGGTATATGAATGTTATGGAATATTATTGTTCTGTAAGAAATGACCAGCAGGACGATTTCAGAGAGGCCTGGAGAGACTTGCATTAACTGATGCTGAGTGAAGTGAATAGAACCAGGAAATCATTGTACACAGCAACAGTAAGATTATGTGATAATCAATTCTGATTAGCTCTTCTCAATAATGAAGTGATTTCAGCCAATTCTAATAGGCTTGTGATGGAGAAAGCCATTTGCATTCAAAAAGAGCACAGTGGAGGCTGAATGTGGATCACAACATAATATTTTCAGTGTTTTGTTAATATTATTTGCTTGCATTTTGTTTTCTTTCTCATTTTTTTCCTTTTTGATCTGATTTTTCTTGTGCAGCATGATAATTGTGGAAAGATATATATATGTATATATGTGCATATATATGAATTGTACATTTAACATATATTGGATTACTTACCACCTAGGGGAGGGGATGAAGGGAAGGAAGGGAGAAGAAAAGTTTTGGAATACAATGTTTTACAAGGGTGACTATTGAAAAAACTATCTGTGCATGTGTTTTGAAAATAAAAAAGCTATATATATATATATATATAAAAACAAGAACTAAGGCCAACAGAGTAAAGTGATTTGCCCAGGTTCACACAGCTATTAAGTGAGGCCAGATTTGAATTCAGTTCTTCCTTGGTCAGCAGACCAAGTGCTTTATTTTCTGTTCTACCTAGCTGAGAAGATATAAATCTTAACTATTATTATTAATATTACTAGCATCAGCTACACATATATACATATGCTATATATATATATGTATATGGACATATATACATATATATATATATTAGGTGGTTAGGATTAGAATTCTTGACATGGTGCTATACATGCATCCTTTGCATCTATGGGGATCCCCCCGTTCCATTACATTATATACCCTTTGAGAATATGGGCTCTGATTTTTTTTCTCCCCATGGAACACAGTTAGAAACTGACATAGAATCCAGGTCTTGTGGACTTCAAATCCAGAACATCCAGCTGGGCAGAGAATAATAAGACAAACAAACAGAAAAGTAAAGAATCAAAAATCTAGAGTTAGAAAGGACCTTTCAAAGCTACATAGTCCATCTCCCCTCCACTTTTATACCTGAGAAAAGTAAAGCACAAGTATTTTTGTATCCTTTGCACCTAGCACAATACCTTACATAGAGTAAACATTTATTTTCAGTTGAATTAAGCCAAAAGATATTGAATGGAGTGAATCCACCAAGCTGTCTTTGAACTTCCCTACTTTTATTCCACAGGTCTGCTGCCCATCTACTACTGTCTAGAATTCACCTCCTGATTGTGACAGGAGTCTTGGCTGCCACCCTATCAGTCTATTTGGAAAGGTCACAAGCAAACTCAGGGGCTAAAGTTTCTGTTGAGAAGTACTTTCCTTAAGCCTAAAGTGGTGATTCCAGGCTCCTCCCCAACCGCTGCGGGGTACTGCATCACTGAACTATATAATTGCATATTTGTTCCTGTTGGGTCTTGAAATATTAGGGCCCAGTGTATAATTCCATTGCGCCTGCACTGGAGATATTGCCATGTAAAGGCAAATAAAAAGACAAACAATGTGACTGGGGCTGCAGCCCTTAGCTGCTCTGTGTAATTAACAGGAGGCAGTATTAAGAGCAGAGAGAAAATAATTCAGCTTTTGACTCCTCACCCTCTGAAAGCCTACTTAAAGGAAATCTTCTGGATTAAACCTCCAGGGTTCAATAGGGCTTAGCTGGTGAAGGTTTGTGGCAAGATCAGTGCCAAGTGGTAAGTGGCCACATAAGCATTTGAATCCCAGCCCCAGGTTCTCTGATACCAAATCACACTACTCTTTCTGCTTCAACATGTTTTCTTCTTTAATTTTGTTAAGAGAAATATATAAATTGTGTGCATATCTTTCTATCTATAGATATATACACATATACACATATACTATATATATATATATATAAAACACATGTATAACATAAATAAAATTTAACAAAGTAATAATAAAATTGCTCCCTTCTATAACTAATTTTTTCTTCTGTGTATTCTGAAATGGTATATTGTTCACTATCCCCTACTCCAACCAAGTAGAAACCCTTTCTTATAATCAAGCAAATATGTATAATCAAGCAAAATAAATCAGCACATTGGCTATGTCTCATTTTGTACCTCAAAGGTACAGGATCATAGATCTAGAGTTGGACATTTCAAAGTTATCTAGGTCACACTGCCCCATTTTATAGCTGAGGAAACTAAGGCATAAAGAACTCTAGCCACTTAGAGGAGGAAATGTGATTTATCATTGTCTACTAAAGTCAAGACTGGTTTGGGGGGAAGGGGATAGCACAGTGGACAGAGCACTAGATCTGGAGAATGGAAAGTAATATAGAAAATACCGGAAAAATCCAAAGAAAAGCTGAGAATAGTTAGATGGATTTGGCTTATGTCAACAAAGTGAAGATAAGCTCATCTGAGCCAATGAGACCTTGTTGCATATGCCTTCCTGCTTCCTCCCCATGATGTGAATAAGAAAGTCTGCTGGGGACTCGTCAGACAGGTAGGAGGAACCCTAAAAGGGAGCAGGGTCACAAAAACCCAGAAAGGAGGAAGTAGTCAGGAGAAACTGGGCAACAGGGTCAAGTGTGGTGGAGAACTCATGAAGGATGAATCCTGAGAAAAGAATTTCAGATTGTGCAATCATTTGGTAACTTTGAAGAGAGAAATTTCAGCATATTGATGTAGTCAGAAGCAAAATTATACAAGACTGAATAGCAAGAGAGAGTGCAGGAAGTAAGGAGAGTAGATAGCTTTTTTTGTTTGTTTGTTTTGTTTTGTTTTGTTTTTTTCATTTAAAAGTTTGCCTAAAGAGAAAGATACAGAAAGATAGCTTATGGGGATAGGTGGGTTTTTCAGGAGGAAACAATACAGAGGGTCTGGCAGAAGAGACAGAGAGAGACAGAAGACAAGAGACAGAGATGGAGAGACAAAGAGAGGGAAAGAAAGACAGAGATAGAGAGAAATAAAGCAGAGAAAGAAATAGAGAGGGAGAGAGAAAGAGAAGGAGAGAGACAGAAACAGAGACAGAGAGAGGCAAAGACAGAGAGACAGAGACAAAAAGAAACAGCAGAGAAAGAAAAACAGAGGGAGAAAGAGAGGGAGAGAGAAAGAGACAGAGATACAAAAACAGAGACAGAGAGACAGAGGTAGAAAGACAGAAAGATAGAGACATAGACAAACAGAAATAGAGAGGCAGAAAGAGAAAAAGACAAAGAAATAAAGAGAGGAGAGAAAGAGAAAGAAATATAAAGAAGCAAGTAGAGAGAGACAGACAGAGACATAGAGAGACAGAGACAGGGAGGGAGGGGGGAGGGAATATAAGATTGTGTGAAAAATCTGCTAGAAAAGACAAAGTAGTACAGGATCAAAGGTACATAAAGAGATGTTGTCCTTAGAAATAAGAAGAGCTCCTTCAGCAGTTAGAATAAAGAAAGAGAGAAGGGGAGGCAGGGTGTTGTCATGACATTTTATGATGTAGAGACTGCTAGGGGAACAGAGACCATGGCCAGTACTTTTCTCAGTTAAGTTAGAGTCCAGATCTTTGGCTAAAAGGATGCAAGAAAAGTGTATGCAGGGAGGCTTGAGGAGAAAAAAAGAAAGTGTAGATTAGCCTCTGCAGGATATGGGATAGTGAGTCAATTAGGGAGGAATAAAAGGATTGTCTTGCTGCAGCCCTCACAGAGTTATTGTGGGCCACAAATACGATAATAAATGTAAAATGCTTTGTCAACTTTAAAGGTCTACACAAATGCTAGCTATTATTATTATAGTACTCCAAGTGGTCTGTATTGTACTGTCAATGTTATCCTTTATATCCATCAAAATTTATTCCTATATCTTAACATCATGGCATTTGAGATAAAAGTGACCTTAGAGATCAATTATTTCAATACTCTTATTTTTCTCCTACAAAGTTCTAGCAAAAGGAGGTAAATGCAGTTTAGCATCTATCCTCCAATTTGAAGAGTGGATATTGCAGAGATTCATTCTCAATGTGTGTGTGTGTGTGTGTGTGTGTGTGTGTGTGTGTGTGTGTGTATTCTGAAGCTACTCTGATGGTAGAGACCTTTCACCAAATTTTAATTAAGTTATGGCTTGAAGTTGAAAAAAAAAGATTTTTTTACTGCCTTGATTAGAAAGATCTGGATTCAAATCCTATTTCTCATGTTAGCTGAGAGATGAAATCTAACGTGCTATCATCAAAAAAAAAAAAAAAAAAGGTCTCAGGTGAGGAAGTTAAATGATAGAAGACCGTCATTTCATTGATGTTTATACATCCTCTTCCTGATGTTTTTTCCGATCTATTTTCTGCTATTTCTCTGACTTGGAACATTTGAAGGCATTCCTTCTAGTTTCCACCTAGTTTTTAAATTTAGTTGCCCCAGTGACTTCTACCCTGACCTAGTGCAGTATTCCACTTATTTACCTGGATTACAGATTGAGCCTTTATTTCCCTGGAAATTTCTCTCTTGGATCCTATCACTTCCACAAGTCAAACCTCTTCCTTGTTGATCAGGTATGTCCAGAGTGTTCACCTTTCCCAATCAAAAGGACTCCCCATGGGTTCATAGGGAGGACAAAATGTGTCTTGGTTAGGAGGAAGAAAGAAAGAAAATAGGGATGTATTCAGGGCAAGAGCCAGTGACTTGGCTTAGTTTGATTTAGTAAGTTCTGTCTCCAATTCAGGGGGAGCACAATCAGTTTCTCTCCCTCCAGTAAAGAACCCCCAAAGACTTTAGACTTCTTTCCAGCAAACAAAGAGCTGGAGAACCAGGGGAAACTGGTTCTCTGCTTGTTTCTCTTAGAATTCACACCTTGAGGGAGTGAAAGTCCTAAACTTGCCTCCTCTTTCTCTCAGCCCTTTCCTGTACTGACAGCAATAGAAGAGGGAGGGAGAAATTGGAGAGATATGATATATTGACAGAATTGTTCTTAACTCGAATGTTTTTCAAAGTTGTCTAGGACCTATCAACGGCCCTTTCAATAGTTTATATTTATGTGGCACTGTATAACAGTTATCTCCGTTTAACAAGTCCTCATATGCACCTTTCCTGGCTTAAGAACACCTGTGGGGAAATGTATTAGGCTTGCTGCTTTAAATCTTGCTGTAATTTCTGCTGTAGTGAAAAAAGTGGAGAAGATGATACAACTTTTTTTCTGTTGAGTAAACCCAGTGCTTTGGGAAGGGAAAGGGAAGTAAGGAAAGGGAGAAAATGGAGTGATAGAATAAACAGAGGAAGAGGAGGAAAACAGAGAGGGAGAACGAAGGGCCTTCAATTCCATTTGAGAGGATGCACTGCCTATGCTGCTCTCCCCCTTCCCTTATATCCAGAGACCAGCTTGCTTGGGTTGGAGATATCAGTTCTCAGATAAAAGAGCCGGCAGCATGCCATGGTTAGCTGGACTTGAAATGAAGACCTGTTGTCAAACCTAACATCTGGTACTTATTAACTATCACCAAAGATGGTTCACACTTTAGACATTTAGGAAGTGACTGCAGAGAAGGGAAATATCTAATTTCCAATAGAAAAGCCATCTCAGTTTTTTGCATTTGCTTGTAAATTATTTTTACAAAAACTCCTAGAACTTCACAGCTGGACTGTATCTTAGAGATCACCTAATGGCATTTGACACAGAAGAAAAATGAAACTGAGAAAGGGTTGCTTATTCAATGTCACACTAATCTTGAGGAGAACTAGGACTAGAGTTGTGGTCTCATTTCCTGGACTGGTTTTCTTTCTATTGTACTGTCCCCCTTTCTTTCCTCAAGAGAGAAGGTCTTGTTCTATTCCTCCTTTTAGGAAGGATGCCTGTGCCATACCAATCAAACTGCCCAAAGATTATTTTACAGAGCTAGAAAAAACAATAACAAAATTCATCTGTAAGAACAAAGATCAAGAATATCAAGGGAATTAATGAAAAAAAAAGATAGGATGTTGAGTTAGCAGTACCAAAAATAAAACTATATTATAAAGCAGCAGTCATTAAAACCATTTGGTATAAGAAATAGAGTGGGGGATCAGTGGAATAGGCACATGACACAATAATCAAGGTCTATAGTAATTTGGCATTTGATAAATCCCCAAACTCCAGCTTTTGGAATAAGAACTCACTATTTGACAAAATTTTCTGGGAAAAATGAAATATAATATGCCAGAAAATTGGCATAAATCTACATCTCACACCTCAGAACAAAATAAGGTCAAAATGGATACATTATTTGGGCAAAAAGGATGATACCATAAATAAATTAGGAGAACAAGGATAATTTACATATCGGATCTTTGGAAAGGAAGAAATTTATGACCAAAGAAGAACTAGAGAATATTAGGAAAGGCAAAATGGACAATTTTAATTACATTAAATTAAAAAGTTTTTGAACAAACAAAACCAACAGAAACCAAAATTAAAAGGAAAATACAGAGCTGGGAAAAATCTTTACAGACAGTATTTCTGATAAAGGAAGGATGCCAGCCATTTACTTAGTGCTTTGCTGTTCACAAAGTAATTTACATATTTATATAATGTGAGATCCTCAAGGCTCTACAATGAAGATACTATAAAATATTATCCCTAATTTACAGATGAGAATAAGGAACTTTTCTATTGTCAATGAAGTAGGAATTCAGTCAGGTCGCTTTGTCACCAAGTCTGGCATTTTCTACTATACTAAACTATTTCTTGCTTATTTCATCCAATATTCTCATTTTACAAATGTATTAATTGAGGCCCAGATCAATTAAATGCCTAGCCCAAGTTCATATGAGTAATAAATAGAATAGTCAGGATTTGAGCCCAGGTCATCTGCCTCAAAATCCAGCACTTTGGAGACCAAAGTTCCTTTAGTTTACTCTACTATTATTATCTATTATTATTACTCTTTTAAAATCTATTAAGATTTTCTGAAAATCACAAATATTTCTCCAAATAAAAGCCTGAAGGAAACATGTTTCTTGGTAAAAAAAAAAAAGTGACGTGTTGACTATAGTCAACTATAGTTTGACCAAGGGCCATTGCAGACAAATACAAGAATTGTTACCATGAATCAAACCAAATGCTCACTCCCTTACACTAGTGGTCTCAGAGACTGGTATCTTGGATGTCTACTTCAAAATGTTGGGAATGGATCAAATTATCTCCTAATGGGCTCCTAGTGACCCATTATTCATCTTTCTGTTAGTCAGAAATATACCCAAACCTTGTTCAGACTTATTCCTCTCGCCAAAAACCCATCATTCCCTAATGACCCACTTTCTGGGAATGACACTTATGGCACTTAGCTGGACTAATATTTGAGGAGCAGATATGTCCAAAGTCCTTTTAGGATGGAGGACGTAGCAGAGCTTACACTATCATAGGCAGGAATTCAGACCTGATTGAACAATCTATTTGCCTATTTAGGCAAGAGGAAGGTTGGTAAAATGGGTAGAGCTGATCTAGGTGCCAGGAAGATCTATCTCCAACTGTACTAGCTGTGTGACCCTGGGCTATTTATTTACCATCTCATTGGAAACTCTCTTGGATCATAAGTTCATACTTACAGAGTAGTTAGGTAATGAGCTATATCAATAGAAGGAGAACTACATGGATAGCCCCCTATACTGAGGAAATTACAGGTCCAGTGCATCTATTGATACACACAAATATAGATGGTTATCTATGTAGATGTTCATTTTTCAGCTGTGTTTGACTCTTTGTGACTCTATTTGGGGTTTTCTTGGCTAGGATAGAGTGGATAGAGCACCAGCTCTGAAGTCAGGAGGACCTGAGTTCAAATCAAATCTGATACTGAACACGTCCTAGAGTGTGACCTTGGGCAAGCCACTTAACCTCAATTGTCTCAGAAAATAACAAACAAATAAAAAAAAATACTGGAGCAGTTTGCCATTTATTTCTCTGGCTCATTTTACAGATCAATAAACTAAGTAAAATAGGATTAAATTATTTGTTCCGGGGGCATCAAGTTAGTAAATGTCAGACAGAGGTTGAATTTCAATTCCTAACTCCATGTAAGCATTCTATTCACAGAGTCAACTAGCATCCCCTCTAGATAGATGCATAAACATATGTGTGTGTGCATGTACAACATGAACATGTGTATGTTCACACACATACCCATACCCACACATGTTTGTAGAAATAAACATGTATACATACATAGATGTATGTGTATATACATATGTATACATATATATAGTCCTGTGTGTCTATATGTATCTAAATATATGAATATATATTTAATTCATATTGTCTATATACATTCAACTAATTTTTTATCTCTGAATGTTCACATAGCAACAATTCCAAAACAAGACCTTGTAATTAGTCCAATTCTTTGAAGTCATTAGCAAATTAATTAATCAATTCATAATTTATTAAATGTCTCCTTTGTTTAAGATATCATGGTAGATGCTGAGAATACAAAGATAAAGTATGACACAATGCCTGCTTTCAAGGAGGTTACATTTTATCATGTGAAGCATCAGTAGATTTGAAGTATATATGGTAAGGAGTGATGGAGAAGGGGTTGGGGAGGTGGGAAGTAGAGACCATTCAAAATTAAAGTTCTCCAGTCATCCTCAAAAGTTCACTGGTTCCTCAAAGACTCTGCATCTTGAAAGGCAGAGAGTTGACATTTCTCAGTGCCAGAGTCACCTACAGAGCTTAATGAAAGACACAGGGTCTGGGGGAACTAATTTTTCTCCTCTTCCAAATAAGGAGCAAACAAGGATGGTATAGCAGAGAACTTGTTTCCCAGGAAAGATACTCATTAATTGTGTGGCTTTGAGGAAATCATTTAACTTTTCTAGGCTTCAGTTTCCCTGGGTTCAAAATGAAAAGGTTGGATTAGGTGACTTCAAAAGTTCTTTCCATTTCTAGATCAATAATCTTTTTCATATGGTTACGTGAGATGGGAGAATGGAAGTAGTTCTGTCTGGGAAAAACACAATCCAAACTAATTAAAGTATAGAGACTATAGTTTCCATGTGAAGAAAGCTCCAAGCCTTTCCCCTTACATATACTAGGATCTTCCCTGCCTAGATGTCTCAGTATCTCATTTTTCATGGTCTCAAAACACGTTGGTTCTTTCCTGTGCGCTGCTAAAGTGTCATCGAGTCAAAAGACCAAACCTGTACAAGTTACTCAACAAAAATCCAATTAAGCCACTGGGTGAGAAATGCAATTGTTATGAACAGAGCATGTCAGCTCTGTTAAGATGTTATTTTTTTTTTAAAGAGAGAGTTACAAAAATAGATTTCTGTGGCCTGGACTGGCTTGCTAAGACTAAATTTGGATAGCATGAAGCAGAGTCCCAGGCTGTTCAAGTCTTAAAGTTTACAAAGTTATTTGAAAAGAATTGGTCCCCACAAGAAGAAAAAAAAAGTATTCCAAAAGAGCCAGGAGAGTGGTGATGGAATCAGCTTATAGCTACTTACTCAGGCCTGTTTACACCTCAGTCATCTCCCAGGACAGACCTGTTGCTCATTGAATGAGTTTCTTGCATTATTTGTAAGGGTTAGGCCCCTTGATGTCCGGATGCCAGAGACCTTTTAAGATGTTTGTGCATGTGCATTTAAAAACCCAATGAATAATTAAATGCCTTATATTGATATGGTTATCTATTCTGTGATGCTTCAAAACTTTCCCCACACATTATACCTCATTCATTTATGCACTCTTCCTAGGAGTTAGGAAAAAACCTAGGGAAAGTATCATTAAACCTGTTCTGCAGAAAAGAAAATTGACATATGGAGAGGTGAAGTCAATATCAGTTGATTGGAAGCCCATTGACTTAAGAGCACTAAATGAGTTCCTCCTGGAGAAGCAGCAAGGTATAGGGAAAAGATCAATGGCTTTGGAGTCAAGACACTTGGCCCTGCCATTTCCCAGATATGTGACTGTGAGGATTTTAATCTCTTGGAGACTCAGTTTCCTTATCTGTTCAATGGAACTAAGCTTGCACTGCCTTACTTTCAGGGTCGCTAGGAAGAAAGAATTTTTGTAAACTATAAAACATTCTATACCTCTATTTATAGAATTTATATATTGAATATATTTATATTTTAATACACTTTAAAATATATATTAAAATATACATGTATTTGAACATACCCAAGTGATTGAAGTTTACAACCCATTTGGAGAGACAGAGTTCAGGAAAATTAAAATTCTATAAAACATTCAGTTATCCTTGATTTTTTCCTCTTTATCACCACACATATGCAATCAGATGCCAAAATTTAATGATTCTACACTACTCCTCTCATATTTATCCTCTTTTTTACACTTACTACAACCACCTCAGTGCAAGTCATTAACACCTGAACTATTATAATAATCTCTTAATTAATCTCCCTGCATCTTCTCCAATCCATCATTCACACAACTGTCTGATTGATAATCATATAACATGGATCTGACAGTGTTACTCCCCTCTTCAAGGAACTTCTGTAGCTCCTATTGCCTTTAGGAAAAAATGCAGAATACTCTGTCATTTAAAGTTCTTCACAATTTGACTCCATTCTATCATTCCTAGACTAATAGCAAATGACAGACTACCCCACATACAATCTTGCTTTCAACTAAGTGCATTTCTTACTCTTCCCTATATGTGATATTCTATCTTTCAACTGTGTGACTGTGCATAGGCTCTGCTTTTCTTACTTCCTCTTTGTGGAATTTCTATTTTTTCCCCTCAAAGAACAATACATGTATAACTTTTCATAGAAGACTTTTTTTAATCAGTTTAGGTGTTTGCCCTCTACTTCTTACCTCTAACCCCCAGACACTTCATATTTAACTCTATAAAAATCTGAATATAATAGTCTGGATCAATATTTTTCCCTCCAGTGGAATAAAAACCCTTTCATTTCATATAATTAATCTTATAAATGTTTACATTAAAATAATTTACTATATAATAGTTTCGCTTTTGCTGCCATCACTTAATATGCATAATTTGGAATTGGGATTACAAGATTTTCATACACGTTCTTTCATTCATCAAGAAATCACTGTTTTGTTTTTTATTTTGAATATTAAGCATTTCCTTGAGCAGATAGTAAAATTTTCCTACTCTTGTCCTGATTATGGCTCATAGGTTTTCAATTTAAATTTGACAATTTTCAGGTCATTTGAAACATATTAATATCTACCACTTGGATAAAAGTCTCAAACTTTTTTATATATATCATGGCTCAAATTTATGTTATTTAGCCCAATTGATGTATGGTTTGTTATAACTTTTGATCTTGTTAGTGTTATTATTATATTGTTGTTAGAAACACAAAAATAGAACAAAATAATTCAGTGAAGTGCATAGCAAAGAATCTGGTCCTCAGTTGGAAAACTAACTAAACATTCTGAGTCAGTTTAGTGTTTGTAGAGGTACACACATGTGACCATTGCTATCACAGAGTAAAATCATTTAAAATCATTTAAAAAATTGTTGCCTTGTTGTCTCATGCAATGAACAATAATCTATTGGTTGGTCCACTTGCCACAAGTCTCTTCTCCCTCCAGTCCACTTTCTTGTCAGAGTGATTTCCTTAAAATACAGGCCCAACCAAATCAATTCTCTACTCAATCAATTCTACTGGCAACCTGTTACCTCCAGGATCAAATACAAATTCCTCTATTTGCTATTCAAAGCCCTTCCTAACCTGACCTCCTACCTTTGTAAATTTTCTTATACTTTATACTACACCTCCCAACATAACCTTCAGTCCAATGATGCTGTCCTTCTTATGTCAAATATGGCAAAATTCTTCTATACATTATCTTATTGGATTCTTTTCCTTCCCTAAAGCTTTCCATTTTAATTTTTTTTTCCAAATTTAAAGTTAAATAGGAAATTAAAAAAAAAAACTGAAAAAGAAAAAAAAAATTATGTGCACAGCAGAACATGAGAGGATTCAAAATACGCAACAATAAATTTCCATTTCAATAAAGCATATATAACAATAGAACACATTGTATTCAGAACTGTCCATCTTTTCTTTTCTTCCTAATAGGTTTTATTTTGTTCTCTGCTATGAACTTTTTACTTTATTCTTTTTCCCATTTCTTTTTAGTCTTCTCCCAAGCAGGTTAGTTAAGCACTGACATAGTTATATATACACATACATACATATATACACAATTACATATATACACACATATGCATTATCTCTTGCTTTTTTATGGGGGAAATCTGAAGAGCTTGGAATTTTCTGACCTATTCTGCCATTTTCCCAGAATCCTTTCCCATCTTATTTGATTTGTGCAACATGTGGACATTGAGAATATGATTCTTGGATGGCCATGTTCTGGAAAGTCATCCATTGGAGGTTGCTATGGCAAGCTTCCTGTCAGATCTAGCCCTTGCCCATTTTTCAGCTTTCTTTGTGTTCAGGGAATCGTGGGCTTTTTTCCCCCTGGCTTTGATCCATTATTTAGTCTTAATTTCCAATTTCCATCTATTTCTTGGCATTTTTTTTTTGCATTTCATTTCTAGTCTCTGTTTTTCAGACAATTATAACAGAAATTACACAACACTTTAAGAATTACAAATCACCTCAAATACATGACTTTATTTGCTATTCACCACACCCCTATTTTCCCATTATACAGATGAGGCTTGTTGAGGCTGTTATTTGTCTATGGTCACAGAAGCAAGATTCAGGAGGTTCTTGACCCCAGCCCTGGCTTGCTGTCTACTGCTGCTCATGACTTCATGTGACATGGGGCTTATGGAATGGACTTAAGAGGTGGAAAGTGAATAGTGTAGATTTGGTCTTATGAGCATCAGTAAAGCACGATAGGTCTTTTGAGCATCAGAATTGCTCAATGCACGAGGTACTTGTGGGAAATAATTCTAACAGCTGTGTGTAGGTAGTATTGATAGCAGCAATGAGAAAGATGAGTCAGGAAGACCACCCAGGGGGCTGTTGCATTAATCTATTTTAGCAGAAGAATCAGAAAGGGACATAGATAAAGAGGGGTCAGAAAGAAGGCAAGCAAGAGAGTTCAGAGCCCCAGAAACCAAAGAAGGAGAGTTTTAAGACAGAGAGCAAAATTCATGTGCCAAAATCTCTGAGAATTTAAGGAGAACTGAGAAGGGATGTAGATTTAGCTACAACAAGGACTGCAGTGATTATAAATTAATTGTGGAATGAAGAACAAAAGAAAGAGGTAAGAAAGATTTGAAACGAAGATAAGTAAAATCATAAGAAAACTGAGATCATCTAAAAAAAGTTTTTTTTTTTTTTTTTACTTTGGATGAACTTTCTCCTATCATATAACCACCACCACCAGGACTACTACTACTACTACCACCACTACAATTAATAACAATATGAGACATGTATATTAGTTTAAGATTTACAAAGTGTTTTAGATATATAACCTCCTTCAAATCTCACAGCAGTTTTGTGGAATAAGTCTTATAAATAACATCTATAAGATGGGCAATTTGAAGCTCAGAAGGGTTAATTGACTTGCCCACATTCTTTATAAACTTCCAAAGCAGGACTTGGATTTGAAATTTCCTAATTCTGACTTAAGGACACTGGGTTTTTTGTTTGTTATAATATGTGATTAAGTTCTGAGCATTTGTTTAGTTGTTTATTTTGATTTATGTCCTATTCTTTGTGATCACATTGAAGGTTTTGTTTTTGTTTTTGTTTTTTGGTAAAGATACTGAAGCAGTTTGCTATTTCTTTCTCAAGCTCATTTTACAGATGAGGAAACTGAGGTAAACAAGGTTAAATGAATTTCCCAGAGTCTCATTGCTAGTTAGTGTCTGAAGTCAAATCTAAAATTAGTTCTTCCTGATTCTAGACCTGGTACTCTATCCACTGTACCACTTAAAGGTTCTGAGAGTTTGTACAAAATGGGAGAGATGCCATGATACTGGAGATGGGGAAAAAGTAGCTTTTATGTGGTACTTTAAGATTTTCAAGACATTTTTAAAATATTATATAATTTCATCTTCTCAACAGCCCTGGCAGTTGAGTGCTATCATTATAGCCATTTTACAGATGAGGGAACTGGGACAGCAGAGGTTAAGTAAATGACTTACCTATGGTCACACACCTAGGAAGTATTTGAAGCCAGATTTAAACTGAGGTCTTTAGGGCTATCTATACACCACACTACCTAACTGCCTCTGAAAATGTTATCTAACTTCAAAAAGGGGAAGAAGTTAAATAATGCTAACCATATATAATATAATGATTGACTATTCCTGGGTGGAAAAAAGTAAATGGATTGCTGAATAGATAGATTTTGAGCCCTGAAAAAACAAAATGGTTGTAACTATCAGCCAATATGAGTTCAATATGAAGAAGCTAAGCCAGACAAACCTAATTTTCTTTTTTGATAGAATTACTAGGCTGTTAGATAAGAAGAATGATATGGACACAATATACATGGATTTTAGTAAGGAATTAGAAAATTCTCTCACAATATTTTATGAACAAAATGTAGAAAAAATCTGGGCTGGTGGATCATACAATTAGATTTCATACTAGTTGAATGGTCTGATCCAGAGTATTGAGGCCAACCTGAAGCCATAAAATAGTAGACACAAATGTGTTCTCAAATTTGAATGTATCATTTTAAACATTTTTTATCAATAACTTAGCTGAAGGCATATATGGTAATGCTAACCCAATAGCTAATAGTTGAAAAAAATAATTGTCCAAATAGGAAAAAGCAAATATCTTGGTTAGGAAACAGCAACTACAGTTGAGTAATCTTTTGGGGAGAGAGATGAAATTGAATTAAAATTGAAAAAATGAATCATTGTTCAGAAAAGCTGATTGGACTGGCCATGGAAGGACATTCAGGACCTGTACCTAGATTATTCAAGTAAAAGTAACTGAATCATTGTTGTTCAGTTGTTTGAGTAAGGTCCAACTACCATTTTGAGGTTTTAGTGGCAGTGATAGTGGAATAGTTTTTCACCTCCTTCTCCAGATGGTGATGAGGAAACTGAAACAAATAGAGTTAAATGACTTGTCCAGGGTCACACAGCTTAGAAGTGTCAGAGACTGGACTTGAACTCATGAAGATGGATCTTTTTGATTCCAAGCCCAGTGCTTTATCCGCTGTGACAACTGAATCTCTAAATTTGAAGGAACCATTTAAAGTACCTTCATACAAGAGACACTTTGTTAATTTTTTTAATGCACACCTGGGGAAGGGGGCATTTATTTATTAGCTATTGATTCCATTTGAATAGTACAGTCTTAGACAATAACACACCAGCTCTAACTGCACTTTTTAAATAGAGCCAAGGATTCACAAATTCCTTGTTGGAACTTTGGCCACCAAAGAATATCAGGACAAGGCACATATGAGAGATGAGGGAGGAGGAAGAGGGAGAAACTTGACCATTGCTTCCTCTCATAGAACAAGTGGGGACAGCCCAAGTTCCTCCCCTCAGAATGTCGGAGAATAGCAATGTTCATCAGATTACCAACCCTGCTTCTAGCCCAGACCCCTCAGTCACCATTTTAGGGGGCAGCAGCCATGGTAGAGATACGAATTTGGCAACTACCTCTGTAATTTTCGGTTGTCACAGCCCCTGTCTTTTCAGCATTGCCAGCTACTGAAAGCCCAGAAATGAAAGTTCTTAACACAAAATCTTTGGCAATGACAAATGATTCAACATCAAAAACATATGTAAGTTTATTAATGGAAATGATGTGAAAGAAGAGGCGCTACCATCTGCTTTACAGCTGCACCTTGAGGACCAATGGATCTTTCCACTTGACTTAAGCTGAAACAATCTATATCTCTTCTTTCCCCTGTTAGAAGGGTCAGGGACCATCTTCCTTTTCCATCTCCAACACATAGCACAATGCTTTCCACAGAAGAGGTGTCTAATAAATGCCTTTTTAATTCATTTATCCTTATCTGACATTTGTACATATTTAAAATAAGACTTCACAAATGTATAGTGTTTTTAAAACTTTTCACAGCATTTCCATATATTGCTTTATCCTGCTAATATCTCTAGAACGCAAATACAGCAATTTTTGCATGTAGATTTGATGAAGAAATATTGATCCACAAAGAAGGGATTTTGTCTAAGGTCTTCAATGAGTGAGTCAATAAACATTTATTAAGCACTAGGCTAAGCCTCATCAGTGACAGAGCCAGGTCTGGAAGCCAATCCGGCTGATTTCCAGAGCATAGTATTTTCCCCAGTTTATGCCATTTTTCTTGTTCTCATAAACTTCAGTTCTAAGCCCTGCTCTCATATTCACATTCAACAGGGTAGCCCAAAGTTGTGAAGGAAACAACCCAAAATGGCTGGCAAGCCACTTGCTAGCTTGGGTGGTTCTCTGGAAGGGTTGGGCAGAGCAAGACTGATTATTCTAAGCAGGGCAAAGAACAGTCACCAAATTCATAGTTCTAACTTTGCTTCCTGGATGATTTTGCTAGGAGGTGCAGGGTAAAGGTCACTTGATTAAGTTGTCAGTAGCCTTCCAGGGAGATAGAGTAGATTATATTGAATATGCATTTAAAAATTATTTGCTCTTTTCCTGGATCATAGATAGCCTAGATGTCCTATAATGTTGTTCTTAATATCTGCACAACCCACATAAGACATTGTTCTGGTCTAATTTTCTTTTTAGCAGGATGCAAGGAACTCATCAATTAGTCAGAACCTTACACTAATGAAATTCTAATTGAGACTCCTCTTTCGGTCTTTAATTCAATTTTCCAAAGTGACCTTGTTGTGTTGTTGCCAAAAATTGATGTATGCTCGGTCTTCTGCCTAGAGTGCCTACAAGTCCATCGTCTCACGAAAAAAGAGCATCCCCAAGTGTGTAACACAACTTTGGGGTTTAAGCTTCACAAGGTATAAATAACTAGTAGGAATATCCCAGAAAGATAGAAGCAGTTCAACTTCTTCCAATTAGGAAGTTTTGTAAGACCAGCAATAGGCTCCTTCTTGTTCCACCCAGTGTCAAGTCCTCCCTAATTGTTATTATTGAGATCAACTTCAATTTACAGACTCAAGTGGAAAATGTATTAATATTATTATTAATAATTATAATGACCATCATAATGGTAATGATAGCTAAGACTTCTAAAAAAAGAAGTATTTTCTAATTGTCCCTAAAACTAGTGATGTTTGTTGATTATTTCACATTTATCCTGTAGATAACTTGTTTGTACATTGCATATTATTCTCCTCACCCCATCCCTTTAGAACATTAGCTTCAGGAAAACAGGAACTTTTAACTTTCTTTGTAAATCCACAACTTCACACAATGCCTGGAACATCGTAGATGCTCAATAATTATCTTGGATGGGATGAGTGGCTAAAATGCTTTCTATAAATTAGATAATTTGCTCTTCACAACAATCCTTTAAGGCAACTACAACTATTATCTGCTGTTTACAGATGAGGGAATGGAGACTAAAGGACTTGTTCTAGGTTAAATAGCTGGTAAATATATGAGATTCTAACTGGGATATTTCTGAATGCATGTAAAACATTCTATCCATTTTGTCCCTACTCATTATATTTCCCATAATTGCATATTTTACCTCAAGGTTTGGGTCCAGCTCAGTACTAACCACAGAAAAATACCTTGAGTGAAGCAGAAATGGGAGTGAGCCATTTGTGTTCTTCATTTTCATCTTAGGTGTGGTTCACAGAAATGGAAGGACAAAGACCAGCATTCAAGGGAGCAAAGTTAGTTCATATTTCCTTGTAAAAACAGAGATTTTTTGATCCTCCTACAGTAATATCTATGTTGCTCTGAGGATAGACAGAAAAACAAAATTGGAGAAGGGGATTCAGCTCCAAAGGGGATTAAAAATCAGAGTACTTCAGAGTTTTTCAGTGGCCTCTAGTTCCTTCTCAATATGAAGAAGAATCTCTTTAATTTTGGGTTACCAGACAATCTTAACATTTTGGGGACTCTAACTTCTACCTCAGGGACATAGTATTTTGGTACCCAGTGAAGACTCGGACTGAAGGCAAATGAAGAGAGGTATATCTTTTCCATTGGACCAGCATTATTAGAGGCAGCCGGTGGTTCAGTGGATATGGTGGCTGGCCTGGAAGGCCTAAATTCAAAGCCAGAGTCAGATACATACTAGCAATGTGATCCTAGATAAATCATTTAACCACTGTCTGCCTCAATTTACCCATCTGTAAAATGTGAATAACAGTTTCTGCCTCCAGAATCACACATCTAGTAAATGTCTAAGATTGGGTTTGTATTTGGGTCTTTCTGACTCTGGAGCTGGTGCTATATCCACTGTGCCTTCTCCAGCTTCCCCTTTCTTAGAGTATTTAGCGTGATGGATAAGCATAGGCATTTTTCTCCCTGCCTTTCAGTTTAAATCCCTTTTTATTATATCACAAGACTGTGCATAAATAAATGCTTACCAGGCCTTACAAGAGCCATTCTACCTCTGGTCAGTCACCCGTTATTCCTATATTTTAATATTTTGTCCTGAAATCCACATGACACTGTCAGATATCTTCTTTATTACTTATTCTCTTCCCAAATATAACTTTCCTCTCTCAAAATCCTTATCTTTGATTAATGATGATGGTGAAAATACTATCCATGTCTCTAAGGTAATTTCTCACTCAAGTCAAACTTATTTTTAAAGTTTTGAAGAATTGTCATAATTTGTTTTAACACAATAAGTAATTTTTAAAAACCCAAACAGCCATATGCTTTTACAAAATGCATTTCCTTTCAAACTAGTTAGGTTCCAATACACCAATAGAAGAGAGAAGTGTGCTTTTTGTCTATGGCAGTATTGTACTAACATTGATCTTTCATTATGTGTTTACTTAACATTTATGCAGGCTTTTTAGGTCTTTTTTTTAACAATGTTTTGATTTCTTTGGTAAGATTCCTTAAATATAATAAGCACCTAATAAACATTTGTTCATTTGAATTAGATTCTAGAATGCCATTTATTCTTATTTCAATCACCAGAAATATGAATAGTAGTCAATTAGTCAGACTAGTTTTAGTAGATTTAGTAGATTCTTGGAGGTAAGAAAAACACAGGTCTGACTATGTCATTCTCCTACTCAATAAATTGTAGGGACTCTCCATTGCCTCCAAGATGAAATTTTAGAAATCTATTTTTAGGTCTTAAAAGTCCTTCATAACCTGCCTCATCACCCCATCTTTCCAATTTTCTTATATTTTATTCTTCTATTAATACTCTTTGATTCTTAATGTTGGTCTCCTTACTCTTCCTAGAATAAGATTATCCTTCTCCCAACTCTTGGCATTTTTACTGGTTGTCCCCCCAAAGAACAATATTCTCCCTCAATGTTCTTTTCCTGGCTTCCCTGACTTTATTCAAACCTTAATAAATGTTCACCTTCTACATATTCCTCCCCTTAATTCTATGGACTTCCTTCTGTTGATTATTCCCAATTGATGCTGTATACATATAGCTTATTTGTATTGTTTACACATTATTTCTCCTCTTGTGACTGTGAGTAATTTAAGAGCAAAGATTGTGTTTTGCTTTTTTGTATCCCCAACATTTAACATAATGCCTGGTATATAGTAGGTGCTTCATAAATGTTCATTGACTGATTAATTCTTCCTTTTATCCTCTGTACCAGTGCTGGCTCTGCTACTAACTTCTATGACCTTGAACAAAATTGTGTGACCTCCCAAGCACTTAGTTTCTCCACCTTTAATATGGAGCACTTTACAGATAGGATTGCATAGTATTCTGTCATGCCAAAGTTTACCCTGGTGCCTTTATCAATGGGTGTTCCTCCTACATAATCCTTTCCTTCTTTAATTATCCACTTTACTAATGATCTTTTTGGGATTTCAAGAAATTCTCTCCTCTCTCTTCTCTGATCCCTCCTGATTTTTTCTTGTTTTTCTAATCTAACCCACATTATTTTATATTGAATATAACTTGCTTTTAGTCTCTAGTTGATTCTCATTTCTCCAACTAGACTGTAAGATGTTTAATAAACCCTTGTTGAATGGCTGGACATTTTCTCAATCATTTAGAAGCAATCTCCACGGGTCCCCAGGGGACATCCTTTCAGAGAAGTACACAGGGTTGATATTTCTGACCACCCTCAAGGCTCTGGCTGGAAAAAGTGGAGGAATTCTGTGTTCTCCTGTGAAAAACTGTGCTTAGTGCAAAGGGCACTAGGATCAAGCACAGTTGTTTATGCTTTTTCTGTTTTGAAATATGAAGTTCAGAAGACAACATCCTAGAGTAAGTGATTAATTCAAATGGAAATATGTCATGGTTCAGAGTGTCTAGGAAGAAAATATTTCAGAACATTCTCTTACACTCTCTCTGTCTCTCTATGTATCTCTTTGTCTCTCTCTCTGTCTCAATCTCTGTCTCTGTCTGTTTCTCTGTCTCTGTTAGTCTCTGCTCTTTGTCCCTCGGTTTCTGTCTCTATCTCTTTCTCACGCATACTCTCTGTCTCTCTTTGTTCCCATCTGTTTCTTTCTCTACTTTTCTCTCTGTCTCACTCTTTCTCTGTCTCTGTCTCTCTTAGTCTCTGTTTCTCTCTTTCTTCTCTCTCTACTTCTCTGTTTCTCTGTCTCTGTCTCTTTTTATTTCTCTCTTTCTTCTCTCTCTGTGTCTGTCTGTCTTTGTCTTTCTCTGTCTCTGTGTCTCTCTCTGTGTCTGTCTGTCTGTCTCTCTGTCACTCTCTTTGTCTCTCTCTCTCTCTGTCTCAATCGCTGTCTCTGTCTGTCTGTGTCTCTGTTTCTGCTCTTTGAACCTGTTTCTGTCTCTATCTCTTTCTCATACATACTCTGTCTCTCTTTGTCTCCGTCTATTTCTCTTTCCCCTCTCTCTGTCTCTTTCTGTCTCTGTCTGTCTCTGTCTTTCTCTGTCTCTCTCTGTGTCTGTCTGTCTCTCTGTAATTTTCTTTTTCTCTATGTATCTCTTTCTCTCTATCTCTGTCTCTGTCTGTCTCTGCTTTTTGTCCTTCTGTTTCTGTCTCTATCTCTTTCTCACGCATACTCTCCATCTCTCTTTGTCTCCGCCTGTTTCTCTCTCTACTTCTGTCTTTGTCTCTCTATTTCTGTCTTTGTCTGTCTGTCTGTCTCTGCTCTTTGTCCCTCTGTTTCTGTCT
Source organism: Myrmecobius fasciatus (assembly GCA_023553655.1). Classification (NCBI taxonomy): domain Eukaryota; kingdom Metazoa; phylum Chordata; class Mammalia; order Dasyuromorphia; family Myrmecobiidae; genus Myrmecobius; species Myrmecobius fasciatus. The sequence continues at coordinate 34,298 of JAJPUD010003522.1, forward strand.
CTCTTTCTCACGCATACTCTCTGTCTCTCTTTGTCTCCGCCTGTTTCTCTCTCTACTTCTCTGTCTTTGTCTCTCTCTTTCTGTCTCTGTCTGTCTTTCTTTGTCTGTCTCTGTGTCTCTGTCTGTCTGTCTATCTCTCTCTGTCACTGTTTCTCTATGTATATCTTTGTCTCTCTTTGTCTCTCTCTCTGTCTCTGTCTGTCTCTGTCTCTGCTCTTTGTCCCTGTTTCTGTATCTATTTCTTTCTCATACATACTCTCTGTCTCTCTTTGTCTCTGCCTGTTTCTCTACTTCTCTGTCTCTGTCTGTTTTTCTCTTTCTGTTTCTCTCTCTCTCTGTCTCTATCTCTCTGTCTCTTTCTGTCTCTGTCTCTGTTCTTTTACACACACACACACACATACACACATTCATCCTTATACATTAATAACTAACTCCATCAGCTAATGAAGGTAAATGAGATAATACCCCGAGCTTCCACATTTGTACTGATAGGAGTGAAATTGCTCAGATTATGTGACCATGCATCCTGTAGTGATGTTGTGGTAGACCGCAGGACATGGAATCCAAGAGTTCTTTTCTCTGACCCTTTCTTGCTGTGTGAATACGGGCAGTTAACCTAACCTGTCTGTGCCTTAATCTCATCACATATGAGTGGAGATAATATCACCTGCAGTACCTTCTACACTGGGTGTTATTATACATAGTCTGGTGGAAATATCACTGGCTTTGAAGACAGAAAATCTCGAGCTGCTCCCTACTTCTGATTTTTACTAGCTTTGTGTCTCAGGGTAGGTTATTTTACTTCCTTGGATCTCAGTTTCCTCTTCTATAAAATGAGAGATAGATGAAAAAGAAGGAAGGAAAATGCTCCAGGCCCAGTGCTAAGTCCTTTACAAATATTATTTCATTAGCTCCTCATAACAATGCTGGAAGATTAATGCTATTATTATCCCCTTTTTACAGTTGAGGAAAATAAGGCAGATGGCAGGGCTAAGTGACTGGCTGAGGGACCCACAGTTTACTGTTTGAGGCCAGATCTGAGTTCAGGTGTTCCTGACTCCGGGTTGAGCATTTTATGCACTACACTTCCTCGCAACTGCCTCAGATGGTCTCTAAAGTCTCTTTCATCTCTTGATTCTATAGATTAATTAAATACATTATGTATTTAATATATAAATGTATAAAATGTATAATGCATAAATGTATAAAAAGCACTTTGTAAAACTTATAGTGTGACATAAATAGAATTTTTGTTTGTTATTATTATCACTGTTATCTTGTTTTTGGGTTTGGGTTAGGTTTTTTTTTTTTTTTAATGACATTCGAATAGAAATAATCCTAGGACAAGTTGTTAACCTGGTTCAGTCCTTTCATATTTAATGTAGCATAGATAATTACACAAGCAGATAAAATAACTGCTATCTGTAGTTGAATAAAAATATTGGGATGTAGCTCATTTTCTGTAGATTTATTTGAAAGCATCTTCAGTACAACACCAGTAGCAGATAGGAGTGTTATTTACTTCATCCTATTTTGATTGGGGTTTTTTCTGCTTGCTTTCTATATTTAGAAAGACTTTTCTGTCACACAGCATGAAGATTATGAGTATTTGGTATTGCAACAACTATTAAAAACATTGTTCTTAATTCTCTATGGCTCAAGGTTATGATTTGATGATTTGAGGGCAACAGTTAAGACTGTAAGAATGCTTCAGTCCCAAACCAGTTCATTTGTCCTGAAACAAGTTGCTATCCTTCTATTTTTTAATATTTAATACTCTACAACCTTTTGGTGGGTAAAATAATTGCTTTTCATAGATGATTAATGGGAAGCTTGTGGTACACAGGATAGAAAGCTGGGTTTGGAATCAGGAAGACCTGAATTTAAATCCAGTCCCAGGTTATAGTTGAGTCATTTAAGTCATATCTGACTCGTTGTGACCCCATTTTGGGGTTTTCTTGGCAAAGATACAAGAGTAGTTTGCTTGAGGTGAGGAAACTGAGGCAATTGAGGGTAAATGATTTGCCCAGAATTCCACAGCTATCTAGTCACACAATTAATATATTTGAAGGCAGATTTGGACTCTGAAAGATGAGTCTTCATAATCCCAAGCCCAATGTTCTATTCACTTTGCCACTAGCAGACCATAAAATGTGGTTATTGAAGTATTGACTATTGAAGAACTATTGTAATGCTAAATGCAACACCATTGAAATTAGCTATCAATAATCAATAAACATTTATTAAATGTCTAACAAATACTAGATCCTGTACTAAGCAAGAAAGATAGTCCCAGCCCTCAAGAAGTTTGTAATCTAGAAAAGACAAGACATAAAAGAAGGTAAAAAGGAGAAGGAGTGATCTGAGAAGTCACTCAGAAGTCCAAAAGTAGAGCAGTCAGGTAAGAAATTAGGATTACCAATATTTTTGAGTATATGCATATATAAAGCCAGATGTGCCTATATTCATATAGATATAAATGTGTATATATGTATATATGTTTATGCATGCATGTGTGTATAATGTTAATATATTATTGTTCATCCTTTGTTTATCAAAGAACAGTTCCATCACAGGGTAAAGTCTTGACTTGCTGGTGAATTAGATTTAAGTGAGCCAGAGCTGCACAAAGTCACCAAGGTCATTCTTTCTTTCAGAGTCATCCTAAGTCTGGTGCCAAACAAAAGTCAAGAAGCTGTGATGACCTGGGATGTAGTAGATAACTTTGACATTTTCAATGTTTAACCAAGCTCTAAGTGCTTCATGGCTGTTCTAACGAAATTGTTCTAGTCTACCAATTATTTCAGGAAAAGACTTCACATGCTTGAGGGAGGCATCCCCTTAACTCCCTGATGGGTTTGAGGTCAGTTACCTTGCACTCAATTTATCCTGTGGCCCCTGTCCATTCTATAGCTTCTTGGAGTCATAGGTGAAAATTAGATAAAGATGGACTACAAAAAATAGATGAGCAGCCCTGGTGCTTGTCTGTGAATGTGTGTATGTGCACACATGTGTATGTGTGTATAAAGAATAGGTCTATTCTGCTACTTTCCTGGTGAACTTCCAGGAAATATTTTCTATTAGGGCCTTGGTTTCTCATTGATGAACCATGAAATAATGCCTCAAAACTGGATCCTACTACTATGGAAATCCCCACTATGATTCTAGCCTTTCTTCTGCTTCATTTAAGTGTTCCCTCCATCCCCCAATATGTAACCAAGTAAGCTAGGTAAACTATGTACAATCAACCAGAACTAACCAAATGAGAATGTTAGAATTTCTAAGGACTGAAGGACTTCTAAAGAATTTCTAAAGAATTAAAAGGAACCTCAGAAATCTTTTAGTAAAGTCCATACCAAAGAAAAATGCTCTTTGTAGCATCCCCAATAAGTAGTTACTCAGAAGTTCATTGAAGCAGAATCCATTATACCTAAAAGGGAAATGGAAAAGAAAGAAAATGAGGGGAAAATGGTGTGGAGATGACTGGGAAGTGTCATGGAAATAGTGAGAAATGTCATAGTACCCTAGTTTGGAGCAAGATAGTGTGAAAACTTACTTGCCAACAACTGTCTGGACATAACACTGATGAGTAGAAATTCAAGAACTTTTAAAAAATAGGTTTCTCTATAGAAAATACTCATGATCTTTAAACAACATAGAATGAAAATCTTTCAAACCCATAGAAAGCAGAAGAAATTAAAACCTTTGGAGAATAAAATGAAGCATATGTCATCCCTGTCATCTTTTTGCTATTGGAATTGTACTAAAGATTTTTTCATTGAGTCTATGGAGGATGAGTTCAAAATTCAAAATACTTTTGCTCAATTGCCCAAAGCAATCATTTTATCCACTTGCACAACTGTCCACAGAATAATCAATATAAAAACATTAACAGGAAACTGGCTTGTCTTTAGAATATTTCCATTTTTAATCAAAGAGAATTAAGAATAATGATAAAATAATAATACTTGTTATAATGATAATGATGATACTTAGAAAGACATAATCCAAAAGCAAGAATTATATATTATGAGTTAATGATGTTAACTGCAAATATGACAAATATAGACCCCCCCCAAATATCATTCAACATTTAATAACCAGACCTATTGCCTATAAATGCTTGGATGTGATATTAATCCATAAAAAAATTAGGAAAATTTTTTATAGAAGTTAACAAGTTAAATACTAAAAATAACCAACTTGGAGCTTTCAAATTAAAGACACCTACAAAGATCAAAATCTTATGGAAGCAGGATAAGTTACAGATTTTCCTTCTAGCCCTGTTGGCTACTGAAATTGTGCTATGGATGATTTCAGTGAGCCTACTTTGCAAAACTTTTTATCCTCTTTTGTTGTTGTTGCTGTTCAGTCTTTTCAAATAATATTTTTAGAGGCAGAAAATAGTGTAACTAATCAATACATCAAATAAGTTTGAAAATATGTATAATACGTGTCACTTTGGGGCCTCTACCTCTGCAAAGGAGTGGGATGGGTATGTCTTTTCCTATTTCTTCTTTGGAAGCGGATTTATTTTTCATAATTTTGTAATACACACATGATCAGTTTGTGTTTGGTTACATTTCCATTTCCTTTATTTATTTTTTGTTGTTCTTCAGCTATTTCAGTCGTATCTGACTCTTCATGATTCCACTTGAGGTTTTCTTGGAAAAGATTCTGCAGTGGTTTGCTATTTCTTTCTCCAGCTCATTTTACACATGAGGAAATTGAGGCAAACAGAGTTAAGTAACTTTTCTAGGGTCATGCAGCTAGTAAGTGATGTCCTATTTGAACTCATGGCTCAATTATAGCCAAAAGAAATCCTACATCTTAATTTCCTTTGTAATCCTATGCATATTAATTTTTTGTATTTAAAATATTGTTTTGAGAAGACATCCATAGGCTCCACCAGACTGCCAAAGGAGTTCATGACAGAGAAAAGGTTAAGGATTCCTCCTCTATTCCCTAGTGTTCCTGTTGGGAAGAAGAAATAGAGTAGCTGGTGCCATTTGGCAATAGCTGGGATCCTGATAGCTGATTGTCTTGTCATCACTCTGCTTGGAACAAAAAAGAGAGAATCCACTTAAAGGATGTTGGGTGCCCAGGACAGGGGTGAAGGCAGATGGCAGCTAGATGCATTGGAAGGCTTGCTCAGAAATGCTAACAGAAAAACAAAACCTGCTCTGGGACCTAGAGAAGCTGTGGTTTAGTGGCTATTCCAAGAAGCTCATTCCAAAGATATGGGCCCTTAAGGAAAAGCTCAGCTGTAAATAATGCTCAGATTTCCAGTGTGGTGCTAAGGGCGTGTAAAAAGCACTTGGGCAGTACGCCACCCACCCCCTGATCTGAAACCAGGAGAGGTTGGCATGGCATGAACACCTTCTTGTGAAGATGCAAGCTTCCCATCTTCCATTTTGGCAAAAAGTCCAGATGGAGGAGGTCAGCAAAGGGTATCTATTCCCTTTGCTATAGCCCTGAGTGACAGCTTTAGACATAGTGTTATCACAATGCTGCAAAAAATGATAACAGAGGTGGGATGTCAAGAACATTCAGTGCCCTGGTACCTGTCTCATCTAACAACTAAACAATGCTTTCCACGGCCTTCAAAGTAGCCACAGAATGTGACTGGATTCACTAACTATGTCCTCCCCAACCCTATAAGAGATAAAGACATAATCACCTTCTAAGTTCTAGAATGGAGAGAGGGCCTTCTGGCATCTGAATTACAATCAAAAGGGACAAAGTTGCCACTAGAAAGGATCTATAAGGGGTGTTGGGGTTCAGCAGGAGAAGGAAGGAAGCAGGGAGCTAAATAAGAAAGCCACAGACAGAAAAAAAAGATACAGGTGGGAAAGGAAGAAGGGGAAAAGGGAGAAGAAATGAAAAGGAAGAGGAAGTGAGAAAAAAAAAAGAATACACTGAAAGATGGGAGAAGTAGTAGGGATGATCAAAGGGGCATTGAGCAGATCTTTCTGCTCAGTGAATAGTTAAGAGGGTGCTTTTCCTTTCTTGCCCCAGGAAGCCAGGGGTACTTATTTTACACTCCAAACCTCCTCTTCCAGGGCATGGTTTTAAAAAAAAAAGTCCATCTTTCTCTGCCCTGAAGGCTTCTTTCCTATTTGAAGAAATTGGGGGTGAAATGCTACCAAGGCCCCCAGGGAACCTGGGCTCCCCAGATCTTTCCGCCTCCTTCTTGTCACTTTGGTATAACCAGGATTTGGCATGGACCACCCCAGCTCCCTTTCCCTTTTCTGATCTAATTTATGCATAGCTTTTCTCATATTTGCAAAACATAAAAAACCCTTAAAACTAAGAGGCTGTTTTCCATTTCAGAGGTGGGTTATGCTGCTGCCACGCACACACGCATATATTTGAACAAGTTTGATTCAGTGTAGCTGACACAAAAACCACTTAGTTGTTTCTCCTACATCATCCTAAGTTAATACTCTTGACAGGCTGCGGGAGGCTTTTCAGCAATTTTTCTATTTCAGCTTTTTTTTTTTCTCCCTGCTGTTGCCTCTTCTCTTCCCCCTCCCCAACCCTTTTCTCTCTCTCTCTTCCCTTGCTGTAAAATCTGCTTTTGTTGGAAAAGCTGATCAAACCACACCAATTTATATTCTTTACCTCTTCAGTCCCAAAGTGAAAGGCTAGCCAGGTCCCCAAATGAGAGATTCTCATTTTCATCTGGATTGAGGCTATATTTGCCATTGATATAGAGGAATTTCACTGTTCCAGAAAGATAAGAGGCTCTAGCTGCAGGCTCCCTTCATCCCTTAACTGAGTTATCCAGGGTGTGGCTGGTGAAAGCTGCTCATAGCTTGGCTTCCCCTGCTGCTCTGGATGTCGGGAGGTGGGCAGAAGGAAATGCCGGTGGGTGCCGTCTCCCAACCCAGCTTACAATCATAGAATCACAGATTGTAAAATTTTACTGATTAAAAAAAGATGAGGTCCAGAAAGAGGAATCAGTCTCAAAGAGATTTAGGGACAGTCAAGACTAAAACTCAATTTTCAGGATTTCTGGTTCCTAGTCAATATTGAGCTAGTTTTTATGGGGGAGGCTGGTTTTTTTTTTTGGTTAAAAAAACTTAAGATTCATATAAATACAAGTCTTATAATTTAATAAATGACCACAGAATATAAAGTGACAACAGTATTCTGCCCTATCAGCTTCTGGACTTCTTACAGGATTTAAGATTATAGCATTTATACCTCAGAGATCATCTAGTTTGCCCATGGTATTTTACAAATGAAAAACTCAAGCCCTGAGAGTTTTAATGATCTGCACCAGCTTAGCCAGGTAATGAGTGACAGAGTTAGTATTCAAATCCAAGTCTCCTTACTCTATATCCAGTATTCCTTTTCGAAAGCCTGTCCCTTCCTGAATATGTAAATTGAGGGAATAAGTACTCAGCCTTATTAGCCAAAGCTGCATCCTCCAAGATGGTCTTTCCAGTCCTTTCTCCCATCTCCCAATCCAAATCTCAGTCTATCACACCTGCTGCTCCAAGCCTCCAGCTGCCTTGGGAAAATGCCTGCATCTCTGCCCCCTCCCTCCTCCTCCTTCCTTCTTCCATCTGCAAGTTGACCTTTTATCTTCATCGCATTTCTTTGCTTCTGCCTCTTTCCTCTTATCCCCACAGTAGCATCCTTTCGCTCTCCCTCCCCATAGGCAGGAGGCTGGATATGTGTTCTGGCCACCCCCTGCCCTGACTGTCAGTAGGAGGCAACCTGGTTGCAGCCAAATGACTGATGATGGGGACCCAAAGGAGAAGGGGGTGTTTGGCTGACCTTGCACGAGAAGGGGGTTATTTAAGGTCCAAACTTCTCTGCCTGCTGCCTTTGTCTTTCCAGAGAAGAACCCCTAAGAAAAAAGTTGGGGAAGAAATACTGGCAGGTAGAAGAAGTGATTAAAAAGGGGCTCCTACAGACAGCATCCTTCCCTTTTCCAAAGCACACACACAAGAAATTGAGGTTGAGGGGACGAGGCTGGCTCCCTCTTCCTGCATCCCTCCACTCCCTTAGGTCTTCCTCTCAGTCAACTAATTGTTTCTTCTAATTGTGATTTCATTGATCTAAGGAAATCACTGTTCCCATACCAGAGGGGCCACCAGATAGGCCCCTGACCTTTAACTCAGTCATAGAGCTGCCAGTGGAAACTAAGAGTTTTGTTAAAGACTTGTCCAGGTTCACAAGTCAGTATGGCGGAGTTAAAACTGGAAGCCAGGATTTTCTGATTTATTTCCTGGCTTTTTATCCATTGAGCCAAACTCCCTCTAATTCATCCTTCCTAAGATGATTAAGGTATTAGCCCACTAGGAGCATTTTGTTTTTAATAAGAAAATGACCCATCCCGAAAGCTTTCAAGGTCATTATTGAGGTGTGTGTTTTTTTTTCAGGACAATCTGAATTTTAAATGACTTGTCCTGAGTCCCTCAACTAATAAGTATTAAATATCTGAAGCCACATTTGAACTAAGGTCCTTTTGACTTCAAGGTTGACTGTACCATCATGCTCCTTCTGAAGTAGACAAGTTCTAAGGTCCTGTTTAATTCGAAAAGAATAAAATCTGAAAATGATTTATAATTCCAGGTACCTAGGAGACAGAACGTATTCTGGGGCAGTAGGCTTTTCTGGCACCTTGAATCATATCTATATTATGCATACCTCTTCTCTATAATACTAACGCCTTCCACAGCTCTGACTCTTGCATGAGAAGAAAGGTAGAGGTCTATATTGCTTCTATATACACAAAGAAATGAGAAAAGAAGGGAAGAATCACTGTAGAACAAGATTGAAACAACATCAGGAAAGTTATGAGGGATCTCCCAGTATGGAAAACTGAAGTCTCAATTGAAAGGTCTTATGTCCCCCCACAAATACTTGCTTTTTCTTATGTTCCACAACTATTTTGGTCCAAGGTACTGTTTACTGCAAAATTCTAGCATATACTGAACACAATTTAACTTTTCCTAGAATAGGAGTGTCCCCCACAATACCAACTAGGCTGAGGGGAGGGAGTGTGTATATTATTTTCTTATTTTCTTTTTATTTATTTTTTTGGGTATACATGTCCATTCATTTTTTAATATTTTTCCATATATGAGTCATGTTGAGAGATAAAAATAAGAACAAAAGGGAACATCCACAAGAAAGGAAATAGCAATATGTGGATCCTTTTCTGAACCTGTTATCTTACTACTGAATTAAGCCCCTACTAATTCTTAAAACCATGGACAAGCCTGAATTCAAGTCTTCTCCCTTTCACAGTCTTAAGCTCTTTGCTCCAATAATTAGACCTGCAGGCCAATATTTCTGCTCCTATGCAGATATCTATGACTTTATGCTCTTTCTTTTTATCCTTGCCCTACACACACACCCAAGCGTGGAAGAACAGAAGAGTTGATTTCACAGAAATCTGAGTAGGCAAAATTCTCAGAAGCTATGCTATCTAACCTATTCCTGAACAACAACAACAACAAATCTTTATAAGCCATCTGACAAGTCAATGATCAGCCTTGATTTAAAGAAAACATTCCTTAGAAATTTTAATTTAATTTAAATCTCTACAATGCAGCCCTAGCCACTTGTCAATTAACACCTCTTGTCAATATCTTATCAATTAACTTGTCAGCACCAATTTTGTTTTGCCTGTTTTTTTTCTGATTCTGCCTTCTGAAGCCATCTCCTAGAAGAGAGAGCACATGTCCTCTGCTCCTCTCCATGCTTAACATCCCAGCTCTTTCAATTCTCAGTCAGTCTGTTATGTACTATGCTAAATTCTGGGCTACAAATACAAAAAAAAAAAGATAGTCTTTGACCTTAAGGAGCTTTACATTTAATGAGGGAAATCAAACATTAAACATAAAAAGAGACATGATCCAGAAATACAGGGGAGTGAGACTGGGTCAGAAACTGAGATGATTTTTTTTGAGGGGGCAGTGTATTAAAATTTCTTACAACTTGATTCCAATGTATCTTCCCAGTATTATTACACATTTCTCTCTTTGAATCAGACTGTATAAAACAGTCAAATTTATACCTTTGCACTGGAATGTATTCCCTCCCAAATTGTTATCTCTCAAAATCCCTAGTTACCTTCAGGGTTAATCTCAAACATGACCTACAAAAAGCCTTTCCTCATTTCCCTAGCTGCTGATGCCCTACTCTTCAAATTAATTTTTGTATATATTTATGTATATATATATATATATATATATATATATATATATATATATATATATAT
>JAJPUD010003522.1:44550-72526 GCA_023553655.1 Myrmecobius fasciatus
TATATATATATATATATATATATATATATATATATATATATATATATTCTCTCCTTAATAGAAAGAAGATTTTTTTATTATGGCTTTCAGGTAGCCCAGTAGTTCTTAAATTATTTCTCCTCAATTCATTTTCAATTGAGTTGTTTTTTTTTCTATATTTCACATTTTCTTCTATTTTTTTAGACTTCTGACTTTATTTTATTTTTTCTTGATATTTTGTGGAATCTTAGCTTCCATTTGACCAATTTAAGTTGAAAAGGATTTATTTTCTTCAAAACAGTTTCATGTCTCTCCATTTGGACAATTCTGATTTTTAAGGAGCTATTTTCTTCAGCATTTTTCATGCTTATTTTTGATAAGTTGTTAATTCTCTTTTCATAATTTTCTTGCATTTCTCTCATCTTTTGCAATTTTCCTTCTACTACTCTTATTTAATTTTAAAAATAATTTTTTATTTTTTTATCTCTTTCCTTAACACTTCTAGGAATTCTTGTTGGGCTTGTGTTTAATCTGCATTTCTCTTTGAAGTTTTACTGGTAGATGTTTGCAAGGCATTGTCTTCTTCTGAGTTTTTGCCTTGAGTTTCAGTCACCACTACCAATTTTTATGGACAGGTTTTTTCCTTCATTTTGTTAACTAATATTTCCAGCTTATTTTATGACTTTAGACTTTATATTAGATTTGGACTCCGCTTATCTCTTAGAGACTATCCCAAGTTTCAGATTTCTATGTCCTGCAATTTCTATAGCTGAGTCTGGGGGCCTGTAAGTTTTTGATGCTTCCAAGAGAGGTATAGTATGAGGTGAAGTCTGATCACTGCCCTCCTGATTTGTATTCTGATCCTTACCCAAGTAGAGACCTGCTTCCTTACCACTGCAATTTCTTTTTCATCCTGGAGCTCTAACATAAAACTGGATACTAGAAAATGAAGTTGCCAAAATGAACTCCAAATCTATACCCTATATTAGCTCAGATCTCTACTTGGAATCTCTTTCTGACCAAGTGTTCAGTCTCCTTAGTAGAACATTGGATACTCCTGATGTTTCTGCTCCTGCCATCACCACCACTGCTGATGCTGTCCTTGCCAACACCTCGAAGGTTCACTTTTCCACCTTGCTGTCATCAAACCTCTCTCTCTTCTTGTTTCTCTGGACTAGGAAAATGTTTTATTATGAAATTTTGTTGGCTATCCTACTCAAATTAGGCATGAGAAGCTTTTAAATAGTTGTTTAAAGGAATAGTTTGAGAGAGCTTGGAAAATTTTGACTTTTCTCTCCTCAGAACATAAGCTCCTTAAAGTTAGGAACTGACCTTTGATCTTTGCATCCTGAATACCTAACAGTTCTGGACACACAGAAGACGCTCAGTAAATATTTATTAATTTATCTAGGCAGAACATTTGATGAAAAAGTCCCTCAGGCAATGGCTCTCTGATTCTAAGATGACCAACATTTCAAGGAAATCAAGCTGTTACCAATGAAAATCAGGGGCAAACTTTAATTTAAATTCAACCAGATTGTCTGGTCAATTAACTTTAGACTATCTGATTTCTAATACCCTTCATATTATTTAGGAATTTGCTATTTTCCATGCAAATATACTGCAAAATCAGTGAGTCAATAGTTTTACATGGCAGTTGTTTGCTCAATATTGATTAGTTCTATCAATCTATAGACACTCATTAAGAACCTACTGTGTGCAGAGGTTTTCACCGGCCACTTGGGGATATAAAAAGTTCAAATAACAATTAGTCCCTGTCTATTCGGAATAATGGAATTATCAACAACTAACTTATTATTACCCTGCTTTAATAGAAAGTGTCCCAAAAGAGTGAAATGAGTTTTACTATACTTGTTCTTATAAAACCACATCTCTTCAGTTTTGGGCAAAAGAGTGAATATTTAGAAAAGGGATCAAGAATACAAAATATGTGCAGAGGAAGAAGATAACAACAACTAATATTTATATCAGTTTAAGGTTTGCAAAGGATTTTATGTATTTTATTTCCATGGATCCTCAACACCACCCTGTGAGGGAGGTACTATTATTGTCCTATTTAACAGATAAAGAAACTAAGGCTGGGAGAGGTCAAGTCATTAGAATTCAAAGTCTTCTGTACTCCAAGTCCAATGCTTTATGCACTCTGCCATCAAATTGATAGGGCGAGTAGAAAGAAGGGGAACACTGTAAGAGGAGAACATGATGAGGGAACTTGAAACCATGACATTTGGGAGGATGTTAAAGGAATTGTCATGGTTTATTTTGGAGAAGAAAAGAATGGGACCAATTGCTGCCTTAAACATTAAAACTACCATCACATGGAAGAAGATTTAGATTTGTTTTGCTTAACCCCAAAAGCAGAATGAAGAATAATAGTAGAAAAATTTTGAATAAATATAAGGAAAAATATTTAACAGTTTTAGCTGCCTCAGAGTGAAATGGGCTACTTTGAAAGATAGTGATTGTTCCTTTAGTGAACCCTTTCAGATTCGAATTGGATGCAGATATTGAAGAAGGAATCCCATTTGAATGTGGTTGGGATGAAATCGCCTTAGAGGAACTTTCCCAACTCTGATTTTACAATATTAGTGTGAGGAAGGAGTGTGCTTGGTAAAGGAAGAGGGAGGTTATAGTGGCAGCAATCTAGAATGACAAGACCATTTGGGGTGATTAGAGTAAAACATGTTAAACATAAGTAGTAATGGTGCAAATGAAAATATAAGGGTTGGGGAAATAAGAGTCCTGTTGGAACTTGAATACTCAAGTCATCCCACTGGTGACAGGATAGGTTAGAAATGCTCTATCTCAGATAATTGTCATGATCTGCTATAGCATCATAAATTTAGAACTAGAAGGGACCATAGATGTCATCTAGTCCAATTCTGTCACTTTACAGGTGAAGAAACTAAGATCCAGAGAAAGAAGTTAATTGACTTGCTCAGGGTTACCCAGTTTGTGAATATATTAAATACAGATATTTCTGACTTCAAGATCAACACCCTATCTACCCTCTCATCTCTAGGTTGTCTCTCTAAACAATTAGCAAAGACCTCCCAAAGAACTGTGTTGGCAACAAGCCTTACCTCATATCTTTTCCCCCTATACCTAACGTATTTTCTGTTTCTCTATCTTTCCTTCCTTAAAATATCTTCCCTCCTCACAGAAATTGGTTGGGATGACAAGATTTAAGTAATGAAAAGAGGCTTAGGGATGCAGTGTGTTTCCAAGCCTACATGATCAATACACCCAAAGGAGTCTGTAGCTCTGCCTTTGCAGGTACCATGATTAAAGGCTCACTGCATCTATTAACTTTGACTAATAGGTGATCATTTCATAATGACTTGACTTTCACTCATGCACTGCAAATATTGGTGGAACAGAAGTTTGTTCAGGTGCTCCTTCAATGTACACATTTGGATTTCAGTGCTGCAGAATTTGAAGCTGAAACTTAATAGCTTAAGCAAGGGTTTCTCTTAAAAAAAAAAAAAAACTTCAGGATTTCAGAATTTTAAATTAAGGCAATATAAAGAAATAATCCAATGTAGCAAAGGAGGCTGCACTGACAGCTGAGCCCCAGTCTTTTCTCCATGGTGGTCTCCTTGCTCCAAAGCAAGGATTCTTAATCTGAACTTAATATGAACTTGCTTTTAAAATAGTTTGATAACTAAGGATAAATGGCATTTTGGGTAATCTTATGTATTTTATGCATTTGAAAACATGATCCTGAGAAGGCATCCACAGATTAACTGCCAAAAGGTCCATCACATAAGGAGGTTAAGAACTCCTGCTCTATGTTACATCTTCATTCTAGAGCATCCTAATTAACACCTTCTTGATCTTTGGTGCTCTGTCTTTGGCCTTAGAGCATTCAGATGCCTCAATTCCCTTAACCTGAACAAGATTGAAAACAGTAATTTTTCCTTTAATAGTAGACATCGAAGTGTTAAACTTTACTGGAGGATTAATGAAAAAAAGTTGAATGTAAGAGATGTTCCAGGATGATTGGCACCTTCAGTAGGAGGGCTTGCTGAGCCCTTTTCAGGGCTTTTCATCTTTGATATTCACCTTTTATTCAATTCTCTTCCCTAGCATCTAGAATCTATAGCATGTGCAGTGGCCACAGTTCAATAAAACTATCTCTGCAGACTGGCTGAATAAAGTGGGGGGTAAATGAAAGGCCTCATACTTGGTGAGATAGGAGGATTCCTACCCCAAGTATGTAAAGACTTCCCCTGACAGAATGAGCAGATATGAATAATTTATTCCAAAGTCCATGAGGCAGCTGATGCTGGAGTTCCTAGAGCTTAGTCAGAAATCAAAGGTTCTAAGGTCATACACCGCATCTCAGGTCATTGCCATACATTTGACTTTTGTCTTCTCACTGAACTGCAATGGCTCCAGAAGAGAGAGTGAAGTAGATGACTCTGACTCACTGAAATCCATTTCATTCCCAAGTCATCAACTATGGTGTCATTTTCCTCTTCAGAAACAAAGGATGTACAATAGTGGGAAAAGTAAGAAAATCAAATAAAATGAGTAAGGGTTTAAAATGGTAAGATTTGTGGTTCTATCTTCCATTTAATCACCTCTGACCTATTTTGTAGACTCCCAGACCAACAACCTTCCTCATTGATTTTGGGCTTACCTTTGTTATTTTTCCATTCTCACATGCTGTGCTTCCTTTCTGGGTCTAAATGATGACCCCTTTTCCATCATTTTATATCCTCTCCCTTCCTCTATGCCAGCTGGGGAAAAGGATCTCTAGATTGTAGGTGAATTTTAGGATTTATTATTTCCTGTCATTTCCTCTAAAAGGGATATATATATATCAATATATACATATATATATTTATTCCTCACTCCATCTCTTCTTTACGTAGAGCAAAAAAGAAATAAAAGGTGAAAGCAACAAATTATAGAAATAGTCCTTGCTTTACAATAATGTCTACTGGGAAATGGGAACAAGGATTTCATGAATTACTTTGAGTAGGGGAGAGGAGTTGATATAGTCCTTATTTCCCCTCCTGATTGTTTCATAGCCAGACTCTGATATCTTCAAAGCTGATATGGGTAATTCCTATATTCTCAGACTCATTCTGCACACGTCAGGTACTCTGCTAAGTACTTTTTAAACAAATTTTATTTCATTTTATTCTCACAACAACCATTCAAATTAAGTTGCTACCCCCACTTTACAGTTGAGAAAACTGAAGCAAATAGAGATTAAATTACTTGCTCAGGGTCATACAGATAGGATTTATTTGAGTATGGATTTTGGAACTCATCTTCCTGCCCCCAGGTCAAGGGTTCTATCCATGGGACTCCATAGTTTCCTTAAAAACTGAAGGAATATAGAGATCATCTGCTGTATTTTAATATTAGCCATTCTATGTGATTTTTATTTCACCCTCTCCAATGCCTCTTATTGAGGATATCCTACCTGTTGGTCTTGGGTATCTCTCATCATCACGAGAATGAATGTTGGAAACAAGTAAATTTAGGCTTGATCTAAAGAAAAACTTGGTATCAATTATAGCTATCCAAAAATTGATGGAATACCCATTCACTAAAAGTCTTCAAGCAAAGTTTTTTCATTAACTCATGTCAAGTCCATGGATAGACTGGGTTGGACTAGTTGGTTTCTGAAGTCCCTTCCATTTCACAAAGAGATTTCATGATTCTGTGATTGTGTATAATCTATCATCCTCCTCTTCCTCCTTCTCCTCTGCATTATTATCCTCATCCTCCTCATTATCCTTCTCTTCCATCATCCTCATCATTCACAGAGGAGAGGATAATAAGGGATATAGCCAGGGTAAAGGGGTGACTTATCCTTGAGAGTATAATCCTCACTCTCTACCAGGTTTTGAAGTGATAGGATTGCCCCTAGACAGGACTGCTACAGTCACAGTAACCTGGAGGTACAAGTGGGTGGTCATTCAGTGATATAGGCAGACCATAGATTGAGCCACAGAAGTGATAGTCTTGTTGGGGAGCAAACCCCAGGAAAGAAGCATGTACCCCACTGCATGTCAGCATCCTTGAACAAAGCCTCTTTTGCCCCATCCTAGTTATAATTCTGACCTTATATTTGGTTTAAAATATTTTTTGTGTCTTTTCCCCTCTTAATCCCTTCCTCTCCCCACCCCACCCTGGCCCCAGTTGTGCTATTATTTGGGGAAGATTTGAGTATTATGACAGTTGAAACTTGACTTTTCACAAAATAAATTCCTGGGGACCATGGAAGGTAGGATTTTCTGACATTAAAAATATGTACATTTCTAAAAAGCCATATAAAAATGTCCCTCTTTATCCCCTTCCCTACTCCCCACTCCAAACAGCTGCTGGCCTTCTCTACACAGTCCCGGCTCCTGCTCTGGCTCACCCTGGCAGACTGTATTTGCTGGGAGTTCCTGCTATTTTAGCTTTTGGCCTCTCTCTCCCCTTATCTTCCTCCCTCTCATTGCTCATTTGTTTTCAGCAGCTTCTCATTTCCCTTTGTTGGTTTAGTTTCAGCCCCAGACCCTGTCCAATATTTGTCTCCCTGCCTTAGCTATTTGCTCTCATTTCCATATGTTTAACATACATATTAGCTGCCTCCTCAGCTTGTCCTGTAGCTGCCATCCCTTCTCTCCTCCAGGGAGTTTGGCCCCAGAGTCACAAGGTGCCCTGGTCTGTGGCTACCCCTCTCACATCCAGATCAAAAGTGTATTTGGAAGCAAGACTCCAGAAAAGCTTCTTATCTTTTAACAGGTGGCCAGATCTGTTTGCCAGATGCTTCTAATCTTTTTTTTTCTTCTCTTACTTTCTCCCTAGAGTTTATGCAACTTAGAATTGATTGGTAGTTATTTGAGATCAATAATTGCTCTCTCATTTGAGATGCAAAATGACTAGGCAATTAAGTCTTAAGCATAGACTTTATAACCCTTCCTCAATTGTCTTCTTGCTGACTTATCTGCCCATGTCATCTGCTTTAGTCCAGTTCATGCTCTAGGGTCCATTTATACCAGCCTACCTATGATCATCTATTTATTTCCCTTCTCTAAGTCTTGGCACATGCCATTCTTCCCCAAGAGAATTCCCTCCTGTCACCTTGCTAAACCATATCCCTCTCTTTAAAGCATTTTTAGTACATACTTCTGAAAAGCTTTCCTGTACTAACTCCTGACTCTAGCCATCCTATTATAGTTTTGTTACCTCTTTGTATTGGGACAAAGTAGATCAAAATTTCTAATTATACTATGATTTTTCTCCCTTTAATGGACTTTACTTGCAATTCTAATGGATGCCATTGAGTGATGCTGATTTTGGTTTGTTTTCTTAATTCCATCATCTAAATTTATGTCCTATCACCATGAGTCTTAGCCTTGCTATACCAGATAAAAAACTGCAAATTTCCATACCAAAACTACCTCTTTTTCTACAAAAATATAATTTTATTAGAATAAGAAAATACATTTTGATGTTCAGTGATGTCTAATTCCTTGTGACTTCATTTGGGGTTTTCTTGGCAAACATACTAGAGTGGTTTGCCATTTTCTTTACCAGCTCATTTTACAGACAAGGAAATTGAGACAAATGGGATTCAGTGACTTGTCCAGTTTCACACAGCTAGTAAATGTCTGAGGTAGGATATGAACTCACGAAAATCAGTCTTCCTGACTCCAAACCTAGTATTCTTCCCACTAAACCACCTAGATGCCTTGTTTCACCTGACCCCCCTCCACATTATTTATGGAACATAATGTATTAGTATTAAAAAGAAATCCAATTTGAAATCTATTTAAAGAAATGGAACTGCCAAGGAAGAAATGGGAGCCTTCCAAAAGTATTGTGTAGTGGATAGAGCACTGGATTTGGATTTTGAGTTCAAATAACTTCCTAATGTTTATTTTGTAGTTTTGGGTTAATCATTTCATCATTCTGTGCCTTGTTTTACTTGATTGTAAAATTTTAAAGAATTGAAATAAATAATCTTTAAGGACTTTTCCAGTTTCTAAATCTGTGATAATTTTTAATCATATACTGCTTGTCTTTTAATTTAATTAGAATTGACATTTAAAAAAAACTTCAAGCTACTAAAATAAGTAGCTTCTAGTATGGGCCAATTCGTAGACTATGGGACAAAGATTATAATAGTAAAACATCTTCAGTTTTTTTCAACCATCCCTCCAGGTGCTATGACATTGAGTTTCCCCAATGGTCAAAGTTGAAAATGGCATTACTAATTATACAGCTGTTAGTACAGCCAAGAGTAATCACCCAACTCCATCTCATTTCTAACCTGAGAACTGAAGTTATAAAGTTTGTATTTATCTGCAGCATAGCCTTGGTTCCTCTATCAAACAATGAGGTTAAGCCACAAATCCCCCTCCCTTAACCCCCATTGCTACTGCTGCCTCCTAACCTATACTTGAATGCAGGCTGTTTGTTGCCATTTAATATTGGATCCATGAAAATCTGGCAATTTACCCAGAAAGCCAGATACAGAGCTCACTGATACCAAATTATCTGGTTTTTAGAGCTAGAAGAAATTGAGGAGGGATATCCTACAACCTCACTATTCTATAGAAGAGATTCATAGAGTTGAAATCACTTTTCTAGTAAATTTTCCTACTGACCAGAATCAGGATGGCCCCAGTGAGCTAAAGTGCAATGGATATGATGCTGATTCATATGGAATAATATGGAAGTCCAATGACATTATTGACATATACTAATGCTACTTGAGATCACTGAATATCATATACAGATTATGGGTTTCCTTCAGGGATGAGATTATATTTACTTAGAACAATATCTGGGCTGTGGTATTCCTCTCAGAAATAAAGATTTATTTCCATTTATATTTATGTATGTATGTATGTATTGTTGTTTAGTTGCTCAGTTGTGTCCAATTCTTCATGACCCCATGGCCTATTTTTTCCCCATGGGTTTTTCTTGGCAAAGATACTGGGATGGTTTGCCATTTCCTTCTCCAGTGAATTATCTTTTATCAGAATTCTCCACTATGACCTAGCCCTGTTGAATAATCCTGCACCAGATGGCTCATCATCTCTTTGAGCTATGGAAACCCTTCCTCCATGACAAAGCAATGATCCAGGAGAGACTTATGCATGTTTGGATATACCCTCCTCTATATGTTTAGACAAATCGATTTGCATACAGGTGTATATGTCATGTGTTTGGGTTTAGGTATACACATATGTGGCTATATATCAATAATACATATAAAATATATACTTACACTTATATATAGCATATATACATATCTTCCCATAGCATACACATGTGTATACACACACACACACACACACACACAGACCCCTTTATGTCAACTCCAGTGAAAGAAGCCTGGGAGAATTTCTGAGAAAATATATGTTTTACACTATTATTGGCATCTTATAGTAGAAAACCTCTGGACTGAGGATCAGTAGAAGAGGGTCACAGTCTCAGTCTTGACCCTATCTCATCATTTGATCTTGCACCAGTCCACCAGGCAACCTCTGTATCAGTTCAGCTACATATAATATGAAGGTGATAAATTCTTTTCTATATACCTCTAAGGGTTATTATGAAGCTCAGGTAAGATTTCATGTGTGTATAACCATATATGAATAAATATATGGTTATGCTGGGACACTGATACATTGTTGGTGGAACTGTGAACGGATCCAACCATTCTGGAGAGCAATTTGGAGCTATGCTCAAAGAATTATCAAACAGTGCATACCCTTTGACCCAGCAGTGTTTCTACTGGGCCTATATCCCAAAGAGATTTTGAAGGAGGGAAAGGGACCCACATGTGCAAAAATGTTTGTGGCAGCCCTTTTTGTAGTGTCAAGAAACTGGAAATTGAAAAGATGCCCATCAATTGGAGAATGGCTGAATAAATTATGGTATATGAATGTTATGGAATATTATTGTTCTGTAAGAAATGACCAACAGGAGGATTTCAGAGAGGATTGGAGAGACTTGCATGAACTGATGCTGTGTGAAATCAGCAGAACCAGGAGAACATTATACACAGCAACAAGACTATATGATGATCAATTTTGATGGACATGGTTCTCTTCAACAATGATGTGATTCAAACCAGTTGTGCTGCGATGAAGATAGTCATATACATCCAGAGAGAGGCCTGTGGGAACTGAGAGTGAACCACAACACAGCATTTTAACGCTTTCTGTGAATATTTCCATGCATTCTGTTTTCCTTCTTAGGTTGTTTTTTTTTTTCTTCTCTTTCTAGATCTGATGTTTCTTGTGCAGTAAGATAACTGTATAGATATGTATACATGTATTGTATTTGTCATATAATTTATCCTATCTAGCATGTATTAGATTACCTGTCATCTAGGGGTGGGGGGCGGGGGGAGGGAAAGGAAAAGCTTGGGAAAAAAAAGTTTTTTTTGCAAAGGTCAATGTTGAAAGGTCACTCATATGTTTTGCAAATAAAAAGCTTTATTAAAATAAATAAATAAATAAATAAATAAATATATGGTTATGTGTGTGGATATAGGTACATATATGTGTGTCATATATAAATTGTTTGGACAAAATGCTTTACAAACATAGAGCATTGTGCTCATATCATCTGACATTTGAGGGTGGCCCTGCTTGGGCAATGGCACAGCAATGCAGTGTGTAAAGGACTCTGAAAAATCTGGGCTTTATTCTCAATAGTTCCAATACTTGCCAGTTGTATAATTCACTGAGAGTTTCTCCCCCTATGTACTCTATAAAATAGCTCAGAATTATCACTCCCATTTTAACAAGAAAGGGATCTTAGGTCTGTGGAGGCCACAAAAGTGCCCCAAGAACACACTGGTTCAATGACCTATACAAAACCCAGACTTTTAGCTTTCATGGCATCATAAACTCAGAGTCGGGAGTGATCTCTGAGTAAACACCCAAGTTTCATTGTTGAGGGGAATGAGGTCATAGACTATGAGCTAAGAGTGCCATTATCGTGGAAGAGCATTTCATTGACCCTTCCCCTGAAGGAAGACCCGACACTAACTTTCCTTGCTAAGAAAGAGAAGAAGCAATGGAATTATTTCCCCAAAGTGAGACATTAGACCTTGCTTGGGCTAAACACGGGCTACATCTGGGAGGTTTTGCATTTCGTCTCAGAGAACGCCAGCACACCTCGGGAGTGCTCCCTCTCTCTCTCCTTTGGTCCAGTCTGGAAGGCAATAGGGATAGCCTCTCCAGCCATCCAGGATCCGGGCCAGAGGACTTGCTGATGCACTCCAACCCCGCTCCCATCCTTTTCAGATTGGCTGCAATGACTGGGTTTTCTATTCCGGCACGTTTAGGGCTTGTTTATTTTTTTTTCCCTCTCCTGTCAAGCATAATATACAAAGAAAGAATCAAAAATCGATAATGAAAAAAAAAAAAAAACAGTAAAAGAGAAGACAAAGCAGATAGCCAGGGAGACTGCAGTTTAAATTAGAATACAATGGTTTAATGCTCTTGAAGACCAGCTATTGTTTCTTATCAGATTTCCCCATGATCGAGCAATTGTGAAGCCAGCCTGTCCAAAGGAATGAGTTGTCATTCCGCTGGATGAACAAACACCATTGATTTTAATGTGCAAGAGGAAAACACAGCGCCCAACATCTCCTGGCCCCTTGCTCCGCACCCGGGCTGGTCGCTGCCATCGCTCAGTGGAAAATAAACGCCCCATTTTGTTAAGTCTCCATGCGGAAAGCATTAAGCAGGCGGGGGCAGGCGAGGTTTCTGCAAGGAGGGCCGGGAAGGTGGCCAGGCCTGGGGTGAGGGAAGCTTCTTCTAATGGGCTGTGAGCAAACAGCCGGAAAAGAGGCTCTAATCACAGTGAAAAAGCTGAGAAATGGGAAAGGCTTGGCGGAGACTGCTTGTGCTTAGGAGATGGGCCGGATTTTTGGAGAAGTACAACGCAGGGAAAAGGACTTTGAGAAGTGACACGATTTGACTCCTAGATTCAGATGAGCTATCAATGTACAGGTCAGAGACAGCAGCAGTCCTGGGAAAAACAGAAGTATTAAGTGACTGGGGAAGTAGGACAGTGGGTTTAGTCAGGGGATAAGGCAGACGCAAGTATAACAGAAGAAATCCAGAAGAACAATAATATCAAAAATTTAGAACTGGGCCGTATCTAGTCGTGTAATGCTCAGGGAGAAACTGAGGCAGTATCACACATGGAAATTAGGTAATGCTTTATTGATGTTAAATGAGAGTTCAGAATCCATAGCTATGGATCAGGACTGGTAGGACTCTTGTATCAAAGCATGCAGTCCACCCGTAGACCAACACAGCCACAGCCATGTTAGCCTACTGAATACAAAGTACTCAGTGATGTCATCAAGGAACTTCAAACATTATATAGGGTCCTATAGCTCAGGGAGACAAAGAACTCATTGGAACAGCTGAGCACATCTGGTGTCCAAGGAAACCATAAATTCAGTTCTAACAGGTTAGGGAGTAAGGAGCCTTGCCAAAGCAGACTGCTTGTCTGGGTCATATAGATAAGGGGGTGGTCGAGGCTGGCCATCTGGAGGTTTCATGATTACTTTGGAATGTGAGTCCAATTATTTCTGAAGATCAGAAAGTGGGGATTTCTATTCTGGGACAGAGCAATTAAGGGAGACTGATACTGAAACCGAGGGAGACTGAGACAGTAACCAAGGGAGACTGAGACAGTAACTGAGGGAGACTGAGACAGTAACTGGGGGAGACTGAGACAGGCACATCAGTAGAACACTTAATTTTAAAGTGGAGAAAACTGAGACCCACAAAAAGTATTTGTGTTAGAAACACTTGACACTAAAAATCAGATATCGAGAAAAATGTATTAAAATATTAAGGAATTATCTTAACGTTTCTGGTCAGAAGTGGACTCCATTCCTCTTTGGGAAAAGGGAGCACTGAGCACAAAAGTAACAAAAGCTTTATATGCAGTCCCTCCCTTCAGAGACTAGATTGGTCCGTTCCCTCCCATTACAATTTTTCTGATGCCCACTGAATGTTTCCACCTAAATATGCCTCCCTCATTATACATCCCCTATTCAAAAATGGTGGAAAACTCCTATATAGTGTAATGTTTAATATTCAATTAGCCTATTAAGCTGGCATATTAGCAATTTGGTCAAGTTAGATCACTAACCCCAGCCAGTTTTAGCTAGTTCGGGTATTATCTTAAGCTTTTGTTAGCTTAAAACCATATGACTCTTTCTAATTGTCTAAGTTCACCTGTGTCTTTCTAGCCCCCCTCAATTTCTTGTTTGCTCATGGCTTCTGAGAGACTGAAACTTAATTGTTCTGTGGAAAGGTAACCTTCCCTAATTTCTCACTCTCACTCACCATTGGTCAATGGTGCTAATTATTTTACATTACCTTGAAGTTTGCCAACATTCTGCGGAAACCCGACATTTCAGTATTTTTCACATTTGCTTAACACTAAACTAATAGTGTGTGGCAAGGGCTGCATTTGAACTCAGTTCTTCAGACTCTAGCCAACATATTGCATACACCACAGAGTATACTGCAAACATTAACACATCCCATAGATGACTAAAGTCATTGTAGAAACAAAACAAAATAAAACAATACCCCCATTTTAATTGAATGAATTAAACATTTATTCAGTGTTTCCTATAAGCAAGTTTCCATAACATGAAAAAATGGCACAGTCTTTTAACTTTTCCTTAATGCTGGACAAACCTAGCTGTTTGCCAAACAGGAAATGATAGCACTGAGCAGGAGCTATGCACAGCTGAAATCATTCAGTAGAACAAGGACATGCCATAGTCTCAAATGCAGATGTGAAAATCAGGTCAAGAACTTCTCATTAGTAGATAAAAACTGTCTGTACTCTCATTTTCTTGTAATCTTGACCAACCCGCACCCCTTGGATTTATGGTATAATGAGAAGTCTGATGGATTTAGAACCAGAGCACTCAGACCCAGTTTCAAATTATAGCTATGCCAATTAATAGCTGTGTGATTTCAGGTAAGATATATAACTTCACTGGGTTTCAGTTTCCTGATCTATAAAATGAAGGAGATGGACCAGAAGTTCCCTTCCATAATGTCACATTGCTGACTTATATTTCTGGATCTCCACCCTGCTTCCTTTCTTTGTTCCCTGGTACTTGTTGCCCTGCCTCAGCTGCTCTGCTAAATGGCCTTTTTGATTTGGGCCATGAACTACCCAAGATCTTCAGATTACCCTGCCCTTCCTTTGCCAAGAAGAGCTACAGTCCTTGGTCCCAAACTTGAATAGGAGCATGCAAAATCCCAAGGACCTTACAGCCATCTGGTAGATGAATTAAAACAGAACTGAGGAAACAAAAGTAGGGCGAGCAAGATAATGGGAGAACAGAACTAGCAGGACCTTGAAACTTAGTTTATTTAATTTTTTTTTGTTTTGCTTTTTTGAGACTGGATCTTCCTATTGTGTCCAGGCTGGAAGTGCTTACATTTCACAGCTGGTTTCCATGAAATATTTGGCTTGTTCCATTTTTCTGACCTATGCCAATCTCTCCCTTCTTAGGAATACTGGTGGCTTCTATTGGTGCCCAATGGTCTAGAAAACAGACTCAGTCCTATTGCATTTCACAAAACCTTAAGCCCAAGAACTCCACCAGCTTCAGACTCCCTGGCAGTAGAAATTACAAGCATGTGCCACTATGCCCCAATACTAAGTATACTATTTTAGACTTAGCTGATTCTATGTTACTCTTACCCAGGAGAGAGCCAACCTTGAATGAACCTGGCACCTAGGAGACTGCTTATACTTTGTACCACCTCCTGATTGACTGGCTATTGAAAGCAGAAATGAAGAAGAAAAAAAGGTATTCTAAATATCAGAGTTTCCCACTCTGTGTGGAGTCATTGTTGGTAACTTTCTATTGCTACCACCCAAAATTATAAGATCTTCTCTTCCCCAGAAAAAAAAAAGCATAACCTTGGGCATGGACATTTTGTGTTTTTCTTTTATGGGTTTTCTTCAGTAACATTAGCTGAACACAATCAGTCAAATAGTGAGGGTACAAAAGGTTTTACAGTAGAAGAAAATCTCAGGACACTAATTATGTACTGCAAGGATCCATGATTTCATCTGTATGGGTTTTCCTTTCATAATACAGATCATAACTTTGCTATACTTTAGTACACAATCTTTATAAGATTCTATGGCAAAAAAAAAATCATCACTTGATTTCCAGCATTTACAAAATTGGTTACCAATCTACAAAAACTGCTACCAGCATCTACAAAAAGTCTTTAATGCTAGTCTTATATGTATATATTATATAGCTGTTTGCATATTTTCTCTCCCCCCATTAGACTGTGAGCCCTTTGATGGAACTTTCTTTTTTGTTTGTTTGTTTGTTACCTTTTCTTTGCATCTCCAAGGCTTAGCATAATGTCTGGCACATAGCAGTTCCTTAATAGATTTTTTTTTGGCTTGACTTAATTCCAGTCTTCTGGTGCTAGGGTTCAATACAGTTCAATACAAAGTCTATACTGAAAATCTTTCCAGCTTAGTCAAATTTACCAGAACTTATATTTAGTCTGTATAGCCAAGGTTACCTCAAATCCATAATGAGTCATCTGAGCAGGATGATAAAGAACTCATTGTATAAAGATAAGCACATTACAAGGAGGGACAAAGTCTCTGTTCCTGAATTCACCCTGACCCTTTTCAATGGTCTTCCCATCTCTGTGAAGCCTGCCCCCTTGACTTAGACATATTCACTATACCAAATTTCTTCCTCATATCTTATGTTGAGTATGTTATCTCCTTTGTCTAGATTGTGAACTCTGTGAAGAATGGAACTGTATATTATTTAAACTTTGTTTCTTTCCCAATATTAAGCAAAATACTTTGTGTGGAGTAAATCCTTGATAAATGAAATGAACTGTTGAAATAAATGAACTTAATTAAATTTTTCTTGCATCTAGGCAGTTCACTCATATCCAATTGGTCTCTCATTCAAAGAAATATCACTGAAATACTCAATTCAATTCAATTCAATTCAATTCAATTTAACAAATATTTGTTGAGTATCTACTATATGCCAGGCACTGTTCTAGGTACTGAGGATACAAAAGCAAAAATAAACAAGATCCTGCTCTCAAGGAATTTATTTTATACAAGGAATTTATTTATACAAAACAACATGTAAACAAATATATAGATATATAATTACACATACATCTACATAGTATATGAAATATGAAATAAAATGCAGAGGAAAAATAAAGGGTAGATGCAAAGTAATTTAAACTCAATGGATGCAGGAAAAGCACCAACAACTGGGAAGATCAGGGAAAGTCTTTTTATGAGTTTGTATCTGAGTTGTTCTTGAAAATATTAAGGGACTTTGGTGCATTCCCAGATCATCCAAGATAAAGGTACACATGTGGGAGATGCCAGGGACCTGGTCTTTTGAGAATACATTCTGTATAGGCTTATCATGTGCATTGCCTATTCCAGTGCATACATAGCCAGAACTATCTGTGTCACTAAAATTACTAGAACAAGACAATCCTCCTTTCCCTCTTGCTTCTCTTTCCTTCTCCATTTCCTTCTCATTTTTTCTCTCTCCCCTTTCCTCTTCTACTCCCAGGAATGAAGAGACTTGTTCACTTAAATAATGACTCTATGCAGTAATTGTAGAAGAACCTAAACCTAACTTTTCTTCCTCGGGTTCTGCAGCCTGAGAAATATGCTTGAGGTTTAGGTAATTTTTGTTATTCCTTTTCAGTTCCATGTGCAAACTACACCTGGAAGCTCATGCCATGATCATCTTGGAGCCAGGGATTCTAGACAAAAATGCTGCAATCATCCCATCAGGGAAGACCTGATAAGCCAGAGTCTCAAGATGCAGCCTTTTGATTTACAACTTGGTTGAACTAATACTATATAGAAAATAAACAAAACAGTGAAACTAATCCTTCTCCTCTCTTCAGAATCCCAAAGGGGTAAAGGGATTATACCTGTGATTTGTTGGGATGAATGATTATATATTTTTTTGTTTTTACTATACATTTGAAGTAGATATACCTTTGTAAGGACTAATCTGTGAAGTGGTTAAATGAAATGGTGGTGCTTGTGTTCATAAAGTTTACAAGCATGTGTCATTATGTTTGTATAACACCTAAAATTGGTAGAATATAATTAGTAAGAACGTGAGCCATGGCCGATTTGAGAGCTCTCTCCCATCCCCAAATTTTAAGTTACTGGAAAACTCTGGGAGAGGGGTGCAATGTAACATACTTGGCCTTCAGGCACTTTTAGAAGGAAATTATAGGTTCTGCAAGGAGGGAAAAATCCTTCACAAGGGGAATGGGCTAAGCCAAAGCTTTGATTTGGGAGACAGAATTCTGTGGATAGGAGATATCACAAAAGACAGTTGTTTGTGAAAAAAGAAAAATGATACTTAGATTGAAAGACAAGATGAAGAAAGACTTTGAAGGGTTTTAAATGCCTAACAAAATACAGTGAATTTTATAGGAGAGGCAATAAGGAACCACTAAAGCTTTTTCAGCAGACTCCTGAACTTTGGAAATACCACTTCAGCAGTTGTGTAGTGAAAGGATTGGAGAGAAGAAGCTGGTTATGGGGAGACTGAGTAAGAGGCTACTGCAAGAATCCATATTAGAAGTGATAAGGGCTTGAATTAGGGTGACTGTGGTATGAATAGAAGGAAGGGACAAATGGAAGAGCTATTATATAATTAAATTAGACAAGACTTAAAAACTTATTGTACATGGTTGTACAATCTCTAGATCAAGATTCAGAAAGATTTGACTTCAAATATAGCCTTAGAAACTTACTAGCTCTATGACTTTGAGCAGATCATTTAACCCATGCCTGCCTCAGATTCCCCATATATAAAAAAGGGATAAAATAACATCTATCTCACAGAATTTTAAAGATAAAATGATTTAATTTTTGTGAAGTTTTTTGGAACCTTAAAAGCACAATATGAATGCTAGGTATACCGACATACAGAAGGGGAACTATCCCCTTAAGGACTAGGTTGCAAACTAGTGTCCTCAACAGAAATGGAGATGTTTGAGGAAAAGGATAGAAAAAGTGGAAAATAATGAACTTCTGGTTTGGATATCTTGATGAATAAGAGATGCATGTGACTTATCCAATTGGAGATCCCAGGTGGTGATACAGGATTAAAACTTGAGAGAGATATGACGGTTGGATATAGAGATTATAAAGCTATTTTTATAGTCATGATACTTAAACCCATGAAAATAGAGAGAAGGGAATAGTGTATAGAAAAATAGAGAAGTTGGGGGTATAGATGATAATTTATCCTAAGAGACTGACAAAGAAACATCAGAAAGGTAAGGAAGGAAGAGAATCAGATAAAAGAGTGCCCAAGAACAGATAGTCAGATGCAAAAAATAGAAAATGTCTAGGAAGAAGGAGTAATCAAGTGTGTCAAAAAATGTATGGAAGCCAAGAAAGATAAAGAACAAGAATAGATCTTGAAGTTTAACAGCTAGGAGGCAGTTTGTAATTTTGAAGTGAGGAGTTTCAATTGAGAAATAGGTTTGGGAGCCAAACCCACTAGGGATTTAAAAATGTGTAGGAATTGAGGAAGTGAACATAATAAGTGTACTTAGTTGTTGGTATTATTGTTTCCTCTCAATTTGATCATACAAGGGAGAAACCCTATAGGAGGACAGATTCAGATCATGGCAAGATCAAGTGAAGGATTCTTTTGTTGCTGTTGCTATTACTGTTTTTGAAGAGCATGTTTGTAAACAGTTGTCATGATCTCTCTAATACACTATCCTGATCAAGTCACTTGTCTTTTCTTGTCTCAATCAATTAACAAGCATTTAATATGTTTATTTTATCTGTGAGTCACTGTGCTAAGCACTAAAAATACAGATATAACATGAAGCCATTTCTGCCCTCAAGAAACTTAAATTCTTTTGGGGGAGACAACATGAATGAATACTGCATGAAGATCTAAATATTTAGTAAATTTTAAAAATAAATATTCAAATATAAGGTAGTCAGGAGGAGGCCAGCAGATGGGGAGGATCAGAACAAGTTTTATGTAGAATGTAATATTTGACTCATGAATGAATTCATTCCAGGGATGAGGAATGGCCAATATGCTCTGGCCTCTTTGTAAATCATTTCCCATGAACTTCATTTCTATTTAGAACACTAAACTAGGAGTCAAGGAGACCCAGGTTTAAAAGCTGGAAAAGATATAGCCTGGATATATGAAGTTGAGCAAGTCACTTAAATTTATGAAAACCCTTAGTTCCTTCATTTATAAAATGAGAAGAGTGGATTTGATGCTCTCTAAGGTCCCTTTCATCTCTAGTTAGTTAATTATGCACCATCTCTACTGTGCTAAGTTGGGATAAGAAAGAAAAATCCCTGGCTTCAAGGAGTTCACATTTAAAGGCAACTATGCAATGTAATATATATATGTATATGTATATATATATATATGTGCATATATATATATATATGTGTGTGTATAGTATATATGTAAATGTAGATATACATATAATATATATGTATGTACATATGTGATATTTATGTATAAATACCATATATATGCTATTTATATATATACCACATATGTGTATATATATCACATATGTTTATATATATATCACATATATATATATATGTAGTATAAATAGAAAGTAATCTCATAGAACAGAAAGGAGAAAAAGGGGTGTCCCACAGATGGTAGAATTTGTGTTTGTTATTGTTCAGTTGTTTTCAGCCATGACTCCATTTAAAGTTTTCTTTGGGAAAGATACTGAAGTGCTGTTTCCTTCTCTAACTCATTTTACAGATGAGAAAACTAAGGTAATACAGGGTGAAGTGACTTGCCCAAGGTTACCACACTAACAGGTATCTGAGGTTGGATTTGGACTCCAATCCTACTGACTCAGGTCCCGCTTTCTATCTACTGTGCCACAAGTACCAGGAGGGTTTCAAGCTGAGTCTTGAAGCCACAGAAGCTGTAGGTGAGGAGGAAGAGCATCTGGGCCATGAGGGTCAATCAATAAAAATACACAAAATAAGCAGATGGAGTCTTTTGTATGAAAGAGATCCATGGGGCCAGTGTAGCTGGATTGTTCAGAGGTAGGGAGGGGAAGAAAGCATGAGAAGACTGGGAAGACAGAAAGCACCAGGCTGTGAAGAGCTTTAAATGCCAGATGACTTTATATTTGATCCTGGAGGTAAAAGGAAGACACTGGAGTTTATTGAATAGGGGGCTGAATCATCAGAACTGTGCTTAAGAAAATCTCTTTGGCAGCTGAGTGAAGTATGAATCGGAGTATGGAAAGAAACTCCAGGCAAAGAGTCCAAGTAAAAAGACCATTGTGGAAGCCTAAGCAAGAGTGGTGAAGGCTTGTGCCGAGGTAATGACCATGTAGATGGCCAGAAGGGGATGGGCAGGAAAAATGTGAAGGTAAAACACGCATTTTCCTAACACCTGGCCACACACGGTTTTGGTGAGATGGACAGTGAATAGATTGGTGCTGGCTTCAGGGGCTGACATCATTGAAGAAGTGAGCTGGAGCTAGAGAGATGACAACATTTAGAATCTAGACAGGAAATATACTTGAATAGTGTGAGGTATAAAGGATGAGAGTCTGGTGAGCGACTTGGTAGATCCAGGTTGTATAACTGTCAGTAGACTGTCTCCTGGTCCTGTGAGTATAAGGGCACCTTTAACAAACTTTCAGCTGATTCAAGGAAGTAGAAAGGGATAAGAAAAGATAAAGGATGAATTGGAGTTCTAAAGAGACCAGAGGGC
This sequence comes from Myrmecobius fasciatus, assembly GCA_023553655.1. Classification (NCBI taxonomy): domain Eukaryota; kingdom Metazoa; phylum Chordata; class Mammalia; order Dasyuromorphia; family Myrmecobiidae; genus Myrmecobius; species Myrmecobius fasciatus. The sequence goes on from JAJPUD010003522.1 coordinate 65,366, forward strand.
AATATAGGATAAGACCAGAGGAGAAGGAAAACTAAATTGGATAGGGACACAAAGAAAGGATTTTAAAGTGATTTTACATAACTGGAATTAGTGAAACAGGAGATTGGGATTTACTACCCATAAAATAGAGAGTATACCAGAAAGGCAGGAGCTGGTAGAATAATAAATTCGCGCTCAAGGATCTAATTAGAATGTAAATATAGCAGAATTTTCACATGAAAATTCTGCTATATTTACATTCTAATTGCTTCACTGGCACTTCCTTAACCTGAATTCATGGTGGTAGATTGGGGTCCACAATGGCCTCATTGACTACTATTCTCCTCGGGATTCAGAGGAACAAGCTGAAGGTCTGGGCTTCTTATACCAAGATTCATGAACCCTTGGTACCCATTAATTATCACATATCCAGACTTAGCTTTTAGAAAGGGTGTTTGCTAAAGTGGTATACTAAGAAGCAATGGCATCCCTCCAAATCAGGGACTCACTCTCCATGATCAATCCACAAAGATCCTGAGAAGAATGATTTTGGACCTACGCAATATATGTGAGCAAAAGTTAAACTCATAGCTCCTAATTATATTTCACTTTTTGCAGAGTTTTCATAAAATCCTTCTTCAGGATGACTCTCTGTTGGGCTTCAAAGATCAATGACCATGTCTTTGAACTCTCTTTCTTTGCTGTGTCTTCTTTTTCCTCAGTTTATTTTTCAGCTCTTACTCTTAGATGCTGCTGTCAACCATTGTGGCTCCTGGGATACTCCCTCTCTTCCTGAATCAAATCACCCTAAATTCTAATCTTCATTAAATTAGATTCAACAAAGAATCTTTAATATCAACTATATGTAAGGCATTGGTGCTAGGGATATAAAGATGAAAAATAGCATCGAACTCATCCTGAATTTTGTCTCACAATCTAATGGGAAGCATGCAATCCTTACCCAAATAAGTATGGTAGAAGCTAGAAAAGGACAAAGGAGGGGTACATAAAGTGCTGAGGGTGGTCATGGAGGATTAGCTCTTGATAGAAATAAAGTACTTTCACTTATTTTCACTTAAAAACAACATTTCTTAAGCTTGCCATATTCTAGGATTTGAAGCTCCAAAGAGAAAGTGAAATAATCCTTGCCTTTAGAGAGTTTATATTCTATGGAAGGGAATTAGAGGAGGAATGGATATGTACATGTAAAAGTAAAAACAAAATATATAAAAATTAATTTCCTAAGAAAGGGAGTGAGGACTGGAAGAATAAGGATGAAAAGAAGAGGGACATGAGAGGGATGGGACTGACAGAGATAGAGATAAATATAAGGGAGCAGAGTATGGTTGTATATGCACATATATATATAAATATTAATGCATATATGTATGTATAGTATATACATGTATACATATACAAAGTACAAAGTATATGCTATGAAGTGAGGGAGCCACTGGAGATTGTTTTTGTTTTAAAGTAGATAATTGGGGAACGGTAAGTAGATGGCATAGTAGATTGAGCCCCCAACTCTGAAGTTATGAGGATCTGAGTTCAAATCCTGATCAAACACTTAACATTTACTAGCTGTGTGACCCTGAACAATTACTTTATCCCCCCTTTTATCTTCTTTTTGTCAAGTGATCTGAACACAGGAATGTATTAGATGATTCAGGCTGTGGTGGTTTGGATTTGATGGACTGGAGAGATTGACAAAACCAGGAAGACCAGTTCAAAAGATATTGCAATAGTCTTCAGAACACATAAGATCTGCCCAAACTAGGCTGAATTTCACTGCTGTTTCCTGATGGCACCAGCCTACTGTCTCTCAGGGGATCTTTCTCTGGCCCCAAAACTAGCTTTTCAGGATTGTCCTTTATAACTTCAATAGGCAAAAAAGCCACATACCTACTTTGATTAACCCAGTATCCCAAAAAGGATATGTTTAAATACTCACATTTGAGGATAGATGACATTTTTTTGTTATTGTTTCAAAATTGTCTCATTCTACTGTATCCATCAACTGCTGAAGATTAAAACCCTAGAGAGAACCCTGAAAGATCATTTAATCTATCCCTCTCTCTGAACCTAAATTACTATGGATGTGCAAGAATCTGTCTTACTCTTTTTTAATGTTTTATTGATTGATGTCTTTAATTGGACTCCTATCTTTCATTCACCTCAGAAATTCAATCAGTTGCCAAATCCTTCCTTCCCTCCTTTCTCCCTCCCTTCCTTTCTTCCTTTCTTCCTTCCTTCCTTCTTTTCTCCTTCCTTCCTTCATTGCTTCCTCCTTTCTTCCTCCCTTCCTTCTTATGTTTTGCTTCTTTCCTTCATTCTTTCCTTTCCTTCTTTCCTTTTTTCCTTCCTTGCTTGCTTCCTTCCTTCTTTCTTCCCTCTCTTCTTTTGTCCCTTCCTTCATTCCTTCTTCTTTCATTCCTTTTTCTTTCATTCTTTTTTCCTTTCTATGGAAAATAGAAGGCATCATGTAAATGTTTATTCCCTTCCCCTTTTCCTGTTATACCTTAATATACTAGTTAGCAAAGCTATAAAACCATCACTATTAGCAAGGTATATTAAAACTAAATTTTTGTTGCTGAAAACTATGTAAGAGCCTTTTATTAAAAAAAAGCTTTATTTACACAATTAAAAATTTGTCAACAGGCTTTTCTGATCTGTCTAAAATCTTACAAAGAACTTTTGAGCCCATTTGTTAAAAGTATAAACATACTGCCTACCTGGTTCATTAGCAGGGACAATTGCTTGACATGAAGGAAGCTAGGTAGTTACTAAAAAATAGCTGTGTAATTGGTGAACAGGATTATCCAGTAAATTCAGTCATCCATGCATGATTCTTTCTTTTGCATATATCAATCCTTGTGAGGAGTCTCCAGCCATGACAGCTGTTAGAAATAAATCAAAATAAACTGAACTTACAATTGGACCTTCATATCATTATAACCAAAAAAGTGTTAAATAATTTTTTAAATAATAAAGCATACTTAATCACTTTGGTCACTGTAGTTCTAATTATTAATAATATTAATATAAAGTAGATAGTTTTAATAATATTTCCTAGTAAGTAATGTAATTGAATGTAACATTGATATTTTATAATAAGAGCAAAAAAGGTTATATATCATTAATATATAAAATAAAATATTCCAAAATGTTACTTCTTTCATCTTTATTCCATTCTTTTAAAGTATCTATTTATCTAATGGGTGTTTTATAATTTACATAATAGGTGGGTGTAAAGGGGGAGTTGGCCATATAATTTATGTTTAGGTACATCCAGATTGGTTGTCTAAATAAGGCTTATGTGACAATGTTTATTAGGGAGTATGCTTGATTTATTTTATTTATTTATTTTTACTGATAGTGTGAATGATCAAAAAAAGTTTGGAAACATCAGGAAAGAGAATGAGTTGAAGAGGGGCTAGATACAAGACTATATTTAGCTTCCAGGGACTTAAAGAGAGTGGTGCCTAAAAATCCAGTTTCTGAGTTTCCTATAGGCAGAATTGGGCACAGTAAGAGAATTATCATCCCAAGTAGCAAATTATCCTGATGCTGAGAGCCTTCCTGATTTTCCTGGCTTCTGAGGTCTTGTTCTATATACTGTGCCTATATTTTCTTCCATAGAATGTCCATTCTAAAAGAATTGGAACTATTTCATTTTTTAAATCATTTTAATCCCAAGTGCTATGTGTATAATGTTGTTGTTATTGTTTGTCCTTCAGTCTGGGAGAGGATCATGATGTCAGGGAGGTGATGTCATGATCTGCAAATGAAATGGATTTAAGTGAAGAAGGACTATGCAAAGTCATCAGTCTCACTCTCTCCTCTGGATCGAATTGGAACCATCTGAGTCCAATGACAAGAAATAGATAAGGATGACTGGAGATGACCCTCTTTCTGTTTTCATCATGTATTTATTTAGTTAGTTTAGCTAAGCTCTTTAACAGGTCTCAGTTTGAATTAAGGCAGGGAATGTCCTCTTTTACCTAATTAACAACAACAAAACACACAATACACATATGTATGTTTGTGTTTGCATGTATGTACACATCTAAGTCCTCCCCATCTAGGAGGGAAAGATCCTCCAATCTGTCCAAAACAGAAACAATTGCTATTTATATTTACTTTGAGCCAATCAGGACCCAAACAGTGACCAAGTAGTGCTTTGCCCAGGATCTATTATTTTTCAGGTCCATAATAAAGACTTGTTGATTGATTTGATCAGTGTTATTGTATGGGGATCTTACAAAGCTTGTCTACCACATAAAGATCCCACTTTATGTTCCACCACTCCAATAACCATGACAGTTTCTACTTCCTAAACCTGATGAATCAAGTTGGAATCAATATCCAGTTAAAGTACAGTAGTAATAAGAAACAGATACTCTTTGGTCTCATGCCCAGTGGTTACATCCAGTGATATTTTATTTCCCTTATCACCACCAACCATACAGTCTTGTTTAGATACCAAGGTGATGTATTAACTCCTTTTTGATGCTGAAGATGAGCATCCTCACAGACTGAAGTAGTGAACAGTACTTAAGAGTATTGGGGTGTATCTGAGCCTCTCTGGGGAGAAAGCCAAATCAGAGCATTTTGTAATCATGGGGCAAGACCGAATGAGCATTGGTACTGAAATCTACAATGAACATGTTTTGGTTCTGGGAATTATGAAAATGGGAGCCCAGGAGATGCAGATCAGGAAAAAGAAAGTAACAGTTCCAAACTAAGAGGAATTAAAGAGCTCTCAATACTGGTTCTGAAATCCATGTTTTGTCCACTTTTTGCATGAATTGTTATAAGAGAGTGATTCTTTCTGTATTCAACACCTTGGAAAGTACAGGAGATTATACTCATTTAGAGATGTGGGCCAATGAGGAGGATTTTGTTGCCTGGTTACTTTCCTGTGTGTTCACTTGCTATTCATATTAATTAAATACTTCATTATTTGTTTCATGGCTTTTGATTGGTTAAGAAGAAAAAAAAATACACTGAATAGGGAGGGGCACAAGACTTTTTTATGTAATTGATTTCCCCAAGCATCCCACACTGTATTTAGAAAGTAGCTTACCAACCCCAGAGCCAGAATATGATGTTGTTACTTGAAGAAAAAGAGTAAGGAACTATGCCCTTTAGTGTCATCATCATTGGAAATCATTTTCCTCTCCTGATTTCCAATTTACTGGGTCAGCTATTGTCAGTTATGGTATACAAGAAACTTAACCTTTGTGGGGAACACACTGAGTGGGGAGAGAAAAAAATAAATCACACACTGTGGCTAGGATTGTTCCTAACCATATTTTGTGTGTCTCAGACAAGAGACAACATGAAGTAGACATGATACCTATCTTCAAGTCTTTGAGGAGGCTGTCATGTAGAAAAGAGATTAGATTTGCTCTAGTTGGTCCAAGCAGCAGAACTAAGAAAGAAGTCAATTTTGGCTCAGGATAAGGAAAAACATCCTAGCCATTAAAAATGTCTAATCCAGAAGTGGAGGTTTTACAGGTTAGATTTTTGGATATATTAGATATGTTCTGTGTATTGATTGTTTTTTGCTCATTTTTTCTTCTTCCTATAAACAAAATTCTTTGTTATGGTGGATAGCTCTCTGGGAGAGGAGAGGGAAAAGTTTGGAATGAGGGGATGCAATCTAATCACTATAATCAATTTAAATCTATTCTAATGCCTACCAGTGACATAAGCTTCATTGATAGGTAATAAATTCTCCCTATTTGACAAAAACCATTGGAAAAACTAGAAAATAATCTGATAGAGATTAGGATATAGACCAACATTTTATACAGTGATAAACTCCAAATAGGTATATGATTTAGACATTAAGGATAATATCTTAGGCAAATTCAAAGAGTGTGGAAGAAATTACCTATCAGCTTTATGGATAGGATGAATGCATAAACACACAAAAGACAGAGAGGATTACAAGAGTTAAATGAACAATTTTGATTACATAAAATTAAAAGGGGGTTACACAAACAAAACCAATGTAGCTAAAATTAGAAGAGAAGGAAATTGAGAGAAAAAAGTCTTTGCCGCAATTTTTTCTGATAAAAGTCTCATTTCTAAGATATATAGGGAACTGAGCCAAATTCATAAAAACAAGAACTATTCTTCAATTGATAAAGGGCCAAAGAATGTGAATAGGCAGTTTTCAGTGGAAGACATCCAAACTATCAATAGCCACATGAAAAAAATGCTCTAAATCAGTAATAATTAGAAGAATTCAATTACAACAACTCTGAGGTACCAACTCACACACACCAGATTGGCTAAGTTGATAAAAAAGGAAATGAAAAACATTAGAAGGGCTGTGAGAAAAAAAGTACTTTGGTGCATATTGTTGAAGCTGTGAACTAGTTCAACCATTCTGGAAACAATTTGGAACTATGCCCAAGAAACTATTAAACTGTGCTTACTCTTTGAATCAGTAATACTGCGACTAGATCTGTGAGCTAAAGACATCAAAGACAAGGGAAAAAGGACCAATATGTACAAACATAATTTTAGCAGATCATTTTGTGGTAGTAAAGAATTGGAAACCAAGAGGACTTCTATCAATTAGAGAATGGATGAACAATATATGGTATGTGGAATGTGATGGAAAACTATTATTATGTAAAAATGATGAAGGAGGTGGTTTCAGAGAAAGACAGAAAGACTTATATGAAGTAATGCAAAGTGAAGTAGAAGGGGAAGGGATCAAATATTATTAAATCACAACTATGTATCAGGTACTGTGAGAAGCACTTAAATAATAGCTCTATTTTTCAAAATACATGCAAAGATAGTTTTCAACATTCACCCTTGAAAAACTTTATGTTTTAAATTCTTCTCCTTTTTCCCCAACTTCTCTCTTCCCCTAGACATAGGTAAAACCAACATAGGTAAAACATGTGCAATACTTCTAAGCATATTTCTACATTTATCAACAAGATTTTTTTTGCTAAGGCACTTGGGGTTAAGTGACTTGCCCAGGGTCATACAGCTAGGAAATGTGAAGCATCTGAGACTAGATTTGAACTCAGATCCTCCTGACTTCAGAGCTGGTGCTCTATTTATTGCACCACCTAGCTGCCCCAACAAGATATTTTTTTATTTTGTATTTATCTGCAAGAAAAATCAGATCCAAAAGGAAAAAAAAATGAG
>JAJPUD010003522.1:72536-87015 GCA_023553655.1 Myrmecobius fasciatus
TTATTTGACCATTCCCCAACTGATGGGCACACTCAATTTTCATTTCCTTGCTACTACACAAAGGACTTTTACAAATATTTTTGTCCATGTGTGCTCTTTTTCCTTTTTTATGATCTCTGGGATACAGACACAGTAGAGACACTGCTGGATACTTTGATAGCCCTTTGGGCATAGTTCCAAATTGTTCTCCACAATGGTTGGATCAGTTCACGACTCCACCAATAATGTATTAATGCCTGAGTTTTCCCACATCCCCTCAAACATTTATCATTATCTTTTCCTATCATTTTAGCCAATCTGAGAGGTGTGAAGTGGTATAAACACTTAAAAAAATGATCCCATTTTATCTTCAGCCCTGTGAGGTAGGTGCTATTATGATCTCTATTTAAAAGTCAAAGAAACTGAGGCAAACAGAAATTAAGTGATTTGTTCTCTTTTCTCCTTCTTTCCCCTCTTCTTTTCTTTCCTTCTCTTCTCCCTTTCTCCCCTTTTCTAGATAGTATCTGAGATTGAACTGGTCTTCTTAACTCTGCACCATCACTCTATTCAATATAATAACAATATTGTAAAAATAATAAACTTTGAAAGACTTAAAAACTTTGATCCACATAATAACTAAGAACAATTTCAAAGGACTCAGGATGAAAAACAACAACAAACTGCAGATAGAGATTTTTAAAAAAATTTCTTCAGATATGGTTAATGTGGGAATTTCTATTATATTATTATGCATATTTCTAATGGATTTATATTTCTCATGGATTCTAAATGTCTTTGCAATGTATGGGGGAGGAGGAAGAACTGAAAATAAAATAAAGTAGAATTAATATAAAAACTTTGTTTTTATATTAATATATTAATTATATTAAATTATATTAATAAATTTTAATTTTAATTTAACTATCTTTAAATTTTTGTGTAACATAAACATTTTTGCATGTTTTCTTGATTTTGCTTCACTTTAGGTCCGTTAATTTTAATGTGTCTTCTCATGCTTCCTCAATTTCTTCATATTTATCACTTCTTATAGATCAGCAATATTTCATTACCTTCATATCCATTTAATGGGTATTAAATTTTTTTCAATTTTCTTTTTTGAAAGCACCAAAATTTTGGCATAAATATTTTGTGTGTGGAAACTTTTTTGCTGAAATAGTCTTCCAGTAGTCTCCCAAAGACATATGGATCTTTAAAATCTTTAAACACTAATTCACTATTGCCTCAATCTTAGGTAATCCATATCCAGTATAATTTTGCCCAATGAGTGTAGAGGCAGGGAATGTAAGAAAGAAGCCAGTCTTACATGCCAGTCTCCAGTGAATCCAATGACATGGTAACTTTGGTGCTTATTTTAACCACTTGCTAAACCCTCTAAAGCAGAGTTTCTATTTTTTTTAAATAACTGCTTGTCAAAAAGGCTGTTTTTGAACTTTGGGACTAATATTTGATGGGAGTCAGGTTTTCATTTCTTAACTTGGACAGAAAGGTTTGAGGGGCTAGTCTACTTGGAAGTTAAGGAATTAAGTCAATCAGAAGGAAGATGGGTCAGAGAAGAATCAGGCTTACTTCATCATGTGGGTTCCTTCTGAAACAAATTTTCTGGTGAGGAGATGGAGTTGCTCACAAAATTCCATTGAAAAAATTGGGCTAATATGCCAATTTCTGATACTCCAACAACTTAAAGAAGTCATACCTTGAACCTAGGATCCTGAAGATCACAATAATATGTGTGTTCTTTAATATTTTTCTTCTTCTTAAACATTCAGTGGTGCTGTTCCTTACTCATATCTTTGCTATCATCTCAAGAAGTTTTAAGAAAAGAAGGAAAAAAAACAAGCATTTATTAAGCATCTCCTACGTATTGAGCATTTTAATAGTATAATCTCATTTGACCCTCCCAAGAACTTTGAAAGGTAGGTGCAATTATTAACCCAATTTTTTAGCTGGTGAAAATGAAATAGATAGAGATTAAGTGACTTGCTTGGAGTCACATAGCTAATAAAGGTCTAAGGCTGATTCGAATTTAGTGCTTTCTGACTCCAGGTCCAGTGTTCAATCCACAGGAATTTCATAAACTAGACATTTTGTTCTAGCACTGTACTTTATGATGGAAGCATTTTAACTTTGCCTCCCTTTTACTCAACTAAACACAATGTAGCTATGTGAAATGTTTAATAATTCTTGGCACATAGTAAGTGCTTAATAAATACTTATTCCATTCATTCCCTTCTAAATTGCTACTGTAGAGCATATTTGAGTCCATAGCTTGCTGAGAAATCTTTAGTGAAAGAATTCTTTTATCTTCAGGATATGTAGATTGTACTTAGGCCTCTCCTGGTTTTCCCAGTGTTTCAGGGACTGGTACACTTTGGAAAGTACAATCCATTCACCTCTCATAATTTATAGGGTAAGCAAGAGTTCAATGCAGAAAGTTAGGATTTGAGGAAAGTCTGTCATAGAAAATGGTGAATGTGTAGCAAGGGTAATAATTCTAATCAGTAGACCATAGGACTTCCTCTATGAATAAATGAGCACAATCATATCACCAGTCTACTAGTTTCCAGGAAGTTTGAAATACAAGTTTCAAGCAGCCAGACAGACCCAAAGCTTCTGGGTTATGTGTGATTAGATTAGGTTGTTATGCAGGAGGTCAAAGATAGTATTTTACCTTTCTTTTCATCCCTAGTGTTTAACAAAAACTAGCCCTTAGTAGGCTCTTAATATTTATTAATTGACTTACTGGTGAGAGTGGGAGTGGGGGAGAGTCATAAGGAAGATAGTTGGATTTCCCATTTTTATTTGGCTGCTTCTGGGGAAATAACCTGACGTCAGTGAACTTAAAATTTTTTTTTGATAATTACATGTCAATATAATCAGTTTCCAATGTGTATTTTATTTTATGTGTTTAAAAGAGAGCCCATAACATAAAAAGGTTAAGTGCCCCTATTCTAGGATATATTATAAATGAACCTGAGCAGACTACCCCAGGTAATTTTCCATGTCTAGAACCGTAGTGCAAAAGGTATAAATGGGAAGAGCCAGACTTGGATACCATAATGTGTGTGAAAGAGAGTAGACAAGTGAACTGAATTATTTTAATAGAGCTCCTCTCTGAACAGGAGAGGAAACAAGTCATTTTTGACAACTTTGCCCTTAACAAATGTTTGTTGTATTGAATTAAGTGACAGAATAGGCCATGAATGATACCTCCTCTGAGCATAAGTCTAATTCAGTAAACTTTCTTCGGTTGTTGTTGGAAGGTGATATTCTTTATTCACCATACTCTGTAGCCTCCTACCAGAGTTCTCAAGGGAAATAAGTAGTTCTTTCACTGTCTAGAAAAGGAATATGGCTTTTGTTTTTGTTTGGACATGAAATAATATCAGCAAGGGATTATCATAAGTGGTGATCTGCTTCATAAAAGTAAAGTATATGGTACCAGCACACTGACCCACTTCAGAAAGCAAAAGAGCAAGCAACAAGCGTTTAGTATAATAAAATTCATAATAAAAGCTGGTAAGCTTTTCAAAGGTCAACATTAGAAATATAAAATTTTAACAGATTTAAAGAAGATCAACAAGGTAGAAAATGCCAGTTGAATCTTGGAGTGATGATGGCCATATCCCTTCATTATTTAGCAGATGTGACTCTTTATTCAATTCTCAGATTCTCTTAGTCTACTACTTCTCAGGGTAAATTTTCTTAGCATTAATCTATTCAGAATGTATGCCTTACATATTCAGCCACATTAAAGCCTTTATCTTCACTGTATCTTCCTATATTCTAATCTCTTTGTCTTTAGTTCCACATCATCAGACTTTGACATTATTTGCATCTAACCTGAAAGGTGTTGATAGGTATGAATCTGATGAGGTGCTGGCCTTTAAGACCCTGAGAGAACTATGATGGCCAAAAAACCAAGTTTGGCCAAAGGGAATTAATACCCACAGAGTCCCATCAGTTGACCTAACTCCTATTCTGCATTACTCAGATCCATCTTGGCTCTGATATCAACTCTGCCCAAAGGTATATAATTCCATTTACTCCTACTCAGCTTTGTAACCTCAAACTCAGTGTACTCTTTTCATTCTACAAATTCTACAAATTTTGGCTTAAGTAAATATAAATGTATCTCCTAGATTCTTTTTCTCTTCAACCTTGTTTGCTCCAATGTTCTAAAAGAGGCCTGCTAGCAAACTGCATACTAGAGTGTTGATTAAAGAGTTACTAAGCCATAATAATGCTTTTGTGTGCCTCATCTAAATATCAAATCTTTGTCAGGTCATGAGAGGAGTGGGAAGATCAGAGATGTGTTTCCATTACAGGTCGAAGTTGGAATTTCTACACCCAATTATCTTCTCTCCCTTGAAAGGAATTCCAAATGTGGTTGACTATTGGACTGACTATTATTTCTTTTGGTTAGTATTAAGCCATGTTGCATGAACTGATTATTCCTGAGACAAACTTTATCTAGGATTAAAACAGTATTAAAAGAAACCAGCACCAGAAAAAATACTAATCTATAATTCTCAAATCAAAAACTAAATAGCACAAGCCATAGTGGTTTTCTGAAAATGGTTCCTTCTTCCCCTTTCCCATCTACCACAGCCTGGCCCTTTAGATTACTCATTGAATGAATAGAGAGTGGGGGCATAGAAACCATTTATTAAGCTTGTATTGTGTGCAAAACACTACACTGAAGACCAGAAATACATACAGAAATATAGTGATATCCCCAAGTCTTACAGAATTCATACTCTAAAATAGTGATTTCAGCTGTAGAAAAATAGAAAGGAGACATCAGCAAGGCAGATGGAAGTTTTAGAATCTTATAAGGTCAATTCTGTTATTTCTTGAAGATGACTAATATCTATATAATTATATTTTGTGTCACTATCCAATTTAGGTATGTATCAAGGTAACAAACCTTTGCAATTCCAGACAGAATGAGATATGCGAGAAAAAAAGAACATTTCCACGTACATGCCTTCCATGGGAATTATCTACTATCTAATAGATCCTTGGTTCTATTTTGCTTTGTTTTATATTCTTGGTAATGCTTTTATTGCAAGTTAGTGTCTGCATCTCAATCCACAGCTATGTGGTGCAGTCGGTAGACTACTGGGTCTTCTTCCTGACTTCAGATCTCTCCTCAGACATTTATTTACTGTGTGATCCTGGGCAGGTCACTTAACCCTGCCTGTCTCAGTTTTCTCATTTGTGAAATGAGCTGAAGAGTAAAATGGCCAACCATTCTAGTATCTTTTCCAAGAAAATCCCAAATGGGATCATGGAGAGTAGGATATGACTAAAATGTGACTGAACAGCAACAATAAAAACATTACATCTTCTTCCTTCCATGACATTTACCCCTGTCCATTTTCTTTCTACATATGTACCTTCTCTTCCTGAATTATGTAGGTATGATTTACTATTAGAAATTGTGAGGACAGCTAGGTGGTGTAGTGGATAGAGTATCAGCCTTGAAGTCAGAAGGACCTGAGTTCAAATCTAGTCTCAAAAACTTAATGTGTCCTAGCTGTGTGACTCTGGGCAAGTCACTTAACCTCAATTGCCTCAGCAAAAAAAAAATTGTGAGAACTAAGTTCTTAATGCTAAACAAATTTTTATACTTGTTTTTGATTTAATATATCCCCAATATGACCTGTCTGTCTGTCTATTTATCTATCAATTCTGGACACTTAACATTTATATTCTGACTAAATGAAGATCTACTAAGATAAATAATGACCTAAACTAAAACAACACAGGTTCACAAGACTCTTAGAATATTTTTAAATGAAATCTGTCCACAAGAGGAATATTATGAACAATTATGTTCTTAATTCCAACAGGAGTTCTAAATTGTTTTTAGAGGTGATGGAGCATGTAGGATATAAAGCCTAGAGTCAAAATGACCTAGATTGAAATCTGCCCTTAGATGCTATCTATGTGATCCTGGGCAAGTAAATAAACCTCTGTCTCATTTTTCTAAACTCTAAAATGAGGATGATAATATTACCTAACTCATAGGGTTGTTGTGAGGATCAAATAACATATTTGTCAAGTGTTTAGTGCAGTGCTTGTTACATGATAGAGGCTTCATAAATATGTATTCCTTTTGCCTTTCAGTCAGGGCTGATATCCAGCACCTGAGTCCTGGTAAAAATCTGAGTGTAAGGGTTCTCTTTTTCTCTTCAAAGGAAAGAGTCTTCTGGGAAGGAAAAGAATTAATTGAACTTCCCACCTCTAATACATGTATATATCCACTGACTTACACAGAAATTCAGACAAGTTAGCATTCTGTCTCAGAGGTCACCTTTTCCATATGAACAGAGAAGGAAAAATTATAATGTATATCTGGCTTCAGGGATTATGGAAGGTCCTATATCCTTAAACACTGGCTAATGTCTTAAATCCCTCTCTTATAACATCAATTCTTTAGCTTAAAGCTTCTATAACAATTGAAAAGGCAAATTCGCCTGGGAAAGGTCCCCAGTTTAGATTTTCTTTGATCACTCCACATGAACCAAGGATTTAGGAATCATTTTAGAAGTGGAAAAGAGAAAAAATATTACAGAATACAAGAGTATTTGTCAATGAAGGAGTAAAAAGGGAAACGCAAAAAGGCAAATTTGACTGAGAAGGGTCCCAACTTTAAGTTGTCTTTGATCACTTCATTTTTTTTTTGCTTTTTTTTTTCCTCTGAGGCAATTGGGGTTAAGTGACTTGCCCAGGGTCACACAGCTGTTAGATGTCTGAGACCAGATTTGAACTCAGGTCCTCCTGACTTCAGGGCTGGTGCTCTATCCACTGCGCCACCTAGCTGCCCTGATCACTTCATTTTGAATCAAGGATTTAGCAATCATTTTAGAAGTGGCAAGGAGAAAAATATTACAGCATATGTAGAGTACTGGTCAATGAAGGAGTAAAACAAAAAAAGTATGTGGGATAGGTAACTTAGAAACCACAAGACATATTGTATCCACTTGACAGCTTCACTTTGGCCCAGCAACTTTCTTTTAGAAAACCGACAAAAATTTAGCAGAGGTTGATCCATATTGGGATACAGGCTGTCTATATATCTCTCCAATGGATTTTCTACTCTCCCAGAATATCAAAAACTTCTGATTTCCAATTATTATTGGAACAACAGGTAAATAAGAGGTGATATTTAGCTTATTCCTGGGTCTACGTCTTTAAAGGACAACCTTTGCCATTTACAAACTTTGGGTTGCCTTTACTTAGCATTTTCAGCCAATTCTACTCCTAAACCCAACTCTTCTTCTCCCCATTTACTCTTTATGTTCCATCCTCAGTGTCCTAGGAGTAGCAATACTCAGGAAACCTCACAAGGGAGATCAATAAATCCACTTCTACAATTCCTCCTATCCCTTACCTGGAATTGCTGTGAGCTAGGGTCAAGGATTTGCTGTGACACAAGATGAAGCTCCCCAGGCTGAGAGGTAAGACAAGGTCACATTTAGGAGGTTCCTTTGTAAGGAAGGGGCCAGAATCTTGGAAATAGGAGATGGTGCAAAGAGAATGAGGGGAGGAGAGGAAGGGAAAGAGAGAGAGGTAGGAAGAAGGGAAGGAGGATGGGGAAGGAGAAAGAGAGAGAAGACTGAGCTTGAGACATAAAGTAGTGCCCAGATTAGAAATGAGTCAGTATCATAAAGTTAAGATGTGAGCAAAGAAAAATGGCCCCAGGATCAATCTAAAGAGTTTGATAACTGAATCTGGGTTTCATAAAGAATTTAAAGGACACATTTTGTTATACTTAGTTTCCTTCAGGTACATGTAGGCCTTTACACCTGGTTCAATGAGCTTCTTTTGAATGAATCACAGCTCTCTGACACTGAAAGCCACAATATTGTCCAAGGAAATCAATATTCCTAAACAATGGTAGCCCTGAGGCCCCTAAGTGGAAACCACTACTTACTTTTTCCAAGGGCCAAATCCTAAATAGGATATAAAATTATAATTCCATGATAAACATAGGACTTAAAGAATTAGAACAAACTAAAATAAATGCGATATTAAAACCAATGTTAGCACAAGACAAATCCAATCAATGAATACCTATCATCCAGGCACATCGCTAGATGGAAAGCTTAGCTCATCCATCAGTATATGCAGCTTGTGCAGCCTTTGCAAATGAGTTGGCCCAGAATTATACAAAAAGGGGAGAGTCGAATGGGCTATCTTTGGAAAATTGCAAACATCTTTTGCAATTGGGCCTCACACAAAGGCCTAATTTCTGGTTACTAATATTCTATTGTTGTCATTGTGTGATGAGTCATGCAAAATTTCAGGCCCCAAAGATCCAAAAATGAGAATGATTTAGAAGGCAAAGAAGAAGTGCATTTGTGGGTGTGAACACCTCTCACATGTATATGACATGTGAATTATAGTAATTGTAAGTTTGTAGTAAAAGATGTCATCAAATATTTGCATTATCTAAAGGGAGAAAAAATGGTCATATGGCATGTGATAACTTGACAGATGTCATTCATGCTCACCTAGCATCCTCTCAATGTCAAGACTAATAGAAGAAATCTCCCTTTGATGAACTCATAAAAGAATACAGATAAGACTCATAGAATGGGAAGACATGAGGATAAATTCAGAGAGGCTTGGAGAGATTTACATGAACTGATACTAAGTGAAATGAGCAGAACCAGGAGATCATTATACATGGGAACAAGATTATACGATGATCAATTCTGATGGACATGGCTCTTTTCAACAATGAGATGATTCAGGCCAATTCTAATGATCTTGTGATGAAGAGAGCCATCTACAACTACAAAGAGGACTGTAGGAACTGGGTGTAGTTCACAACATAACATTCTCACTCTTTTTGTTATTGTTTACTTGCATTTTATTTTCTTTCTCATTTTCTTTTCCTTTTTGATCTGATTTTTCTTGTGCTGCAAGATAATTGGATGAATATGTATGCATATATTGGATTTAACATATATTTTACCATGTTTCACATATATTGGATTACTTGCCATCTATGGGAAGGGGTGGGAGAAAGGGGAGCAATTGGAACACAAGGTTTTGTAAAGGTTAATGTTAAAAAATTATCCATGCTTATGTTTTGAAAATAAAAAAACTTTAATAAAAAAATGGGAAGGCATGGGTGAGTTATATCTGCAGCAATGGAGGGAATAGACACAGATAAGATCAGATCAATTTGAAAGTTTTCTATTAACACAGGCCCTCAGCATCAAAATAGTGAAATAGGGAGTCTGTCTTTTGCAGGCTACCACCTCTCTTCTTTTCTTACTCACTGGTGACTAGGACGTTCCATTACTGATGTTTTGACAACTTGTGTTGAAGTCCCACTGTATTATCTTATTTGGGTTTGCACTTCCCAGTAACTATAACCCTCTGAATACTTTTCACTTCTGGGATATATCTACCAAAATGTAAGAGTCTTAATTCCTCCTCACCCAAGTTCTTAAATATTTTTACATCTCTTCTTTATATCATCATAATTCCCCCAGTGTTCCTCTGTTCATTTTTTTTGCCAAAGAGCCAACCCATGTAACATATGATATTTTTAAAGATAAAAGTAATCAGCATAACTAATCAATGCAAGTAAGTCTGAAAAAAGTCTAATATTTGTGGACCTTCTATCTCTGCAAAGGAATGTGATGGGTATGATTTTTCCTATTTCTTCTTTGGAGCCAAATTTATTTTTTATAGCTTTGCAACATCCACTTTTGTTTGTTTAGTGGTTACCTAATTACATTTACATTTTCATATTTTTCCTTGTTTTTCAGTCTCCAACTCTTCATGATCCAATTTGGGATTTTCTTGGAAAAGATAATAGAGAATTTGTCATTTACTTCTGCAGTTTATATTACAGATAAGGACAATAAGGTAAACAGGATTAAGTGACTTGCCCAGGGTCACATAGCTAGTAAGTATCTGGGACCAGATTTGAACTCAAGTCATTTTTGACTCCAAATGGACACTCCATCCACTGTACCACTTAGTCATTGTGTATGTTTTCTTGACTCAGATTACTTCACTTTGTATCAGTTCATGTAGACCTTTCCATGTTTCTCTGTAATGATCACATTTGTCATTTCTTATAGCATAATACTATTGCATTCATGTACCACAGTTGTTTAGCCATTCCCCAATTGATGGGGCATCTATTTTGTTTCCAATTCTTTGTTATTGCAAAAAGTGTCATTATGAATATATATATATATATATATATATATATATATATATATCACCTCAAGCTTCTGCTAGGTGAATAAATTGCTCATCTCCGGAAAAAGGATATACCCAAAGATGTTAATGAATGAAAACAGCTTAATGTATCAAACTTCATGAGACTATTTACACTTTGAAAGGTAACAGTACCTCACACCAAATGGGGATTGAGTGCTTGTTGAAATGAATTGATTTCTTGGGAAGCAATATTGGGAATTTCAATATCCACATGTAACCAAAATCAGGAAGGTAGGATATTTGATTTGAGAGAATGGGAAGATGCCAACACTTGTTTCTCTTACACTGCTACACTGTAGCCATTACATTGAAGAAGATTAATATGGATCCTCTTTACTTACATCTAAGAATGGTCCATTATGCTTCTGTGGCAGAGGAATCTGTTCTTAAAGGAGAGAAATATGCCAGCCAGGTAAAACAGAGCAAGTAGTGTGGCTGTGGGTATCTGGTGTCCTTAGGTATTTTTTCCTGTATAAGAATTTTTCTTTTCCTGTGTTGAGTATATTCTTGATAGTGTCTTATAAAGGGTGCTGTACTATTGAGCTACCCAGGGTTTTGTTTACAGGGAGCAAGGAAGGATTTAGTGGTGATAAATTTGTCAGTTGTATCCACAGCATCATCTCTTGACTTCCTTTCCATCCTTTTGGACACGTCTTTTTCAGCGACCTTGAAAATATTTTTGGGGGGTGGGGAGAAGCACAAGGCCGATTTTCTAGTGGTACTCTTTAATTCATATTATAGATATGATAATCAATTCCATCTGTCTATCTTTAGATCCACTACTCTATTCATCAGAAAAACCCAAAGGTTTTTTTCAAGGTTCCAGGACTTATTATTCAAAAACTATCAGATATGGACAAACCAGACACCAAGCCCAGAACAAATGATGAAGTCTCTGTTTTTCTTAATCCCTCATTGTTGCTTGAAGTCTGGATTTTCATATCTGTCAAGGTTGCTTCATCTCAATATCTAGCCAGAGCAGAGGAAGAAAAGGACCATGTGCCATTTTGCAGTCTGGATTGATAGGTAGTTAATGTAATTAGACAGGTTACATTGTAGCACCCTCTCAAGCCTGCCATTTAACAAACTCACAAGCTACCCTCTGGTGTGATCCAACCAGACAGCTAATGAGGCTCAGCACACCCTGGCTTTGTTTCTAAACTCATAATATTTAATTAATTTGACTATCTGTTAACATCAGTATTGAGCTGCTACCCTTGATGGGCATGGGACCGCATGGAGAATATCTTATACTTAGCTATTAGACTGTTGTTGTTTTTATGATTATAATGGCAGACTGGATGGAGGGCACAAGGGAAAGGGGAGTTGGGGTACTGGATTTTATTCCTTTCCATGTCATGTCAAATTCAACTCCCAACTTTTTATAATCAATATGGCAATATAGAAAAGATCCATAGTATCTTCATTATAGGCAATTATTATATTGAAATTTCCACTACTAATGAGAACCCAAATATAATTAATAATGTTTGTTGATTTGAGTCTAAAGGAGTTGCCCAAGGCACATAGAGTTCAGATTATTTGTTGAACACTAGCTAGCAATTGTCAGTGACCATATCTCCATCTAGGTTTTTCTGAAGCCATTTGGGCCCAACAGTATAACCATCACACCATTGTCTTTGTTTTCTCCATATGCTTTAGGATAGTGGATTTAAAAGATAAAGATGCTGTGGAAGTCTTCTATTTCAACGTCATTTTACAAATAAAGAAAGTGGGACTCAGAGAGGTTTAACCCAGGATAACACAAGTAAAGACAAGTGGAGCACTTAGTAGATTCTATGTTCTAATCATTCAGTTAAGTGCTGGCTATATAAATAAAGGCAAAAACTGTTCTTGTTCTCAAAGAGCTTACTATCTAATGGTTAAAGCAAGATAAAACAAATATAAACAAACAAGATAAACACAGATAGTAAATATCTGAATGGAAATAAACCCATGTTTTCCTTATTCTAAATTTAATGCTCTATCACTCTAAGTTGTCCCTAAGAGATCCCAAAGATATTCCAAAATACTGATTCTGATCTATACTATCCACTTCCTGAGAGATGTGATCAGTTCAAGGTATTGAATGAGAGGCATTTTAAGGCATGAAAAATAGGGAAATTTTGGTTGGCTATTCATATTAAGTAGAAGTGTATTTTTTATTTTATTATTTATATTATCTATAAAAATTTATTTTCTTTTAAATTGGCAAAATGGAGAAGAAAACAAATGATTGCTAATTGAAAAAATATTATTAAATTCTTTAAAAGAATGTAAGTTGTTTGAAGGCAGAGACTGTATATACTTTTGTATTTTTACATCCAGTGCTTAGAAGAGTTCTTGAAATATAGGAAGAACTTAATAAATGTTTTGTCATTCATTCAGAAAAAAAAGCCACTGGGATATTATACAATGAGGTAAGTCTTGAATTGTCTAGTCACAGATGAACAACAGAATAGCAGTCAGAAAAATAGACAAAATCAGAATAGATTTAATTTTTTTTCATACATTTGGGAGATGCTTCATGGAATGGGACCAGGGTAGGGAGAACAGCTTGTATGATAGGGCCATAATTTAGGAATGGCTTTGACTAAAAGGAAGAAGTCAAAGGGGAAGCAAACCAAGAACTAAAAGAACATGAAACTCTATCAAATGAGAGATGGAGCTGGAGATATTTAGCTAGAGAAAAAAGAACCTAAAGGGTCATGAGAGTTTTCTTTAAGAAGCTGAAAGGAAAGTGATATTAGATTTATTTTACTTAGACTTAGGAGTAGAGCTATTATTAGGAATTCTTGGACTGGGTAAAATTCCATTGAGAAAGAAATGGTGACAATAGAGAGAAAAATCTAAAAATTGGGTGTAGTTTTGTTTCCTCTTCCAAATAGCCTTTTTTGTGCCTCTGGGAGGTTGAGGGTTGAGAAGAACTTCTAGAGATCACATTGTAGATGCCAATAGGTAATGACATGAAATTGTGAGGAGACCATCATGTAAGATGTAGGATCTATTGGGCAGTTGAAGGTGCAGTGAATAGAACACTGGGCCTGTAGTCAGGAGAACTCATCTTTATGAATTCAAATCTGGCCTCAGAAAAATAACTTTACCTTGTTTGCCTCAGTCTCCTCACTTGTAAAACAAACTGGGGAAGTAATTAACAAATCACTATATATCTTTGCCAAGAAAACCCCCAAATAAGGCAGAAATGAGGCAGAAACAACTGCAAAACAATAAAAATCACCAAGAAAAAAAGTGAACCTTCCCTTCCTATATCAGTATCCTGGGAGAAAGTCCCATTTTCCCTCATGTTAATTATACCTTTTCCTAAGGCAAAGAAGAACCAGAAACATGGGTATATATTGTAGAGAGGCAGAATGTGGTTTGATATAGCAAAAATCAAAAGTGTAAATCAATTTTCCATTTTTTGGTTAAAAAAATGCTTTTTTATTAAAGCTTTTTATTTGCAAAACATATGCATGAATAATTTTTCAATATTGACCCTTGCAAAGCCTTTGGTTCCAAATTTTTCTCTCCTTCACCCCATCCCTTCCCCTAGATAGCAGGTAGTCCAATACATATTAACTATGTTAAAATATATAACAAATTCAATATATATATATATATATATATATATATACACATATTTATGCAGTTATCTTACTGTACAAGAAAAATTGTATCTACAAGAAAAAAAAGCATGAGAAGGAAAACAAAATGCAAGCAAACATCAACAGAAAGCATGAAAATGCTATGTTGAGATCCCACAGACCTCTCTGAGTATACATGGCTTTCTTCATCACTGTACAATTGGAACTGATGTGAATCATCTCATTATTGAAGAGAGCCATGTCCATCAGAATAGATCATCGTATAATCTTGTTGTTGCTATGTATAATGATCTGGTTCTGCTCAGTTCACTTACCATCAGTTCATGTAAGTCTCTCCAGGCCTCTCTGAAATCATCCTGCTGGTCATTTCTTACAGAACAATAATATTCCATGACATTCATATGCCATAATTTATTCAGCCATTTTCCAATTGATGGGCATCCATTCAGTTTCCAGTTTCTAGCCTTAGAAAGGCTAGAAAAGGGCTGCCACAAACATTTTTGCACATGTGGGTCCCTCTCCTTCCTTTAAGATCTCTTTGAGATATAGGCCCAGTAGAAACACTGCTGGGTCAAAGGGTATGCTCAAAAAGTTATCAAACTGTGCATACCCTTTGA
>JAJPUD010003522.1:87115-130626 GCA_023553655.1 Myrmecobius fasciatus
CCATTTTCCAATTGATGGGCATCCATTCAGTTTCCAGTTTCTAGCCTTAGAAAGGCTAGAAAAGGGCTGCCACAAACATTTTTGCACATGTGGGTCCCTCTCCTTCCTTTAAGATCTCTTTGAGATATAGGCCCAGTAGAAACACTGCTGGGTCAAAGGGTATGCACAGTTTGATAACTTTTTGAGCATAGTTCCAAATTGCTCTCCAAAATGGTTGGATCTGTTCACAGTTCCACCAACAATGCATCAGTGTCCCAGTTTTCCCACATTCCCTCACACATTCATCATAAACTTTTCCTGTCATCTTAGCCAATCTGACAGGTGTGTAGTGGTATCTCAGAGTTGTCTTAATTTGCATTTCTCTGATCAGTAGTGATTTGGAGCTCTTTTTCATATGACTAGAAATAGTTTTAATTTCATCATTTGAAAATTGTCTGTTCATATCCATTGACCATTTATCATTTGGAGAATGGCTTGAATTCTTATAAATTTGAGTCAATTCTCTATATATTTTAGAAATGGGGCCTTTGGAGAGGGGTGGAGCCAAGATGGCAGAGTGCAGACATGACTCTATGAGCTTTTCTGATCTTCCCTCAGACCCAGAACATATTAAGCCCCTGAACTGGTTCTAGAGTAAGGGCTCCCTCAAACACTTGGAAAACAACACATTTCCATCAAAAATTACTTTGGAAGAACTCCGGAACAGGTCTGTTTCAGACAGGCAGGGGAGTGGGCTGCTTGCTGTGCTCAGGAGCTAGTGCACAGCCGGGGTGGGAGACCGGGGCTGTGACGGAGCATGGTGGATTCTGGGCACCAGGGAAGTCCCTGGGAGACACTTGGGCCACTTTGCTCTGCTTGTGGGCAGGTGCTTTGGCAGATCTGCCTTTGGTAAAAGTGGATTGAGAGCAGCTGAGAGTGCAGATCTGGCACGACCAGTCCCACACCGGAAGTCAACTACATGAACTGCCCCAAGGCAAATTGAAATGGCTGCGGGTCCCCTGATTAAAACAGACTGCAAGCTCTAAAAAATGAGTAAGAAACAGAAGAGAGTTCTCACCATAGACAGTTTTTATGGAGAGAAAGAAGGGAAGACCCCAGATCCTGAGGTTCCTAAAGGGAAAGCAACCCAAGAGGAAGCCACAAAGGTGAACATCAGCTGGTCCCCATTTTACAAGGCTTTCCTGGAAGATTGCATAAAGAATCTCAAGAGAGAGTTAGAAGAAAAATGGGGAAATGAATTTAGATCAGTGCAAGAAGGATATAATGCCCTACAAAAGAGATATGAAAAAGACACAAATTCACTGGAAAACAAAATTGGCGAAATGGAAAAATACAACAACTCACTGGAAAACAGAATTTGTAAAATGGAAAAAGAATGCAATGAACAAAAAAATTCAACTGGTCAATTACAAAGGAGCTTTAAAAAGGTAACTGAAGAAGATAATACTTTAAAAATTAAAATTGAACAAATAGACGTGAATGACTCAATAAGACTTCAAGAATCAGACAAACAAAAACAAAAAAAAGGAAAAAAAAATAGAAGAAAATATGAAATATCTCCCAGGAAAAACAACTGACTTGGAAAACAGATCTAGGAGAGACAATCTAAGGATTATTGGACTCCCTGAAAGCTATGATGAAAAAAAGAACCTAGATGCTATCTTCCAGGAAATCATGAAAGAAAACTGCCCTGATGTTTTAGAATCAGAAGGCAAAATCTCCATTGAAAGAATTTATGAATCACCTCCTGAAAGAGACCCCAAAATTAAAACCCCAAGGAATATCGTGGCCAAATTTCAGGAATATCGCACCAAGGAAAAGATATTGCAAACAGCTAGAAAGAAACAATTCAAATACTTAGGAACTGTAATTAGAATCAGACAAGATCAGTCAGCTTCCACATTAAAGGATCATAAGGCCTGGAATCAGATATTCCGAAAGGCAAAGGAATTTGGATTATGGCCAAGAATAAGTTATCCTGCTAGAATGAGAATTGTTTTCCAGAGAAGAAGATGGACATTCAATGATGCAGGAGAATTTCACCTATTTTTAATGAAAAGACCAGATCTGAAACAAAAATTTGACCTCCAAACCTAGAACTCAAGAGAAGCATAAAAAGATAAAAAGGAAAGAACTCTTGAGAACTATATTTCTACTATGGGTATACTTAAAGAATAGGGATATAAATTGATTTTACTTTGATAATAATGGAAAAGAAATTAGAGGTGGAAGGGCTATCATACTGGAAAAAGAGGGGAAAGGAGGTAAAATAAAGTTTTAAAAAAAG
Source organism: Myrmecobius fasciatus (assembly GCA_023553655.1). NCBI lineage: Eukaryota > Metazoa > Chordata > Mammalia > Dasyuromorphia > Myrmecobiidae > Myrmecobius > Myrmecobius fasciatus. Next base: position 89,403 of record JAJPUD010003522.1, read on the forward strand.
GTAAAAATAAGGTAAAATCTCAAGAAGAGGCATAGAAAATCTATAATTGAGGGAAAGAAGGAAGGGTGATGAGCATTGTGTGAATCTTACTCTCATCAGATGGGGCTCTAAAAGAGTATATCAGACGCATTTGTTTTCACAGAAAAACTTGTCCCTCCTTATAGGGAAATAGGAGGGAAACAAGGAAAAGAAAGGGATAGACTAATAGAAGGGAAAATAGAAAAATTAGGGGAAAGCTGTAAAAAAGAAGGAGGGGTTTTAAAGGGGGAAGACTATTAGAGGGAGGTGGTCATCAAAAACAAAATACTGGAGAGGGGGGAAGGGGGAAAGGGGAAAGGGAAGAGAAAAACATAACTGTGTAAATAAGATGGCAGGAAATAGAGATTTAGTTATTTTAATTGTGAATGTGAATGGGATGAATTATCCCATAAAGCAGAAGTGGATAGTAGACTGGATTAAAAGCCAGAATCCTACAATATGTTGTTTAAAAGAAACACATCTAAAACATAAAGATACATACAGAGTGAAGGTAAAGGGCTGGAGAAGAATCTTTTATGCTTCAGGTAAACAAAAGAAAAAAAAACCCAGGAATAGCAATCCTTACCTCAGATCAAGTAAAAGCAAAAATGGATCTAATTAAAAGATAGGAGGAAATTATATTTTACTAAAGGGTACCATAGATAATGAAGCAATAGCAATACTAAACATGTATGCACCAAGTGGTATAGCATCCAAATTCCTAGAGTAGAAACTAACAGAGATGCAAGGAGAAATAGATAGCAAAACTATACTAGTGGGGGATCTCAAAAGTGCTCTCTCAGAATTAGATGATCATTTGTCAAAAATACTGTAGAGAGGATTTCTATTTCATGTGGAGTTTGGACTGGGTATCTTCTGAGATCCTGTCCAACTTCATTAATAACATCGTTTTGTATCTCCTCTTTTCTTCTGTTAACCTGGGTAATCTATATTTTTGTAGATATTCCTCCATTTCATTTAGATTATCAAATTTATTGGCATGAAGTTGGGCAAAGTAACTCCTAATTATTGCTCTAATTTTGTCTTCATTGATGGAAAGTTCTTCCTTTTCATTTTTGAGACTAACAATTTGATTTTCTTCTTTCCTTTTTCTAATTAATTAACTACAGGTGTATCTATTTTGCTGGTTTTTTCATAAAACCAGCTCTTAGTTTTATTTACTAATTCAAAAGTTTTCTTATTTAATTTTATTAATCTCCCCTTTTATTTTCAGAATTTCAAATTTGGTATTTAATTGAGGGTTTTTAATTTGTTCTTTTTCTAGCTTTTTTAGTTGTAAGCCCAATTCATTGACTTCTTTCTCTATTTTTTGCAAATAAATTTATTTAGAGATATAAAATTTCCCCTTATAACCACTTTGGCTGTATCCCACAAATTTTGGCATGTTGTCTCAATATTGTCATTCTCCTGCATAAAATTATTGATTGTGTCTACGACTTGCTGTTTTACCCATTCATTGTTTAGGATTAGATTACATAATTTCCAATTAACTCTTGGTCTATTTTCTCTTGGCCTTATATTGCATGTGATTTTTATTGCATCATAATCTGAAAAAGATGCATTTACTATTTCTGACTTTTTGCATTTGATTTTGGGGTTTTTATGCACTAACTTATGGTCAATTTTTGTTTATTTATTTATTTTTCATTTAATGGTATTTTTTCCAATTTCATTTATTTATTTTTATGTTTTATTAAAGCTTTTTGTTTGCAAAACATATGCATGGGTAATTTTTTTTTTCATTGACCCTTGCAAAGCTTTCTGTTACAAATTTTCCCTCCTTTCTCCCACCCCCTCCCCTGGATGGTAGGAAGTCTAATACATGTTGATTATGTTTAAACACATGACAAATCAAATATGTGTACATATATTTATAGTTATCTTGCTGTACAAGAAAAATTGGATCTATAAGAAAAAAATCTGAGAAGGAAAACATAATGTAAGCAAACATCAATAGAGAGTGTGAAAATGCTATGTTGTGGTTCACCCTCAGATCCTATAGGCCTCTCCCTGGGTGTAAATGGCTTTCTTCATCACTGAACAACTGGAACTGGTTTGAAACATCTCATTGTTGAAGAGAACCATGTCCATCAGAATTGATCGTCTTATAGTATTGTTGTTGCTGTGTACATTGATCTCCTGGTTCTGCTCATTTCACACTCAGCATCAGGCATGCAAGTCTCTCCAGGCCTCTCTGAAATCATCCTGTTAGTCGTTTTTTACAGAACAATAATATTCCATAACACTCATATACTATAGTTTATTAAGCCATGCTCCAACTGATGGGCATACATTTATTTTCCAGTTTCTTGCCACTACAAAAAGGGCTGCCACAAACATTTTTGCACATGTGAGTCCCTTTCCTTTCTTTAAGATCTGTTTGGGATATAGTCCCACTAGAAACAATGCTGGGTCAAAGGGTATGCACAGTTTGATAACTTTTTCAGCTTAGTTCCAAATTGCTCTCCTGAATGGTTGGATTGGTTCAGAGTTCCACCAACAATTTATCAGTGTCCCAGTTTTCCCACATCCCCTCCAACATTCATTATTAACTTTTCCTGTCATCCTAGCTAATCTGACAGGTGTGTAGTGGTACCTCAGGGTTGTCTTAATTTGCATTTATCTGATCAATAGTGATTTGAAGCACTTTTTCATATGACTAGAAATAGTTTTAATTTCAACATTTTAAAATCGTCTGTTCATATCCTTTGATCATTTATCGTTTGGAGAATGGCTTTAATTCTTATAAATTTGAGTCAATTCTCTATATATTTTAGAAATGAGACTTTTATCAGAAACCTTAAATGTAAAGATAATTTCCCAATTTATTGTTCCCCTCCTAATCTTGTTTGCATTAGTTTTGATTATACAAAAAACTTTTTTTTATTAAAGCTTTTTATTTGCATAACATATGTATGGGTAGTTCCTCAGCATTGATCTTTACAAAACTTTCCATTACAAATTTTACCCCCAGTGCCCTCTCTTCCCCTAGATGGCAGGAAGTCCACTACATGTTAATTATGTTAAAATACTTGAAAAGTCAAATATATGTATACATATTCCCACACATCACTGTTGTACAAGAAAAATCATATCTACAAGAAAAAAAATCAGAGAAAGGAAACACACTGCAAGAAAACATCAATAGAGAGCATGAAAATGTTATGTTGTGGTCCAAATTTCATATCCCTCTCTCTGGGTGTGTATGGCTTTCTTCACTGAACAATTGGAACTAGTTTGAGACATTTCATTGTTGCAGAGAGCCATGTCCATCAGAGTTGATCATCATGTAATATTGTTGTTTCTGTGTATAATGATCTCCTGGTTCTGCTTGTTTCACTCAGCATCAGTTCATGCAAGTCTCTCCAGGCTTCTCTGAAATCATCCTGCTGGTCATTTCTTACAGAGCAATAATGTTCCATAATATTCATATATCATAATTTATCCATCTACTCTCCAATTGATGGACATCCATTCAGTTTCCAGTTTCTAGCCACTACAAAAAGGGCTGTCACAAACATTCTTGCACATGTGGGTCCCTTTCCCTCCTCTAAGATCTCTTTGGGATATAAGCCCAATAAAAACACTGCTAGGTCAAAGGGTATGCACAGTTTGAAAACTTTTTGAGCATAGTTCCAAATTGCTCTCCTGAATCGTTGGATTGGTTCACAGTTCCACCAACAATGTATTAGTGTCCCAGCTTTCCCACATCCCCTCCAGCATTCATCATTATCTTTTCGTGTTATTTTAGCCAATCTGACAAGTGTGTAATGGTACCTCAGAATTGTCTTAATTTGCATTTCTCTGATGAGTATAAATGGTTTTAATTTCATCATCTGAAAATTGTCTGTTCATATTCCTTGACCATTTATCTATTGAAGAGTGGCTACAAAAAACTTTTTAAATAATCAAAATTGTCTATCTGGTGTTCAATTAAGAGTTCCATTTCTTCTTTGGACACAAATTCCTTCCTTCTCCACAGATCTGAGAGGTAAACTTTCCTATGCTCCTCTAATTTATTTATAATATCACTCTTTATGTCTAAATCATGAACCTATTCAGATCTTATCTGTGCAGGGAATGTGCAAGTGTGGGTCAATCCCTAATTTATTCCATACTAGTTTCCAATTTTCCCAGCAGTTTTTGTCAAATAGTGAGTTCCTATCCCAGAAGCTGGAGTCTTTGGGTTTATCAAACACAAGATTGCTATAGTTATTGCCTAGTTTGTCCTACAATCCTATCCTATTCCACTGATTGACTACTCTATTTCTTAGCCAATACATGGTCAATTTTTGTAAAGTTTCTTGAACTGCTGAGAAAAAAGTAAACTCTCTACTGTCTCCATTCAATTTTCTCCAAAGACCTATCATACATAACTTTTCTAACATTTTCTTTACCTCATTAATTTCTTTCTTATTTATTTTGTGGTTTGATTTATCTAGTTCTGAGAGAGCAAGTTTGAGATCCCCCACTAGTATAATTTTGCTGTCTATTTCTTCTTGCATCTCTCTTAACTTCTTCTCAAGGAATTTGGATGCCCTACCACTTGGTGCATATATGTTTAGTATTGATATTGCTTCATTATCTATGGTACCCTTTAGTAAAATATAGTTTCCTTCCTTGTCTCTTTTAATTAGATCTATCTTTATTTTTACTTGATATAAGATTAGGATTGCAACCCCTGCTTCTTTTTTGTTCACTTGAAGCATAAGAAATTCTGCTCCAGCCCTTTACCTTCACTCTGTATGTATCACTATGCTTTAGATGTGTTTCTTGTAAATAGTATATTGTAGGATTCTGGCTTTTAATCCAGTCTGCTATCTGCTTCTGTTTTATAGGAGAGTTCATCCCATTCACATTCACAGTTAAAATAACTAATTCTGTATTTCCTGCCATCTTATTTACCCAAAGTTATATTTTTCTTTTTTCTTTCCCCCTTCTTTCCTCCACAGTATTTTGCTTTTGATGATCACCTCCCTCAAAAAGTTTTCCCCCTTTAGAGCTCCTCCCCCTTTTTACATCTTTCTCCTAATTCTTCTATTTTCCCTCCTATTAGTCTTTCCCTTTCTTTTCCCTCTTTCCCTCCCACTTCCCTATAAAGTAGGACAAGTTTCTCGGTGAAACTAAATATGTCTGATATTCTTTCAGAGCCAAATCTGATGATAATAAGATTCACACAGTGCTCATCCCCTCCCTTTTTTCCCTCAGTTATATTAGGTTTTCTTTGCCTCTTTGTGAGATGTAATTTCCCTTATTTTACCTCCTTTTTCCTCTTTTTTTCAGTATGATCCTCTTTCTACCTCTAGTTTCTTTTTCATAATATCAAAATAAAATCAAATTATACCCACATTCTCTAAGTATACCCATAATAGAAATATAGTTCTCAAGAGTTCTTCCCTTTTTACATTTTTATGCTTCTCTTGAGTTTTAATAACACTTCTATTAAAAAAAAATCTCCTTTAGTTTGGATGTCAAATTTTGTTCAGATCTGGTCTTTTCATTAGAAATAGGTGAAATTCACTAATATCATTAAATATCCATCTTTTTCCTGTAAAGATGATGTTCATTTTAGCTGGATAGCCTATTCTTGGCTGTAATTCAAGTTCCCTTGCCTTTTGGATTATCAGATTCCAGGCCCTTTGATCCTTTAAGGTGGAAGCTGATAGATCTTGGGTGATCCTAATTGTGGCTCCTCAGTATTTGAATTGTTTCTTTCTGACTGCTTGGAATATCTTTTCCTTGGTGTGATAGTTCTGAAGTTTAATCATGATATTCCTTGGGGATTTAATTTTGGGGTCTCTTTCAGGAGGTGATTGGTTAATTCTTTCGATGGCTGTTTTACCTTCTGATTCTAAAACATCAGGGCAGTTTTTGTTTATGAGTTCCTGTAAGATGGTGTCTGGGTTCTTTTTTTCATCGTGGCTTTCAGGAAGTCAAATAATCCTTAGATTGTCTCTCCTAGATCTATTTTCCAGGTCAGTTATTTTTCCTAGGAAATATTTCATATTTTCTTCTATTTTTTTCATTTTTGTTTGATTCTTGAAGTCTTATTGAACCATTCACTTCCATTTGTTCAATTCTAATTTGTGTATTATTTTCTTAAGTTACCTTTTTTAGCTCCTTTTGTAATTGACCAATTGAATTTTTTTTCATTGCATTTTTTCTCCATTTCACCAATTTTGTTTTTCAGTGAATTGTTTTTTTTCCATATCTGTTTTGTAGAGTATTATATGCTTTTGTCATTCCTTCTTTCAATGATCTAATTTCATTTACCTATTTTTTCTTCTAACTCTCTTTTGAAATTCTTTGTGCAGTCTTCCAGGAAAGCCTTGTGAAATGGGGACCAGCACATGTCTCCTTTTGCAGCTTCTTCTGGAGTTGCTTTTCCTTTAGTCACCTCAGGATCTGAAGTTTGTTCTTCTTGCTCTCCATAAAAGCTGTTTGTGGTGAGAGTTCTTTTTTCTTTTTTATTCATTTTTAAGGTTTGAAGTCTGTTAAAAACAAAGGAGCAACAGCTGCTTTAATTTGCCCTAGGGCAGTTCTGCTGATTGATTTCCTGTGCTGGGTAATGGCAGCTAGGTCTGGTTCTTTTAGAACTCAGTTGTTTTCAATTTTCTTTTTACAAAAGGCTAATCTGCCAAACCACCTGCTTTCAACCACGGTAGAATAGTCTAAGAGGCTCACTAGAAACTGCAATATCTGAGTCCCAACTCTGGCTTCCTTCCCTGTCTCTCCTCGCTGCCATCTGGGCTCCACAGACTGCCCCCCTCCCCGTTTGAGACAGCCCTGTTCTGAAGTTCTTCCAAGGTAACTTCTTCTGGGAATGTGTTGTACTACAAATATTTGGGGGTGTTTTGACTCCAAAACCAGGCTAGAGGGTTAATTTGTATTGGTTTGAGAGAAAGGTCAGAGGAGGTTAGAGAGAGTTATGTCTGCTCACTACCATTTTGGCTCTGCCCCTCCCTTGGCTCCACTTCTCCAAAATTTTCTTTTCTTTTTCTTTTTTTTGATTAAGGTGTTTATTTTCAACATATATGCATAGATAATCCTCAACATTCACCCCTGCAAAACCCTTTGTTCCAATTATTTTTTTCCCTTTTACTTCCCCTCAACTGCATCCCTAGATGGCAAATAATTCAATATGCTAAACACATGTAATTCTTCTATACATATTTCTATAATTATAATGGTACACAAGAAAAAGTCAGATCAAACAGGAAAAAAATAAGAAAGAAAGCAAAATGCTAGCAAACAATTAAAAAGGTGAAAATACTATGTTATGTTCATACTCAGTGCCCACCATCTTCTCTCTGGTATTGATGGCTCTCTTCATCACAAGACAATTGGAACTGATTCGAATCACCTTGTTGTTGAAATGAGTCACATTGATAAGAATGGATCATATAATAACATTGCTATTGCTCTGTACAGTATTCTCCTAGTTCTACTCACTTCACTTAGCACCAGTTGGTGTAAATCTCTCCAGGCCTCTCTGAAATCATCCTGCTGATCATTTCTTATAAAATAATTATATTCCATAACATTCATATACCATAACTTATTCAGCCATTTTCCAATTGATGGGCATCCATTCAGTTTCCAGTTTCTTACCATTACAAAAAGGGCTGCCACAACATTTTTGCACATAGGGTCCCTTTCCCTCTTTTATGATCTCTTTGGTATAAAAGCCCAGTGGAGACACTGTTGGATCCAAGGGTATGCACAGTTTAATGCCCATGGGCACTGTTCCAAATTGTTCTCCAGAATGGTTGGATCAGTTCACAACTCCATCAACAATGTATTAACACTTCAGTTTTTCCACATTCCCTCCAACATCCATCATTACCTTTTCCTGTCATCTTAGTCAATCTGAGCGATGTGTAATGATATCTCAGAATTGTATTAATTTGCATTTCTCTGATCAATAATGATTTAAAGCATTTTTATATGACTAAAATGATTTAGTTTAAAAAACTAAATGGTTTTAATTTCTTCATGTGAGAATTGTTTCTTCATATCCTTTTACCATTTATTAACTGGAGAATGGCTTGAATTCTTATAAATTTGAGTCACTTCTCTATATGTTTTAGAAATGAGACCTTTATCAGAATCCTTGGATGTAAAATTTTCCCCCACTTTATTGCTTTTCTTCAAATCTTGTCTGAATTGGTTTTGTTTGTACATTTTTTTAATTTAATATAATCAGAATTATCTGTTTTGGATTTCATAATGCAAAGTTTAAAGAAACTTTTAAATGATTAGAGTTTCAAGAACTCTAGATCTTCTTTGACCGCAGCTTCCTTCTCCACAGTTCTGAGAGTTAGACTAAACTTTGTTCTTCTAATTTGCATGTAATAACACTCTTTATGTCTAAATCATGAATCTGTTTCGACCTTATCTTGGTATAGGGTGTTAGGTGTGGTCAAGGCCTAGTTTCTACCATGCTAATTTTCAATTTTCTCCAAGAATTTCTGTTTAATAGTGAGTTCTTGTTCCAGAAGCTGGGGACTTAGGCAAAACCAACTTTCCAATAAGAGCTGTCTAGAAATAGAATGTGTTGCCTCTGGAAACCTCCATTAAGTAGACATCTTCAAGTAGAAGTTGGATGATCATTTTGCTAAAGATATTTCTATTGAGGTAAATGGTCAGAATATATGACATTTATTGAGGTCCCTTCCAATTTTTAAATTATATGAATCTATAGTTTTTATAGAAGACTAAAAATTCCACTCTTTTTCAAGGCTGAATTCCTAGCAGTTGTTGCCTTAGATTTATATCCATTTATGCCCATATGGCTGTTTCTGGCATCTCTGGGCAGGAACAACTCTAGAGAGAAATATTTTAGGAGTCAAGGGTGACAAAGAATAAGAAGGATGTTAATTTAAGTCTGTGAAGCATTCCACCCAAAAGGCCTAGATCTCATCTTGCTAAAATGAACTCTACCACACAGGAAGTTCATTAGGCAAATTCCCTTGCTTCCAGTCAGATAAGTCAAAAATAGCAAATATCCTTCACTGATCATTCAACACTATTAGTCTGGGGCATGCTGTAGATTTCCTCTCTTGGGGACGATGGCATTTCATATATTGTCAGCTTCTCTCTGAAGTGACATTTTCATTTTGTTAGGTGATAAAACTGGGCCTCCCTCAAGCAATATTTTGGTTCTGAGTGTTGAAAGCCAAGGATTCTTAACATCTAGTAGGGAACTTTCACTTCGGATCTAGTCTTTTTAAGGTCAGGGTCATAAAGGGGAATTGCATTAGATCTTGCTAATGATTTGTCAGACACATAGTATGGGGACTAACTGAAAAGAGAAGTAGGCTGGGAAACCTAATACCAATTATTACTAAAATACTAAGGACTTAGTATCAAATCTTACCTTTTTGTGGTAGAACAGAATCATTGAAACTTTGGGCCAAAAGGGAATTCAGAAGTTTTCAAGTCCATTCTATGTCTCAATAGGAAAAGGATAATATATCTCACTGAGTCTTTACATAAATCCTAGAAAGTAAACTATTATTATCTCCATGTTTAAATGAGGAAACTGAGGCAGATAGAGGTTAAATGACTTGTCCAGGATTATACAGCTAACAAGTATCTGAGATCACATTTGCACTACTTTGTACCTTAAGGTACAAATGCAGAGGGATAGATGCAGCCTGAGTGCTATCTGGAATTAGATTAAAATGTAACTAGGAAATATTTAACACAATTAATTAAAAAATGATAGATGACTTTTTTTGTGATCACACAACTACTGTTAAGTTTCTGATCTGGATTTAAATTCAGGCTCCTCCTAATTTCAAGGCGAACTCCCTATTATATGTTACAATTTAAAATTAATCACTATGAATCCTGTTTTCCTTATGTACAGATTAGTGGCCTGTTTTCTACTAGAATTTACTACTACTGATATGGAATATTGAGAGGTTAGCGGACTGACCCAGAATCATTCAGTGAACATGTCAGCAGTAAGATTTGAAATCAGGTATTTTGGAATTCTAAGCCAGCTTTCTATTCACTAAAACAAGCTGCCTTTCAAGACTTAACAAGGAAAATGACAAAATATAATAGTGTCTTCCCCTTCTATATCCCACTTATGCTCCTTACTTAACTATTTTTGAAGAACATCCACATTTCCAATCTCACAGATTTGCTGCTTGTCTCATTTTCAACTCTTCCCTTGCCCTCTGATAAATGGAACAAGACGAAGGTATCCCATTAGATACTTGAGTCCAAGTTGACATTAATCATTATGCTTTATGTCACGCTATTCCAGGAATTTTGAAACGACCTACAATAATTCTACTGTCATTCTATGTCTATGTGTCACCATCTTATAATAATAACTGATGTATAAGAGGATAATTAAATTTCCAATGCACTTCATACACACAAAATTATTTGAGCCTCACTACTACCCTGTGAAGTAAGCATTAAATGTATTACTATCACTTGCATTTTATAGATGAGGAAATTTAAGTTCATAGAGATTAAATGACTTTACCATAGTCAATACACAAGTTGACCTGATGACCATATTCAAATCACTGGTAACTGGGAGACCAAATGATTAAGTTAGTAAGTGTAAAAGGCAAGTTTCAAACTTCTTAACTACTAATGCATCCTGCTATCTACTATATCATACTTCTCTTTCACAAGGGAGTCTACGTAAGTATAGTGTGAGAGACTTTATCTGATGCTTTCTCCAGATCCTGATATTCTAAGTCTGTAGCACTCTCCAATCTATTCACTTTTTGTTAAAAAAAAATTGTTAGTTGGACTTCCAGGGGGCGGAGCCAAGATGGCAGAGTGAAAACGTGACTCTCTGCGTCCTCCTCCAAACTTCTCTCAAACCAACAATAAAATAAGCCTCTGAACTGATCTTCAAGTCAACAAATCCAGAAATATTTGTACGCTGCTTTCTGAAGAACTTCATATCAGGTTTGTCTAACTCGGACAGAGGGATAAACGGTGGACTCAGGTGTAGGCCGGAAGTGAGGGTGGGACTCAGCTCAGTGCATTGTGGCAGAAACTCCACACTCCAAACTCCAAACACCTGGAGTTTATCTGAGGCAATCGGGACACTCTGCCCTGATTGGGGACAGGTGTTCTGGCAGACTTGCCTTGTTTAAGGAGTAATCCCGATTTAGTCCTAGCCCCCACCAGCCCAGCATCTTAAGTTAATTCGACGAAGTGCCCCAGGACAAATATTTTTTCCTGGCCTTAAAGAGACATCCACATTGTCTAAAAAATGAAGAAGCAAAAGAGAGCTCTCACCATAGACAGCTTTTATCAAGAGAAAGAAGGGATGACCCCAGATCCTGAGGTTCCTTTAGACAAAACTCCAAAAGAAGTTATTAAGGACCATCACTGGTCCCCTTTTCAAAAGGCCTTTCTGGAGGATTGCATAAAGAACCTCATAAGAGAACTGGAGGATAAATGGGAAAATAAATTGAAATCAGTGCAAGAAGGATATGATGCCCTGCAAAAGAGATATGAAAAAGACACCAATTTATTGAAAAATAAAATTAGTGAAGTGGAAAAAGAGTGCAATGAACAAAAAAATTCAATTGGCCAGTTACAAAAGGAGCTTAAAAAGGTAACTGAAGAAAACAACACTTTAAAAATAAGAATTGAACAAATGCAAGTGAATGACTCAATAAGACTTCAAGAATCAGTCAAACAAAAACCAAAAAAAATGAACAATTAGAAGGAAATATGAAATATCTCCTAGGAAAAACAATTGACTTGGAAAATAGATCTAGGAGAGACAATCTAAGGATTATTGAACTTCCTGAAAGCCATGATGAAAAAAAAGAATCTAAACACTATCTTCCAGGAAATCCTGAAAGAAAACTGCCCTGAGATTGTAGAATCAGAAGGCAAAATCACCATTGAAAGAATTCACCGATCACCTCCTGAAAGAGACTCCAAAATTAAAACCCCAAGGAATATCATGGCTAAATTTCAGGACTATCGCACCAAGGAAAAGATTCTGCTAGCAGCTAGAAAGAAACAATTCAAATACCGAGGATCAATAATTAGAATCACACATGATCTGTCAGCCTCCACATTGAAGGATCAAAGGGCCTGGAACCAGATATTCTGAAGGGCAAAGGAACTTGGATTACAGCCAAGAATAACCTATCCAGCTAGAATGAGCATTATCCTCCAGGGAAGAAGATGGTCATTCAATGATATCAGTGAATTTCACGTATTTCTAATGAAAAGACCAGATCTGAACAAAAAATTTGACCTCCAAACACAGAACTCAAGAGAAGCATAAAAAGGAAAGGACTCTTGAGAACTTTATTTCTACTATGGGGATACTTAAAGTTTTGGGGTATATTTAACTAGATATTACTTTGATAATATGAAAAAGAAAACTAGAGGGGGAAAGGTTGTCACATTGGGGAAAAGAGGGAAAAAGTGGTAAAATAAGATGTAAAAAAAGGAGGTAAAAACAAGGTAAAATCTCTTGAAGAGGCAAAAAAAACCCTAATATAATTGAGAGAAAGAAGGGAGGGAGATGAGCATTGTATAAATCTTACTCTCTTCAGGTTGGGTTCTAAAAGTGTATATCAGACATTTGATTTCACATAGAAACTTGTCTGTTGCTAGAGGGAAGTGGGAGGGAAAGGAGGAAAAAGAAAGGGATAAACTATTAGAAGGGAAAATAAAAGAATCAGGGGAAAGGAGTTAAAAAAAAGGGGATGGGATCTAAACAGTGGTGGATTGTTTGGGAGAGGGGGTCATCAAAAGCAAAATACTGAGGATGGGGGAAGGGAGAAAGGGGAAAGGAAAGGGGAAAACATAACTTGGGTAAATAAGATGGCAGGAAATAAAGAATTAGTTATTTGAACTGTAAATGTGAATGGGATGAACTCTCCCATAAAGTGGGAGCGGATATCAGACTGGATTAAAAACCAGAATCCCACAATATGTTTTCTACAAGAAACACATCTAAAACATAGTGGCACATATAGGATGAAGGTAAAAGGGTGGAGCAGAACCTATTATGCTTCAGGTGAACAAAAAAAAAAAAGGCAGGGGTATCAACCCTTATCTCAGATCAAGTAAAAGCCAAGATAGATCTAATCAAAAGAGATAAGGAAGAAAACTATATTTTATTAAAGGGTACCATAGATAATGTAGCAACATCAATACTAAATATATACGCACCAAGTGCAATAGCATCCAAATTCCTAGGGGAGAAATTAAGAGAGATGCAAGAAGAAATTGACAGCCAAACTATACTAGTGGGGGATCTCAACCTTGCTCTCTCAGAATTAGATAAATCAAACCACAAAATAAATAACAAAGAAACTAGGGAGATAAACCAATTGTTAGAAAAGTTAGGTATGATAGATCTATGGAGAAAGTAGAATGGGGACAGTAGGGAGTTTACTTTTTTCTCAGCGGTCCATGGAACCTATACAAAAATTGATCATGTGTTAGGGCATAAAAACCTCAAAATCAAATGCAGAAAGGCAGAAATAGTAAAGGCATCTTTTTCAGATCATGATGCAATAAAAATCACATGCAATATAAGGCCAGGAGAAAATAGGCCAGAAGTTAATTGGAAATTAAATAATCTAATCCTGAAGAATGAATGGGTGAAAGAGCAAATCATAGACACAATCAATAATTTCATCCAGGAGAATGACAATAAGGAGACAACATACCAAAATTTGTGGGATACGGCCAAAGCAGTTATAAGGGGCAAGTTTATATCTCTAGATGCTTACTTGCATAAAATAGAGAAAGAAAAGATCAACGAATTGAGCTTATTATTAAAAAAAACTAGAAAAAGAACAAATTAAAAACCCTCAATTAAATACCAAATTGGAAATTCTAAAAATAAAAGGAGAAGTTAATAAAATTGAAAATAAGAAAACTATTGAATTAATAAATAAAACTAAGAGTTGGTTCTACGAAAAAACCAACAAAATAGATAAGCCTTTAGTTAATTTGATAAGAAAAAGGAAAGAGGAAAATTAAATTTTTAGTCTCAAGAATAATAAAGGAGAACTTTCCTCCAATGAAGAGGAAATTAAAGCAATAATTAGGAGTTACTTTGCCCAACTTTATGCCAGTAAGTTTGATAATCTAAATGAAATGGAGGAATATCTACAAAAATATAGATTGCCGAGGTTAACAGAAGAGGATGTAAATTATTTAAATAACACCATATTAGAAAAAGAAATAGAAGAAGCTATTAACCAACTCCCTAAGAAAACATCTCCAGGGCCAGATGGATTTACATGTGAATTCTACCAAACATTCAAAGAACAATTAATTCCAATACTACACAAACGATTTGAGAAATTAGGGACAGAAGGTATACTACCAAATTCCTTCTGTGAGACTGATATGGTGCTGATAGCTAAACCAGGTAGGGTGAAAACAAAGAAAGAAAACTATAGACCAATTTCCCTAATGAATATTGATGCAAAAATTTTAAATAAGATATTGGCAATGAGATTACAGAAAGTCATCCCCAGGATAGTACACTATGACCAAGTATGGTTTATACCAGGGATGCAAGGCTGGTTCAATATTAGGAAAACTATCAGCATAATTAATTATATTAATAACCAAACTAACAAAAACCATATGATTATCTCAATAGATGCAGAAAAAGCCTTTGACAAAATCCAACACCCTTTCCTATTAAAAACACTAGAGAGTATAGGAATAAATGGGCTTTTCCTTAAAATGATCAGTAGCATCTATTTAAAACCATCAGCAAGCATCATATGTAATATAGACAAATTAAAACCATTCCCAATAAGATCAGGAGTGAAACAGGGATGCCCACTGTCACCATTACTATTTAATATTGTATTAGAAATGTTTTCTTTAGCAATAAGAGAAGACAAAGAGATAAAAGGAATTAGAGTAAGTAATGAAGAAACCAAATTATCATTCTTTGCAGATGACATGATGGTATACTTAGAGAACCCTAGAGACTCAACTAAAAAACTATTAGAAACTATTCACAACTTTAGCAAAGTTGCAGGTTTCAAAATTAATCCACATAAATCATCAGCATTTTTATATATTACCAACAAAGTTCAGCAGCAGGAGATAGAAAAAGAAATTCCATTCCAAATAACGGATGATAGGATAAACTATTTGGGAATCTATCTGCCAAGGAAAAGTCAGGAACTATACGAACTAAACTACAAAACACTTTCCACACAAATAAAATCAGACCTAATCAATTGAAAAAACATTAAGTGCTCATAGGTAGGCAGAGCGAACATAATAAAAATGACAATACTACCCAAACTAATTTACTTATTTAGTGCCATACCAATCAAACCCCCAAGAAATTATTTTACAGATCTAGAAAAAATAGTAGCAAAGTTCATTTGGAAGAACAAAAGGTCAAGGATTTCAAGGGGATTAATGAAAAAAAAGGCAGATGAAGGTGGCCTTGTCCCAGATCTAAAACTATATTATAAAGCAGCGGTCATCAAAACCATTTGGTACTGGCTAAGAAATAGAGCAGTCGATCAGTGGCACAGGATAAGTTATCAGGACAATCTAGGAAATAACCTTAACAATTTAGTGTTTGATAAACCCAAAGACCCCAGCTTTTGGGATAAGTACTCACTATTCGGCAAAAACTGCTGGGAAAATTGGAAACTAGTGTGGAAGAAATTAGGGCTTGACCCATACCTAACACCACATACCAAGATAAGATCTAAATGGGTTCAAGATCTAGATATAAAGAGTGATTTTGTAAGCAAGTTAGAGGAATGTAATATAGTTTACCTCTCAGACCTGTGGAGATGGAATAAATTTATGCCCAAAGAAGATCTGGAACTCCTAACTGAACACCAGATGGATAATTTTGATTATATTAAGTTAAAAAGTTTCTGTACAAATAAAACTATTGCAGACAAGATTAGGAGGGAAGCATCAAATTGGGAAATCATCTTTACATTTTATGGTTCTGATAAAGGCCTCATTTCTAAAATATATAGAGAATTGTCTCATATATATAAGAATTCAAGCCACTCTTCAATAGATAAGTGGTCAAGGGATATGAACAGACAATTTTCAGATGATGAAATTAAAACCATCTGTAGTCATATGAAAAGTTGCTCCAAATCACTATTGATCAGAGAAATGCAAATTAAGACAACTCTGAGGTACCACTACACACCTGTCAGATTGGCTAAAATGACAGGAAAATATAACGATGAATGTTGGAGGGGATTCGGGAAAACTGGGACACTGATACATTGTTGGTGGAACTGTGAATGGATACAACCATTCTGGAGAGCAATTTGGAGGTATGCTCAAAAAGTTGTCAAACTGTGCATACCCTTTGACCCAGCAGCATTTCTATTGGGCCTATATCCCAAAGAGATCTTAGAGGAGGGAAAGGGACCCACATGTGCAAGAATGTTTGTGGCAGCCCTTTTTGTAGTGGCTAGAAACTGGAAACTGAATGGATGCCCATTAATTGGAGAATGGCTGAACAAATTATGGTATATGAATGTTATGGAATATTATTGCTTTGTAAGAAACGACCAGGAGGACGATTTCAGAGAGGCCTGGAGAGACTTGTATGAACTGATGCTGAGTGAAACGAGAAGAACCAGGAGATCATCATACACAGCAACAACAGTATTACATGATGATCAATTCTGATGTACATGGCTCTCTGCAACAAAGAATTGTGTCAAACCAGTTCCAATTGTTCACTGAAGAAAACCATATACACCCAGAGAGAGGGATATGAAATATGGACCAGAACGTAACATTTTCATGATCTCTATTCATGTTTGCTTGCATTGTGTTGCCTTTCTCTGATTTTCTTTTTTTCTTGTAGATAGGATTTTTCTTGCACAACTTGTCAAGTGTTTCAATATTATTGACATGTAGTGGACTTCCTGCCATCTAGGGAGGGGAAGGGACTGGGGGTAAAAGTTGTAATGGAGAGCTTTGTAAAGATCAATGCTGGGGAACTACCCATACATATGTTATACAAATAAAAAGCTTTAATAAAAAAAATTAAAAAAATTGTTAGTCTGCCATGTTAGTCCTTGATAATACCATGGTATGTCTTCATAATTAATACTTCTGTTCATAAGAGCTTACAAATTATTCCTTTAATAAAGTTTCTAGAATTTTTCTAGGAATTGAAATCCATCTCACAGTCATAGAACTTAAAGACTTCACCTTCCTTTATGTTTTGAAAATTGGGACATTTTTGTAGAGGTACTCCAAGGCATGCAACTGTATATCTGTGACATTTCCCCATGTCTGCCAATAATCCTTGTTAAAATGAGATTCATCTGCAATGACTTAATGAACCCATGCTGTTCACTACTTTTCTTAGGTTCTAGCAAGTCATCTTATTGTCTTACAGAATCAGACATCTTCCAAGCTAAATGCATCTTAGAGGTCAGCTAGTTCAAGCTCTACCTGAGAAGGAATAACATCCCCAACCTCTACTTGATGGCCTATAATGGTGGGAAATTCCCTACCTCCTAAGGTACTTCCATTTGTTTTTGATAGCTCTGATACGAACCCCATATGAAGTGAACATCTTCTGCCTTTAAACCATGTCTTGTAAACTTTTTCTTCTATTGGTATAATCACAACCCAAGTACAACCCCCCATCACCTCTTGTCCTGATCTATTGTACTCTGTATCTCTGACCCAAGTTACACCCCATTTCAATCTATGCTCCACTCAGCTGCTAGTGATTTTCCTCAAGTGCAGGTCTGATCATGTTACCAACCTAATCAACAAATTCCTGTTACTTCCAGGATCAAAAATGAAATCCTATTTAGCCTTTAAAGTCCTTTACAATATGACCTCTTCCTTTTCTTTCCAGTTTTCTTATATTTTACTCCACTTAATATTGTTCCCCTCACTTTATCCCCTCAGTAGTTCTTTTTTAGAAACTCTATTTTGTAGGGGGCCCAGGGCAGGTATACTTTTTCCTCCCAATCCTTCTCCTGAGTCCAGGACTTGCATGTCCTATTGTCTTTTCCATGTGGCCCTAGTACTCATTAATAAGATCAGGTCATGGAAATTGCAGTGAGACATATTATATGATTAAATATATGCATGTGATTAAAATAGATTAAATTAAGTATATGTAATAAAGTTCTAAGCTGAACTCTATACATTACTGGAGATTCATTTATTTGTTCAACAAGCATTTAAATGCATTTTATTCACACAGACCCAGACACGCAATAGTCAGAGAAACAGATGATATAAAACACATTCATCAATATCTGTAATATAAAATAATATGGAAAATGGAGAAAATAAATAGGTAGAGAATATTATGGAAGAAGGATCATTTCTAACTCATCTAAATTAGGGAAGAATTCATAAAGGAGAAGACATTTGAGTTTGACCTTGAAAGATGGGCAGAATTTTAGCATAGATAAAGTAACCTCTAAGGTCTCTTTCAGCTCTAAATCTTGTTCCTATGATCCTAAGTAGTGAAGTATTCCATGTATAGAGGAGACACAGGGGCAAGAAAGTATGGGATATATTTTTTAAATGAAGAGTCCAATTTGGCTGATGCTATATGAGACTGGGAGTCATATGAGATAAACCTGAAAAGGTTAGTTAGGGCCAGCTAGTGAAAAACTGCATGCCAAATTAAGGAGTTTGCATTTCATCCTCTGTTAGAGAGAAGCTCTATTGAAAGGCTTTGAGCAGGACCAATAATAGAGTTAATCTGCCAAGATGACAGTAGAGGATACCATGGATATAGATTAAAGTAAGAATTGAAAAAATATTTTAAATAGTCCTGAATTAAGGATATCTAATATAGTGTTTAAACATTGTTGACTTCTTGGAACTTGGTGTTTTATTAAGTCTATGTTGGGAGATATAACTGAGTGATGCATTTTCTCAATATTAAATTTTGTCATTTTGCATGGCTAGGTAGGGATAGGTCAAGAAGAAATACAGCTCTTGAAATTCATAGAGAGAAAGGAACAAAAACTTTCCAAAATTTACCTCACATATCCTCAGAGGGATAGTGGATTATGTTGATTAGCCTAGAAGTTGGATGGGGCAAAGGGTATATGTGTATCAAAATATTAAATTTCATGAGGCTTATTTTTGAAATGTAGGTTATATATGGTCAGTGGGTATCTTGCAGGAAGCAATGCTCAGATTAGTGAAGTTTCATAAGTTTAGACTACTAGGGGTAGAAGATAGCTTTAGCAGTCATCAAATCATAATCCCTGATTTTACAGAAAAAGCAAAAGGTCTACTGTGAGGAAATTTGTTAATAATAGTTACTATTCAAAAATAAAAGTGATATACAAACAAATACTGAAATAGAATTTTTTTAACAAGTAAAAGATGAGGAAGAGCTAATTAATGTTTTAAGGTTTTCAAACTGTATATAAATTATTTATTTAATTCTCTCAGTACTTATGTAAGCTAAGGACTTATTTTTGCTTCATGTGAATATTCTGTTTATATGACTTCTGCCTGATATTCTGAGAATTAGAGTCAGTAATTGGTGAGTCGCTGTCTGGAACTACAATATCTTAAGAAGACCTGACTATTCTCCTTCTCCATTTCTGTTCTCTCTCTCTAGTCTGCTGTACTCTTAGATCTGTTGCATGAATATGGGTGCCCTTCTAACCTATCCCTTCACCTATTCCCTTTAGGGTTTGCATTCTCCTATCAGAATTTAACCTCCTTGAGAGTAGGGACTACATTCTTTTCTTATTTTTATATCTCCGAGGCCTAATAATATCCTTATCTTACAGGTAGGAAAACTGAGCTTCAGAGAAGTGACAGGATTGCCCAGGTGGTATAACTACTAAGTGTCAGAAGTAGAAATTGAATACAAGTCTTCATACTTTCCAGTACAGCATGATCTTCACTATGAAATACTGTCTCTTGACATGCTGCCCAAGGTCACCTACATACATGTGGTAGAGACCAAGATCCAGTGCTCTATTACATAATGATAAACAGTTCACCGGGAGCTAGGTAAAAAGAAAGAAAGCCTTGAGGAAAAGTAATGGATAAAATCAATAAAAAAAAAACAAATGAACTGAGACAGAAATAATCTAGAGCCAGGGACCATTGGCCTTAAGAACCCATAGATAGATAGACACAGATAAATATTGAAAAAAAGAAGAGAAAGTTCAATATTCTTTTAGACCAGATAGAAAAAAGGAACATTCCATAGAGGAGATTATATCTAGAAGGGTTGGAAATAAAAAAGAGAAGCAAAAAAACCCTCATAGCTTCTCCAAAAATCAAAGGCAGTATTATAAAGACCTAGACTAGGGTAAGTAGGACAGAAGAAAGGAATTGGGAGGAGGTCATAGCCTATAGGAGATACTTCAAGACTAAGGAAGAGGGACAAAATGGAAGGGACAATTTGTGTTTAAAATCCTTTCCTAGCAATCAAAGGAGAAAGAATTGATTAGATCTTTTTAACTTGGGTTTTGTTGACTTAATTACATTGGTGATTCCCTATATTGCAATTGTATATAATATTCCCCTTGGAATTCCCTGACAATGTAGCCAGGTTTAGTTGCATATTCATATGTTTATTGTTGTTACCATATTTTTTCAAATTATTATGGTTATGTTTATTTTTTAACAAAGCATGTATTGAAAAGCATCATATGAAAAGAGCACACATTTCAAAGCAGCTGCTGGGAGGTTGATTTTTGACTTGACATTTGTGAAAGAGGCAATGCCAAGGGGAGTCACAACCAGGTAGTCAGGCTGCTGCTTTGATGCAAAGAAATGCAATACAAAAGAAAACAACATGGAGGAAAGGTAAAAGCCAAAATTATAACTAGGTAGTGCCAAGTTAAAATCTATAATGGACAATGACAGCGCAATCAAGAAGCATCAGGGTGGGAGGAGCTGAGAAGTTGTTTTCTGAAAATGTAGACCCTTGTAGATTCATTTCTGACTTGAACTGGACCAGAGCCCTTCGAATTTAGGGTTAACATGTACTCACCCAAATCTGCTCCAATCCTAAACTTGGTGGGCGCTTTAGTGCCAAAGGTAAATCACCATTTGTTCAATGGTATTCCAGCAAGACACTAAAACAGGGATCCTTGATAAAAGCATGAGAATTTTCCCAGCACAATTACTAAAGCTTTCAGTGTTATGATTTCAACAAATAATTGTTGTTTTTTTTTGTATTGGCCAAAGGAACTCACAAAGAAAAACTCTCAACCTCAAACTTTTTCTTCATTTGGATACATTGTAGAGATGATTTTTGCCTGTGCCTTGGGAATGACTCCACTCACAAGCATGGTCTATAATTAATGAGTCCCAATTTGGAACCACAAATATCATAAGAAGGCCCAATTATACAGTTTCTTATCCTACTTCTGGCTCATTCTCTGTCCTGCTCTATCTCAGATCTGCCTCTTGGCCATGGGTACCTTGCATCTCTCTCCCCTCCCAACTCCATTTTAAGTTTGGTATGTAAAAATGCAAAGATACTCTGTTAGAAAGTATGCTTTTTGAGACTGGGAGTTATCTTGTTTTCTCATTTTTGTATCTCTAGGATGTATCACTCTGCCTTGAAAATAATAAGTACTTAATAAATGTTAATTTTTATTTATTCATTTATCCATTCATCTATCTATATATCTATCAATCATCCAAGTTTTACAGCTGATTTATTTACATTTTATATAAACTCTCTTTTTTTTACTATGCTTCCAATGGGAGGTAATCACTCCATTCTCCCTCACTGATACTTTTTTAAAGATGCCTCCTAAGGGGACAACAGTAATGCATTGCCTTATATCATAACTTCAGCTGGATGGAATTATGATAGACTTCCTCCTTTTATCTCCCATCATGCCATTAAAAAAGATCAGAGAAAAACCTTTCTTGTGTAATTTTCCCCAAGATAATAATAATAATAACCAGCATTTATATGGTGTTTTAAAGTTTTCCAAGATCTTCATATACGTTATTTCAATTGGTTCTCACAATGACCCTTTGAGATAGTTGCTATTATTATCTTTATTTTCTATATGAGAAAACTATGGGACATAGACATTAAGTGACTAAGCAGGGTCACCTAGCTGGTGTCTGGAAAAATTTTGAACTCAAGTCTTCATGACTTTCTTTACATTTTTACATTTTTTACAACTAAGAAAACAGCTCAGAAGTACCACGTGATGTTTACAATTCCATACCCATAGTGAGAAAAAAATGTGTGACCCCAAACAAGTCAGTTAACCTCACTGTGCTTCTTTTTCCTTATCTCCAAATTGAGTGTATAGAACCAATTCAATTCAATTCAGCAAATTCTTATTAAATACCTACTCTGTGTGAGACAAGTGTTATATGATGGAGTTTGTTACAAAGATGAGCTACCACTCTTAAGGAATTTATAGTAGTATAGTAATAGGAGAGATCAAATAAGTAAAAAATAACTAATGCAAATTGGAATACAGTACTGTTAATTCAAAAGAGAGGTTCAAACAAAAATGTCAAAGAAATTGAAGGAGGTGGATTCATCTGTAAAGAAGGCTTCATGGAGGAGGTAAAAACTCTGTGACAGGCAGAGCAGTTGTGATTATCAAATGAGAGAGTGGGTAATCAAAATGTTCCCAAACCCATAATAAAACAATTGAACAAATGGGAAATAACATCATTAATTAATTAGAGAGAATGTATAGTGAGGTAGAGAACTGGCATGTAGAGAATGCCAGGATCATGAAGGTTTAGGTCCTGTTCCTGAAACATACTGAGCAAGGGTCATTTAACATTTCAATTCAGACCTTTGTAGATCTCTAAATTGCAAAGGAAGTGCCATCTGGTATGGGCAGAGGAAGTTACTTGTTGGGAGTTCTTTACATGAATGAAATCATAGTCCTGTTCTAACTTATTGGGAATATACTTCAATTACTGGAAGAGAAAGATGATTTTTGGAAGAAAGGCAGCAGCTACAACAAAGAACAAGCAAAAAAATTTTATGTATTAAAGATTTCTTATTAATCCTTCTCCTAAACCCCAATTCTAAGATAGGAGCCATACTTTTCTTGGATTAACTCCTATCTATCTCCTCTCTGGTCTTAATAAAAAGTTAAACTTTAACCCTGTTTTTATGGATTTGGCTGAACAGATGGCTACTTCTCAGATATCTGGATTTTATTTCAATTTTCTGTTTTGAGTAGGGGAGTCAGGGATATTTCTTCCCAGGATACTTCATTTTCAAGCCACAAAGCATATTCTAGAAAAAGGTTCTTTCTATACCTCCTTAGGTGATATTATTATCTATTTAGATGCCAAATCTATCTTCTCCTTTAGGTTTCATACCTTGTACCACTTCATCCTTCCCTGTGGAGTGTCCGTGTTCTGACTCCCTCATTTTTCCTATCAATCCATCTTCATTTTGGCACAACCATCTGAAATAAATTTCACTGGTTGAAATTTTCTCAGTTCAGTTCTTGATGACAAAATTGATTCTTTTATCTGTGCCCTACACACATAAGATCGATTCTCCTTTCTAAAGTTTGAGTTCTCTATGAAGTCCTCTATACAAATTTTCCCTCTTAGAATAAAGTTCTCTCCTTTGAATTTCTGTATCCTTGAGATTCTACCCTAGTTCCCCATTCACTATCTGAGCTGAGCTGACAGAAATGTAATTGAGGCAAGGGTCACTGCAAGCAATTTCTTAACTTTAGCCATAGCTTCCAATCACTTTCTGTCTCAATAAAACCATTGTGCTTGGGCCAAGTTCTTTAGAGGTAGGGAAAGGGAAATAGCAAGATTACATGTTTTTTTGGTATGTTTACAAAACAATTCATGAACATAACAATAGCAACTTAGTCTTGTTGCTATTTTTTTGAAAGTGTCAGTCCACCATTATCCACCTCTCTCCCTGAAAAGAATTCCTTAAAAGAAAGGAGTTGCTCAGACAAGAAATGCATCATAAGGTGTGTTTCCTTTCTTGCCTTGAGTGCCAGGAAGCTCAGAGCAAAGTCATTGGCCAATTATATAATAGCATCGCAGGTGCCTGGTAACATCCATCGCAGGCTCCTCTAAATTGATTTTTGTATTGTTCTTCTTTTTAATTGCCTTGTTTTGCATTGTGGTTAAATCTGTAAATTGCTTCCAATCTTTCCTGGAAATAGGTGAGATATAAACCTTATCTGAATATGAAATTGAAGAAAGAGATTTTATCATTCCTAAGCATTGGACCTTGATCACTGTCCTGCCTATGACAATGACTTATCAGGCACTTTCTTGAGAGGGCCACGGAGGTGCTGCAGTCAGCATTTGCCTGCTGCTGTCCCCCCAAAATCCCTGAGCTTGTCTTTCTCTGAGTGAGTTTCTGAGCAAACCACTTGGGCAGCCATCCATTAGCATTTTTCAATCTTGTGCAACATGTAGTCATTTATCCCTGTCATTTAAACCCGGGTGGTGGTCTTTAGCCTATTTCTGAGATCTTATTACATTTTTTATTCATAGAGAGGTAGGAGTTAGGTATCGAAGATCAATAGCGGTCTCCATCATGCTTACATTATTAATAAGGAAGACGTCTTATGAAGACAGACCATTGTATTGGATTTGTTTAGTGGCTGAGCATATTTCAGACAGGTATGAAACTTTAGCTCAACTCCGGTCTCTGCTCTTCTGTCCCTTTCCTTTTCCACCTGTACATGCTCACCACTTGTATTCTTCAGAGAGTTGGGCTGCAGGCCTTAGTGTGCCATTTGGTACCATAGTTTGTTGCTACATGGTTCTTTTTATTGTGCTGTTGTTGCTACTGTATTTTAAAGAAAAAAAAAACACATCTCAAGATTAGAAAAAGAAGTCAGGGACAGTCCCATAACAATGAACTGCAGCACCTGGCCAAATTAATTTGGTTGAGAAGCAGGACAAAGTAGGAGACTAGTGAACCACAAGAGAGACCACAGCTTCAGTCATACTAGGAGAGAGAAATATCTATTCCCTCTCTCTCTTCTTGTGACTTTGATGTCCTGTAACCCCCTTTCTCTCTGTCTTCTACAACCTGCTATCTTCTCCAATTCCCCTGACAGCATAAGCTGATGGAGAATTACAAGAAAAAGGAATGCTAGTGTGAGAGAGCTTCAGAGAGGAAGTGTGACTCTTTTCTAGTAGATGGAGAAATGAGAATCAGAATCTTAAAAATGGAGTTGCCATCTGAAAAATCATAGTTGATTCTCTCTTTGAATAGAAATCACTTCTTTTCTGTGCATTTTTATTTATTTTTATTAAAGCTTTTTTTTTGTTTTTCAAAACATATACATGGATAATTCTTCAACATTAATCCTTACAAAACCTTTTGTTCCAATTTCCCCCGTCTCCCAGCTCTCTCTTAGATGACAAGTAGTACAACATTTGTTAAACATGATAGAAGTATATGATAAATCCAATATATACATACATAATTAATCAATTATCTTGCTGCATAAGAAAAATCAAATCAGACCGGAAAAAATGAGAAAGAAAATAAGATGCAAGCAAACAACAACAAAAAGTGAAAATGCTATGTTGTGAACCACACTCAGTTCCCACAGGCCTCTCCCTGGGCGTATATGGCTTTTTTCATCATTGAACAATAGGAACTGTTTTGAATCATCTCATTGTTGAAGAAAGCCACGTCCATCAGAATTGATCCTTACATAATCTTTTTCTTGCCATACACAATGATCTCCCGGTTCTGCTCATTTTACTTAGCATCAGTTTGTGCGAGCCTCTCCAGCCTCTCTGAAATCATCCCACTGGTCATTTCTTACAGAACAATAATATTCCATGACATTCATATACCATAATTTATTCAGCCACTCTCCAATCGATGGACATCCATTTAGTTTCCAGTTTCTTGCCACTACAAAAAGGGCTGCCACAAACATTCTTGCACATGTGGGGCCCTTTCCCTCCTTTAAGATCTCTTTGGGATATAGGTCCCCAATAGAAACACTGCTGGGTCAAAGGGTATGCACAGTTTGATAACTTTTTGAGGAGAGTTCCAAATTGCTCTCCAGAATGGTTGGATCCGTTCACAGTTCCACCAACAATGCATCAGTGTCCCAGTTTTCCCATATTCCCTCCAACATTCATCATTATCTTTTCCTGTCATCTTAGCTAATCTGACAGGTGAGTAGTGGTATATCTCAGAGCTGTCTTAATTTGCATTTCTCTGACCAATAGTGATTTAGAGTGTCTTTTCATATGAATAGAAATGGTTCAATTTCTTCATCTGAAAATTGTCTGTTCATATCCTTTGACAATTTATCAATTGGAGAATGGCTTGAATTCTTATAAATTTGAGTCAATTCTCAATATATTTTAGAAATGAGACCTTTATCAGACCCCTTGAATGCAAAAATGTTTTCTTAGTTTATTACTTCTCTTCTAATCTTGTCTGCATTAGTTTTATTTGTACAAAAACTTTTAATTTAATTTAATTTTAATTTTATTTTATTTGCATAACATATGTGTGGGTAATTCTTCAACAATAACCCTTACATAGCTTTCCGTTACAAATTTTTCCCCCCAACTCCCCACCCCTCCCCTAGATGGCAGGATATCCACTACATGTTAATTATGTTAAAATATTGGCAAATCGAATATATGTATACATATTTCCAAACTTATCATTGTTCTGCAAGAAAAATCTTATCTACACAAATGATATATCAGATAAAGGAAACACAATGTAAGCAAACATCAATTAAGGAGTATGAGAATGTTATGTTGTGGTCCACATTTCACATCCCTCTCTCTGGGTGTATATGGCTTTCTTCAGTGAACAATTGGAGGTGGTTTGAAACATTTCATTGTTGAAGAGAGCCATGTCCATCAGAATTGATCGTCATATAGTACTGTTGTTGCCGTGTATAATTATCTCCTGGTTCTGCTCATTTCACTCATCATCTGTTCATGTAAGTCTCTCCAGGCCTCTCTGAAATCATCTTGCTGGTCATTTCTTTCAGAACAATAATATTCCATAACATTCATATACCATAATTTATTCAGCCATTCTCCAATTGAAGGGCATCTATTCAATTTCCAGTTTCTAGCCACTACAAAAAGGGCTGCCACAAACATTCTTGCACATGTGGGGCCTTTTCCTTCCTTTATGATTTCTTTGGGATATAAGCCCAATAGAAATGCTGCTGGGTCAAAGGGTATGCACAGTTTGATAACTTTTTGAGCATAGCTCCAAATTGTTCTCCAGAATGGCTGTATCCATTCACAGCTCCACCAACAATGCATCAGTGTCCCAGCCCTCCCACAACCCCTCCCACATTCATCATTAACTTTTCCTGTCATTTTAGCCAATCTGACAGGTGTGAAGTGGTATCTCAGGGTTGTCTTGATTTGCATTTCTCTGAGCAACAGTGATTTGGAGCACCTTTTCATATGACTATAAATAGTTTTAATTTCACCCTCTGAAAATTGTCTGTTCATATCCTTTGACCATTTATTGATTGGAGAATGGCTTGAATTTTTATAAATATGAGACAATTCTCTATATATTTTAGAGATGAGACCTTTATCAGAACCCTTAAATGTAAAGATGATTTCCCAATTTATTGCTTCCCTCCTAATCTTGTCTGCATTGATTTTGTTTGTGTACAAAAACTTTTTAAGTTAATATAATCAAAATTATCTATTTTGTGATCAAAAATGTTCTCTAGTTCTTTGGGCACAAATTCTTTCCTCTTCTACAGATCTGAGAGGCAAACTATCCTATGTTCTTCTAATTTATTTATAATATCATTCTTTATGTCTGGATCATGAACCCATTTCAATCTTATTTTGGCATATGGTGTCAGGTGTGGGTCAATGCCTAGTTTCTGCCATACTAGTTTCCAATTTAGAAATCACTTCTACAATATCTGTTCCCCACTCCCCAGCCCCAAGGATGATTCTCCAGTGATAAGTGAACATTAATTCTTTAGACATTTTATTTCATTTCACTCTTGAACAGCTCTATTTAACTAATATTCAAAGGTCAAACCTCCCTCCTCCAATCAGCTTGCCCTTTCTTTGAATCTAGAATCATTCTGAGAGATGTGGTAGAAAGAGCACTCCTCTGAAGTGCCATGTCTGAGTTCTATCTCCACACTCACCAGTCCTGTGACTTTGTCTCCTTCTCTGAACTTCAGTTTCTTGATCCAGAAATTGTAAGTCATAATACTTCCATTGCTGATTTCACAGAATTGTTGTGGGTACCAAATTAAGCCACAAATATAAAGGGCTTTGAATGCCTTAAAGCCATGTATAAATGTGAGCTCTCATTATTAACATTATTATAAATATCAACTGCTTAGAATTCACTTTACATCCTCTTTGGTAAACCTTCCTTGCTTGTTGTCTCACTGTTCATCCTTTTCTTGATTAATTGCCCTACCTCCAACAAAAAGACTCCTCTAACAGTCTGAGTGAGATTTTATTTGGATCCTAAGGAACAGGTAGGATTTAGACTGGTAAATTCAATTCTTCAAACCTTTATCAGACACCTATTAGGAGTGAGACACTGTAGAAGCTGCTGGAGAGACAAACATACCACAAATTCATGAGCTTTCAAGGTGGTAAGGCTCTATTTGGTACTTTCAATGAATCTCCCTATGAAAGGTGTGCACATATCCCTTAGTATCTTAAGGATAATGTGTCTTAGCTCTTGATTATTAGTTGATTGGCTCAAAATCTGTGTGTGGAGGGGTAGATAGGAGAGTATAAATAGAGCCACTTCTCTGTGCCAGACCTATAAACAAGGGATCAATTATGAACTGTCTTTTTTCTTCTCCCCATTTTAAGGGATAGACCAGAAAGCATCAGAGATAAGAGTAAATCTAGGATGGGAAGAAAAGAAAGAGATAGCCTCCTCCTGAGCCCCTAGTAGATGCATTGCCTTAGGGCAGAGACACATGGGAACTATATCTGCTCTTGCTGACATAATCTGAAAGGAGAATATTTTAACCTTTTATTTTTGGAATCATCCTTGGAAAGGCAGTGTAATAACATTTCAGACTGAGAGATGGCAGCTAAAGAGAAGGGAACTCCATAGTCTGAGTGATGAGAGATCCTGAGCCTTAATAGTATGGAAGAGTGTTGAGAATTCCTAAAGCTAAAGCCTACTAAATATAGGAATGGTGGATTTCTTGGGGTACATAGTCCTTATCCCAGGTGTTTAGTGAAAAAAAAGATGAATTATTGGGTAGTACCAACATCAACATTGCTTGATTAGCAACATCATATTCTAGAGTTAGCAAAATATCCACCCATTTCAAATGAGAAGACGTCCTTTTGGAAAGAAAAGAGGATTTCTAATATAGGACCTAGATAGCTGGATGAATAAACAAAAAAATTAAAGCCACAACATGAGGATTACAAAGGTCCTAATTTTTGTCATCAGCTATTATCACGAGACATTTACATGGTATAGATCTGATAAAAAAAAATATGTTACTTCTTCTGCCCCAAATCAATTTTCCCTCAGCAAGGAAGTAGGTTTGATAGTATTTAAAATTTTTTTAATATCTTTTTATTTTCAAAATACATGCAAAGATAGCTTTCAACACTCACCCCTGAAAAACCTTGTGTTGAAATTTTTTCTCCACCTGTCCTACCACCCTCCTCCTCCTGAGAGCAGGTAATCCAATATAACTTAAACATGTGCAATTCTTCGAAACATAATTCCACATTTTTCATGTTGCACAAGAAAAATCAGATCGAAAAGGGAAAAAATGAGAAAGAAAAAAAACAAGCAAATAACAAAAAGATGAAAATACTATGTTGTGATCCATATTCAGTTCCCACATTCCTCACTTTGAATTCAATGGCTCTCTCCATCACAAGTCTATTGGAATTGGTTCAAATTACCTCATTGTTGAAAAGAGCCACATCCATCAGAGTTGATCAGCGCATAATCTTGTTGCTGCTGTGTACAATGTTCTCCTAGGTCTACTCACTTCACTTAACATATGAGTATCTCCAGGCCTTTCTGAATCATCCTGCTGATCATTTCTTATAGAACAATAATATTCCATCACATTCATATACCATAACTTATTCAGTCATTCCCCAAGTGATCAACATCCACTATTTCCAGTTCTTGCCACTACAAAAAGGGCTGTTACAAACATATTTGCACATATGGGATTCTTTTCACTTTTTTGTGATCTCTTTGAGATACAGATTCAGTAGAGACACTGCTGGATCACAGGCTACGCTGTAAAGAACTGTAGGTTATCACTATCAGATTGCATTCTTGTTACCATCTTTGAGGCACAAGGAAGACTCATCAAAATATCACAGGTAGTATATTTAGAAAAACATAGGCCCATTTTCTTTCTTAGGAGAGTCTAAATCAAAGATGGTGCCATAAGTCTGAAAAACTATTGAGTGCAAGGAAAGATAGGATTCACTAGTGAGGGAAGAGAATCTTATTGATTCTTTATTGGCCATTGATAATAAGCTATGTGTTTTAAACATTTTTTCTGTGGGGTAGTATAAAAGCTGTTCAATATTCAACATATTTGTTACTGTTAGTGCCTGTTTAAGATCTTACAATTGTGGAGACATAGACACAAGCTATTCTAACTGTATTCTGAAGTTTTTCAGAGACAACTCTAGATGGAGGCAATACAAGCCAAAAGGTTTTTTAATTAAAAGTGTTGCCCCAAAGATTGGGCCTACTTCAGGTTAGCCAGAGAATGGAGGGCTTGAGTATCAACTAAACAAATTAAAAATAAAATAGCTCTTGCCCTCAAGGAACTTACATTCAACTCAGGAAATACAATGTTTGAATGGATTAATATGTTAAAATTTGAAGAAAGGGAGAGCATGAATAAATGCATGCCCCAGGAAAGGCTTCCTTAAGAATTGGCAATGTAGATGAATTTGAAGAAAGCTAAGAATTCTAAGATGTGAAAAATAAAAAGGAATTCAATCTAGAGATACAGGACAACCTATGAAGATGATCAAAGGGGCCTAGAATTAGAGCTGGAAGCAATTTTAAAGGCTCCTTCTATAATTTTACAGAGAAAGAAACTGAGACCTAGGGAGAGGGAGTACCTTGCCGGAGGAGCATGCATGTAAAGCAAGATCTGAATCCATGGCTTCTTGTGTTTTTGTCCATTACTCTATCCATTATACTATGCTGCCTTTTCATGGGGGCAGAAAATGGGATGCTGCATTCAGAAAACAATAAATCTGACTATTTGACTGGAACAAAGTATGTGCGAGGGGAGTAAAATGAAATAAATCCAGGAAGGTAAGCTGAAACCAAATCATCAAGGACATTAAATGCTCATTTTTGGAAATGGGTTACAAAAGAATAGAAGTGGGAATATATATCATGTGATAAGGCCAGATGGGGACAGAGGGATAAAATTCAACTCAATTAACATTTATTCAGCACTTACTGTGTGCAAAATGTTGTGTGAGGCACAGAGGTTGTTACAGAGATCAAATAAGCATTGTTGTTGAGTACTGGAAGAAACTTAAGGAAAGTACTGAAGAGATAGGATATGTACATGTATAATTATGTAAAGTGTACACTAAGGTTTCCTCCACCTCTAGAAGATATCCTGGGAAGTTTGACTGTGCCTTTCTAGTGCCTCAAGAATGGAAACATTTCAGGAATTCGCTCAGCAGGAGACTGGCCTGTTTTCTGGCACAAGGAGGACACAGAATGGGCTCATATTGCTACATATAGAACTTAATTCAATAATATTTAGCCTTTTCAAGATCAATCTAAGATGGAAAAATTCATGTTTGTTAATATTTAAAATAAGATAAAATAAATTGCTCTGTGACTGAGTAAAAAAAAAAGAGAGATCAATCTAGGATAATTTCTGTCTCTAAGATGAAAGATATCAGAAACTATCTGAAGAAACTGTTAGTTAATGGTAATATCACAGAGTTCCTAAGTCCATGTGTCTTGTACATGTTGGTGGTAAGGAAAAAGACACAACTTTATGTGAATGTATATGTGAGTGTAGCACACAATATATACTATTTACTATGTACCAGTGATACCTCTGATTCAAAGAAAGGAAAAAACATGGTCCCTTGTCTTCAAGAAGTTTGCTTTCTAATGGGGGATATAACATTCAAACAGCTATGTGAATATGAGATGGATACTATCAAAGGGAGGTAACCTCACAGTCAATATTAACTTCTTACTGGCCCACTCTGTTTCTCACATACTTGATGGAGGTTTTACAAAATTGGACTTTGCCCACTGGAAGGCCATTGTTTTTGGATGGAATTCAGTGGACTTTGAACATGGGAACTAAAGTACATTTATGTTATAAATCCAAGAAGTTTTGATCTGTTTCCTAGGCAGCCAGAGGTTTACAGTGTTGGACTTGTGTAATAGATACCACCCGATCTTTACTTTCAGTGCAAGACAAGAGAAGACCTATGTTACTGATCTCCAGGATTCCACCAGTTTGGAAATCTTAGAAGCACTTGTCAGTTTTCTCTGACCTATGGGAAAGGTGGTTGCCTGAATTGCCTGAAAGTGTTGGTGTATATATAGGATTTCCTTCATTAAAAAAGTGTTATATAAGCCAAAAGATGCTGCTCTGAAGCTTCCAATGGACAAAGTCCAATTTTGTAAAACCTCCTTCAAGTATGTGAGAAACAGAGTGGGCCAGTAAGAAGTTAAGATTGACTCCAAAAGAATAAAATGCTAACTAGCTAATTAGATGACCACATATAATGAATATTTGAAATTCAAAGACTTTTAAGATTTGGTGGCTTAGATAGTCAAAGCAGTCTGTGATCTAATCAATTTAGATATTCCTCTAACAACGCTTGCCCACCCTCTGCATCTCTTGTCAATTCCTCTGATGAATTCATCAATAGGAATCCACCCAACTTGCTAGTGGTCTTCTTCCATTTCTCCTAGTATTGAGAAGATAATAGTAATATCCTGAAGCTGTTCACCGATCATAATCTTGTATATCATTTGACTAACCAACTTCTGACTCATCTTGACTTTATTTGGGGTTTTCTTGTCAAAGAGAATGGAATGATTGACCGTTGTTTTCTCCAGTTCATTTTATAAATAAGGAAATTGGGGCAAACAGAATTAGGTGACTTGCTCAGGGTCATACAACTAGCAAGTAAATGAGATCTGATTTGAACTCTAGAAGATTAATTTTCTTGGCACCAGAACAGGCTCTCTATCCACCACATCACCTTGATAATATCTTTTATTATATTTTTCTTTGAAATTTCTCATTGATTAAATGTTTCAGCCTGTTCACATGCACCATGTGCTTTTTCACTGCTCTTTTTATGAAATTCATTTTAGATCTATAGAGATATATCCATACCTATACAATTCCCCATTTTAGATTGTTAGTATTAAAAAAAAAAGATCTTTGCTTCTAGGAGGGTTTTGGGATTATTAAAGCTGTTTTGCAATTTTCTGAAGGTAAGCCAGTTCTTTGCCCTCTTTCTATTTAATTCTAGGCTTGATATATTATCCATTTGCATTTTTTCCATTCTTTATGCACCTAGCCTTTCCTGTGTGAATGATCAAGTCAGGTTTTTTGAATGGTTATAGATCTTTCTCCAAATATGCTATATAATGTCCTGGTGCCTGTTGCAATCAGCAAAATATCATTTGCAGTCAGGAACATAAAAAGAATCATCATGGAGAATCCTTCTTCCTCTTGCATTCTGTTCTGGATCACTTCCATCAGAGTATCAAACACCTTTGGTGAGTATACATTTCAATGTTTGTTTTTGGCTTGCCTGATATTTATGAAGAAGAGGTACATCAATAACTTTATTTCTGTTGTTTTTGAAGGAATTATGAATTACTTAATGTATAAATGGGAGACCCCACCCTTTAAGGTGGCATTTTGTTCTACTGAATCCATTTTGGGAGGGAGGAGGATAGTCATCAAATGATAATTAAAGTGGGATCTGGTATTGTCTATATTTTTAGTCTAATTTGTGAAATGGCAAAGATGTTTTCCATCATAGACTACTGCTTTCCCAGGCTTACTTGCATGTTCTCAACAAGAATATCATTTATAATCATTACATATATAAATATATATATATATATGTACAGTATGTGTGTGTATGTGTGTGTGGCTATTGTTATCACTAATCTTTGACTCTATTAGGATATTTTTAAAATTATATTTCAATATTTTTTTTGATTCTTAAAGAAAATTTTATTTAAAAATGACCCCCCATATACTCTAGTACTCTTTTCTGCTTGACTCTTTTTGTAACTATTAATTTTTTTTAGTGTTGTGTTTTGTATTGACCAATGAAATAAACCAAACAGCTCATGAGAAAAAAAAAGAATATCATTTATATACATGTAGATGGGTATAAAGTTTTTATATAGAGGGCAAAGTTGGCATATAAGTTGGTAGTTGCTGCTTTTCTCTTGGTCATCTTTGTTCAGTAGTAATTTTTAATTTTTTTATGAAATTTTGTCCATTCCTTTTTATTTTCCTCTCCCTCATGTACCTTGTGAATTGATCCATTAGTTTCTTGATAAGCATGCCATTGTCAGCAACTCTTCTTTAAATACTTGGTCTAATATGGCTGCTTTCCTATCTTTGTTCTCTTTGTGCTGGGCCAGAAGTCAAGAAGACTCATCTTCTTGAGTGCAAATATGGTCTCAGATTCTTACCCTGTATGATCCTGGGCAAGTTACTTAACCCTGCTGACCTTAGTCCCTCATATGTAAAAAAAAAAATGAACTGGAGAAGGAAATGGAAAATCACTCTTGTATCTTTGCTAAAATAAAACAGAACAATGCAAAAACAGAAAAACCTAAATGGGGTTGGACGCTACTGAAATGACTCAATAAGAACAATAGCAACATTCTTTCCCATAAATTCATCTGTCAATGTGAGTTCAAGTACCAACATACATGATGGTAAAAAGAGTTTATCTTAATCTATTTTTCTTCTCTTTATTGTTCTCCAGTTCGTGTCTTCCATAAATGTCCTCCTGATGTTGCTTATTTAGTCAGCCTTTCTATAAGTTGGTTTTACTCTTCATTTTTGTCTGTATTTTATGAGACAATATGACTCTAAATTATTCATTGTCTTTCTCCATAAAATTTTATAAATGAGTTAATATTCTAAATTGGTTTTACCTTTGGCTACCATCTCTCCCTGTTTGGCATGCAACTCAATTGTTTGCTGACTAAGGAACCTTATATTTCTTTTAATGTCTTTTTTGAAGCAATTCATTTATATTAGTTTTACTTCAGCATTAAATTATAATCAATGTTGATGTAATTTTTGTTATCTATGATCAACTTTTCATTGTTAATTGCTCATTCAACAAGTTCAGGATTAAGTTGTTCCAGATGTATCATTTTCTTAATCTTATGCTTTGCTCTAGCTTTTTACAAATTCTGATCTTGCTTCTGACAAGAAGGGTGAACTGCTCATAGACAGCTACTTCGAGGCTGATTCTCACATCAATAACTAGTCTTTTATTGTCCAATAAAATATAATCAATTTCATTTTTGTTGAGATATTATTTGGTCTGTTTCCATCCAGCACCCACCAATTCTTTTCTGGAAGAAAATGTCATATTGTAAAAAATAAGGGGCTTTTATATAGTTTACAGGTCTTTGGCCTCTCACATTCATTTTTCTTGAAATATATATTCCTATTTATTTCTCGATATTTTTATTGTTTCTGTTTTTGTTCTGTAGTCACTGAATATCAAAGTATATACTGATTTGTGTGCTCATATTAAATTCTTTATAAAATTTTTCTCCCTTTTTCACATCCTATATTTGTTGTTGCTATAATAAGCTGCGATTGTTTCCATTATGCTCTTTTTTTGCAAATATTATAAATACTGAAATATTAAATAACTATGGAATTTTTTTTATTGCTTTTGGTTATACAATAAAGTCAGCTCTATCAATTCCTTTCTATACCCCTTTAATGAATATCTCAGAGTATCCTTCCATTTAGGATTTTTTTTTGAGGCAATCAGAATTAAAGTGACTTGCTCAGGGTCACACAGCTAGAATGTGTATGACTGGGTTTGAACTCAGGTACTCATGACTCCAGAATTGGTACTGTATTCACTGTACCACTTAGCTTCCCTCTTCCATTTAGTTATAACTTCTTCCTTTTTTCTTGTTTCTTTTATATAGCCAGACTCTCAGGACTGGTATTATTTAACTTCTTTAACAGTATGCCCATTCATTCATCATTGAAGGTCATCTTAAATTGATTACTAACAAATATAAGCTTATAGGTGATCTATAAACTGTTGCTTAGTTACCTTCTTCATCCTTTTCCACATGAGATATTAACACTGCAGAAGTGGAAGAAAGAATACTTCCTTACAGAAAACCCAGGGCAATTTTGTATATTTATTTCTTTTACACATTTCTGTGGTCAAAGAATTCTTCATCAAAAGTCCAGTCTATTGCTGATGAGCCTCTCTCTACTTAGCAAGACTGGTCCTCAGAAGACAGACTTGGTATGTTGCAAGGTCCATACTCAAAATATTTTTTAGCATGTTTGAACCCATCAGAGTTAACTCTGCTGGTATAGCCTTATGGAACACAAGATCACTATTAACTTCAAAATCATTATGAGTGGCTAGATCAAAACTTTGGAAGTTTGGAAGTTACAATCAGAAGTTTATAAAGAACTAATCTTTTGTTACTAGGCCTCTCACTGTTCTCACTTATGACTGGTTTATGTTCATAATAAAAAAATAAAAATAAAATGTAACTTCCTCTCTCAGTATTTTGAAAGAGTTGTGATAAAAAGCATTAAAAAAATTTTAATATTAACTCCCTCTGATATAATATTTTAAAGTCTGCAAAGTACTTTACATGTTATTGAAGTCAAACAACAACACTAGGAGGTTGGTATTGTTATTATTTCCATTTTGCCATTGACAGAAATAGGGATTAGACAGATGATGTGAATAGCTTTCAAGTTTCAGAGGCAAAATTTAAGTGTAGATCATTTTGATTATAAGGCTAATGTTTTTCTGTTCCATTTTTTCCTCACTCATGATTCATATGTGGATAAATGTGTGTTGGCAGAGTATGAAGAAACTCAACCTAGCTTGTCCCAGACCAGATTGGTGCTTGGGAGAAAGAATGAATCAGTAGGTTTTCACTTTGCTCCCATTTGTGAATATACCTTAGAAATAAAGGCCAGTCATGGTACTTAAAGACAAATGTAAACCTGCCTGGATCATTTACAAACTCTGAATTTAGACATCAGATCACTGGGCCCTATTAGAGACCAACAAGCTTAAGATTGGAAGATCAAGTGGGAAAATATTTGCAAAGGTCTTAGCACAATACTTATCATATATACATTTTAGAAACCATATAGACACTAGTTGAAGCTATTGTTGTTACAGACCCACAAGTTTGATTGACCAAAGGTACAGAGCTACCAGCAAGTCACAGTAGAGTTGCCAGGTATAATCAACCAGTAGTCAAGTAAACTGATGAGACTAAATTACAGAGAAGGAGGTGGTTTCCCTTGTAATCAGGTAGAATCCTAAATGTTGGAGTGCTGATAATTTGTACTTTGTGTAAACCCATATTTTAGGATTTCCTAGATCTAATATTCTGGCGGTGTCATGCTTCTTTGTCATATAAATTAATAAATTAATTAGATATCACACATTTAAAACCAGAAGGTACCTCAGAACTCATCTAGTGTAAGTCTCACATTTTACAGATGAAGAAATCAAGTGACTTGTCTTTTGTATTCACCATATGTAAATGTGTGTGCATATATGTTTGAATATTTACATATATGGTTATGCATATATATGTGTGAATATATATATGTGTGTGTGTGTGTGTGTGTGTGTGTGTGTGTGTGTGTGTTATATTATGGGCAACTAGGGGTCACAGTGGAGAAGATGCTGGATCTTAAATCAGAAAAACGCCTTCCTGAGTTCAAATTTGGTTTAGATTGTGGGCAAGTCACTTAACCCTATTTGCCTCAGTATCCTAATTTGCAAAATAAGCTGAAGAAGGAAATGGCAAACCACTATAATATCTTTGCAAAAAGAAAACAAAACCAAATGAGGTCATGAATAGTTAGATATGTATTTAACTAGAGATTTTCTTGCTGGCAAGTAGCCATAATAAAGGCAGGAATTTAGAACAATGGCAGCCCCTGATATCTTTTATAACCCCTAGCTTTTATATTCCCCAGGCTCTTACTCTTGCCTCAGATTTGCATGATAGTCCAGATCATTGTAATGCTGAAAGAAGCCTTATCATCACAGTTTGTTTAGTATTTCTGTGGATGGAAAGGCTAAAATTGAATTTGGAGAATCATAATAACAACCATAAATTTTATTAAAATTTAAAGGAATTTGATTTTACTAAAATTTAAAGAAATTTGCTAACACCAAGATAGATAGTTGGTTCAGGCCAATGACCTTGTAAGAGAAGAAAAATAATGTGTTCAAAAGACTGACTTTATCTTAGTCTGGAGCTTTTTTTGGCTTTTTCTAGTTGACTAGTTGGGTGAGGGTGCTATGGGTTTATACTGTGAGGGCTTAAAACAAATCATTTACAGTCTAAGGATATCTACACTCTCCTCTGCAGGGGAAGAGGCTTCTTTGTAAGTGACATCAGCAGATGGCAGTAGAAAGTAAATAGCTAGAGAGATAGAGGATGCATAAACAATAATACCCCCAAATAGTAACAGAGTCATTTAGTGAACCTTATACCTAGAACCCAGTGAAGAAAGATGTTTAACAGCAACAATTAGACATGACACCAAAAAGAAAGTGCTTTGAAAATAAATAGGGAGAAATTACTACCATGTAAAGAACTAGAGGGATTTCAGAGAGGAAATAGCAGTCAATTAATTTGGGGACTTGAAGAAAGAAAGAAATATTTCAATAAGGAAGCTCTAGTTTAAATACTGAGATAACAATTAAAAGACAGGAAATGGTCAAATAAAAAAGGGGGTAGTGGATAGTGCAGGGTCTTTTTTTGGGGAGGAGGGATATTAAAGAAATTAATAAGAATAGCATAGAATGAGGCTATTTCCTCACATTAGTTGTTTCTTTAACTAATTTTTCTCTTTGTGGCACAAAGATTCCTGTAATAGCCTCATTGAAATTTGAACTGTTTTCTGGAGAATGGATAAGGATTTCATAGAGACGAAAGAGAATAAAATCTCTTTATAGGGGAACAGCATGAGCAAAAATAGTCTGGAAACACTCTGTGTATTGCAGGGGTGAAGGCTGAATAGGTTGGGTGGAGGCCAGTTATAACTAGCTATGAAAGCCAGTCTGACAAGTTTGGATTTGAAGATTATGGAGGCACATAAATGGAGCTCACACCAGATGGTCCTCTCTCCATCTTTAACCTGAACCTGATTCAGTCCAAGAGTGACAAAGCTTAGCCTTGGCATTTCCCTCATTTCCTGCAACCAATAGCAAACAAGATACCTTTCTCAAAGTCTAATTAGCATCAACAATAGTTCATGCTAATCGTCATAATTAATAGAAAGACTGGCAGTGGCCAGAGGAATAGAAATGGTAATAATCTAATATGATAGAATTTGAAGCTGCTTCTATTCAAGAAACCTGGAGGAGGGGAACAAATAGACTCATCCTGGCTACCTCTCATTTCTTATAACTCAGTTTTTCCCCACCCTAACCCCCCCACCAGGCAGCATGAATGCACAAGGCATTAGTCTCATCAAATCTGATTCTAGCCACATTATAGGCAGTGACCTCTCCCAAGTGAATTACTGTTATTAGACTTAATTATATAATAGTTATACAAAGCTCTGCCCCAACCTCCCCATCCCCACTAAACAGTGTTCTTGGGATGAAGTAGCTAATTTTTTTCTCTCTCCTTTTACTTCTATATCTGCCTCTCCTTTTCTTTTTCCCCTCTCTATTTTTACTTTTCTTTTAGTACCCCCTTTTTTCATTTCTTTCTTTTTATCTGTTTTCCCATCCATTCTCATTTTCCATTTCTTTTATTCCTTTTGTTTTTACAGAATCATAGAATCTAAGAACTAGAAGTGAACCATAAAAGGGCATCTCATATTAATTGTACTTGATCCAGAGTTTCTCCTCCATTCCATTCACAATCATTCAACATAACCAGTTTACAGGAAAGCCAGACTTTTCCTGAACTATTTTCTCTGACTTGCCCTGTCTTACAAACACTTCCTTTCTCCTCTATCCCCACTCCTATATATGTGAAATTGAATAGGGGGAAGAATAGAAAACTGTTCTTAAATAACCTTCAGCTTCACCTTGAAACAGAAGTTCAATTTTAAGCATTAATATTTTTTCAGTGACAGCGTATAGCCAATAGTCATCAGGTACTACAACATATGAAAATGTAAAGTTGAGGGTCATTCAAAAGGTATTAGAAAGACACAATGTGAACCTGAATAGGTTGTAATATGTTGCCATGGAGAAGTAGTAGGAAGGATAACATCAGAGAGATGAAAGACCAACAAAGAAGGTAGACTAGTTATGTTATGAAAACAAGGTATAACTAGTAGATAGTCTATATGGTTGATGGTTGATTGTAACTTATGCAGTGCCAAGAATTCTAGAAACAGGTTCTCAGGATATTGGGTAGAGGATTTATAGGAAGATTTGGACAGCAATGGAGCAATATGAGAAGGGGTGGATAAGTTTCCATCTGTACTACTGGAGAGGGTACCAATATCAATGAGATTACAGATCCATTGAAATATAAAAGCTCTTCTATTGACCAAGAACTTTGGTGATTTTTTTTGGAAAAAAGTCATGAGAAAAGGCATTTTGGTAGAAGTTTTCAATACCAGGATTCAATTTCAAACTTGTTATTTTCTTTTCTTTTTCTTTTTTTTTTTTTTGAGAAAGTCTTAATGGATTTTCAATCAGTCTTATCCACAGTGACATACAGAATTCTATATACTTGTGAGATATTCACAATGAGGCTATAAGACTATGTCTATGCCATTTTACTTTCTACTGCAAGAGGATTTTCTAACCTAATTCCATCTTACCAAAACTCTACTTCTTTGTTCCCCAATTTTTGTCATTGATGTTTTCTAGGTTCTCTCTTTCTGTCCCCCTCCCTTTCCCCTTCCTCTCTGTCTGTGTCTCTGTCTATCTCTCTCTATCATACACACACACACACACACACACACACACACACACACACACACACACA
>JAJPUD010003522.1:142351-190364 GCA_023553655.1 Myrmecobius fasciatus
GAGATCCCCTCCCCCTGTTTTTACTCCTTTCCCCTGATTCTTCTATTTTTCCTTCTATTAGTTTGTCCCTTACTTTTCCTCCTTTCCCTCCCACTTCCCTCTAGCAAAAGACAAGTTTCTATGTGAAATCAAATGTCTGATATACACTTTTAGAGCCCAACCTGATGAGAGTAAGATTTACACAGTGCTCGTCTCCCTCCCCTCTTTCTCTTAATTATATTAGGTTTTCTTTGCCTCTTCAAGTGATTTTACCTTGTTTTTACCTCCTTTTTTTTTAGATCTTATTTTACCACTTTTTCCCTCTTTTCCCCAGTATGACAACCTTTTCCCCTCTAGTTTTATTTTTCATATTATCAAAGTAATATTTAGTTAATTATACCCCCAAACTTTGAGTATCCCCCTAGTAAAAATAAAGTTCTCAAGAGTCCTTTCCTTTTTACCTTTTTATGCATCTCTTGAGTTCTGTGTTTGGGTGTCGAATTTTTTGTTCAGATCTGGTCTTTTCATTAGAAATAGGTGAAATTCACCTATATCATTGAATGACCATCTTCTTCCCTGGAGGATAATGCTCATTCTAGCTGGATAGGTTATTCTTGGCTGTAATCCAAGTTCCTTTGCCCTTCGGAATATCTGGTTCCAAGCCCTTCGATCCTTCAGTGTGGAAGCTGACAGATCCTGACAGATTCTAATTATTGATCCTCGGTATTTGAATTGTTTCTTTCTAGCTGCTAGCAGAATCTGTTCCTTGGTGCTATAGTCCTGAAATTTAGCCACGATATTCCTTGGGGTTTTAATTTTGGGGTCTCTTTCAGGAGGTGATCGGTGAATTCTTTCAATGGTGATTTTGCCCTTTGATTCTACAATCTCAGGGCAGTTTTCTTTCAGGATTTCCTGGAAGATAGTGTTTAGATTCTTTTTTTGATCATGGCTTTCAGGAAGTCCAATAATCCTTAGATTGTCTCTCCTAGATCTATTTTCTAAGTCAGTTGTTTTTCCTAAGAGATATTTCATATTTTCTTCTAATTTTTCATTTTTTTTGTTTTTGTTTGACTGATTCTTCAAGTCTTAGTGAGTCATTCACTTGCATTTGTTCAATTCTTATTTTTAAAGTGTTGTTTTCTTCAGTTACCTTTTTAAGTTCCTTTTGTAACTGGCCAATTTGTTCACTGCACTCTTTTTCCACTTCACTAATTTCATTTTTTAATAAATTGGTGTCTTTTTCATATCTCTTTTGCAGAGCATCATATCCCTCTTGCAAGATACTGTATCCTTCTTGCACTGATTTCAGTTTATTTTCCCATTTATCCTCCAGCTCTCTTTTGAGGTTCTTTATGCAGTCTTCCAGAAAGGCCTTTTGAAACGGGGACCAGTGATGGTCCTTGCTGTTTTTTTCTGGATTTTTGTCTAAAGAAACCTCTGTATCTGAGGTCGTTTCTTTGCCTTGATAAAAGCTGTCTATGGTGAGAGCTCTCTTTTGCTTCTTCATCATTTGTTTTTTTAGACAGAGTGGATATCTCTTTAAGGTAGGGGAAAAAAAAAAAAAACCTCGGCTGAAGACGCTTTGCCCTGGGGCACTTCGGCGAGTTGACATAAGGTGCTGGGCCTGTGGGGGCTAGGACTAAGTCCGAATTACTCCTTAAACAAGGCAAGTCTGCCAGAACACCTGCCCCCAATCAGGGCAGAGTGTCCCGAGTGCCTCAGATAAACTCCAGGTGTTTGGAATTTGGAGTTTAGAGTTTGGAGTTTTTTGCCAGTCTGAGCTGAGCTGAGCTGGGTCCCACCCTCACTTCCGGCCTGCACAGGGGTCGTCTATTTATCTCTCTGTCCGAGTCCGACTAACCTGATATGAAGTTCTCCAGAGAGCCGTGCCCAAATATTTCTGAGTTCGTTGACTTGAAGATCAGTTCAGAGGCTTATTTTATTGTTGATTTGAGAGAAGATGGGAGGAGAGGCAGAAAGTCACCTTTTCACTCTGCCATCTTGGCTCCGCCCCCTCAAGGATATTCTTTAAAGCAGGAATAATTAACCTAGGGTCCATCAACAGCTTTTTTTTCTCTTAAAAATATTTTTATGATTATCTTAATATAATTTGATTCTTTTGAATCCTACACATTTTATTTTACACATTTAAAATATTATTCTCAGAAGGGGCCCATATATTTCACTAGATTGATGAAAGGGTCCATGATACACACAAAGAAGTGTTAAGAATCCCCTGTACTATTAATGAAAAAAAAAGGCTGACAATGGTGGACTTGCTGTACCAGATCTAAAACTATATTATAAAGCAGCGGTCATCAAAACCATT
This sequence comes from Myrmecobius fasciatus, assembly GCA_023553655.1. NCBI lineage: Eukaryota > Metazoa > Chordata > Mammalia > Dasyuromorphia > Myrmecobiidae > Myrmecobius > Myrmecobius fasciatus. Next base: position 144,660 of record JAJPUD010003522.1, read on the forward strand.
TGGTACTGGCTAAGAAATAGAGTAGTCGATCAGTGGAATAGGATAGAATCACAAGACAAACTAGGCAATAACTATAGCAGTTTGGTTTTTGATAAACCCAAAGACCCCAGCTTTTGGGATAAGTATTCACTATTTGACAAAAACTGCTGGGAAAACTGGAAACTAGTGTGGAAGAAATTAGGGATTGACCCACATCTAACACCACATACCAAGATAAGATCTAAATGGGTTCATGATCTGGATATAAAGAGTGATACTATAAGTAAATTAGAGGAATGTAATATATTTTACCTCTCAGACCTATGGAGACGGAATAAATTTATGTCCAAAGAAGAACTGGAACTCTTAATTGAAAACCAGATAGATAACTTTGACTATATTAAGTTAAAAAGTTTTTGTACAAACAAAATCAATGCAGACAAGATTAGGAGGGAAGCAATAAATTGGGAAATCATCTTTACATTTAAGGGTTCTGATAAAGGTCTCATCTCTAAAATGTATAGAGAATTGTCTCATATTTATAAAAATTCAAGCCATTCTCCAGTCAATAAATGGTCAAAGGATATGAACAGACAATTTTCAGAGGATGAAATTAAAACTATTTATAGTCATATGAAAAGGTGCTACAAATCACTATTGATCAGAGAAATGCAAATCAAGACAACCCTGAGATACCACTTCACACCTGTCAGATTGGCTAAAATGACAGGAAAAGTTAATAATGAATGTTGGAGGGGATGTGGGAGGGCTGGGACACTGATGCATTGTTGGTGGAGCTGTGAACGGATACAGCCATTCTGGAGAACAATTTGGAGCTATGCTCAAAAAGTTATCAAACTGTGCATACCCTTTGACCCAGCAGCATTTCTATTGGGCTTATATCCCAAAGAAATCATAAAGGAAGGAAAGGGTCCCACATGTGCAAGAATGTTTGTGGCAGCCCTTTTTGTAGTGGCTAGAAACTGGAAATTGAATAGATGCCCTTCAATTGGAGAATGGCTGAATAAATTATGGTATATGAATATTATGGAATATTATTGTTCTGTAAGAAATGACCAGAAAGATGATTCCAGAGAGGCTTACATGAACAGATGATGAGTGAAATGAGCAGAACCAGGAGATCATTATACACGGCAACAACAGTACCATATGACCATCAATTCTGATGGACATGGCTCTCTTCAACAATGAAATGTTTCAAACCACCTCCAATTGTTCACTGAAGAAAGCCATATACACCCAGAGAGAGGGATGTGAAATGTGGATCACAACATAACATTCTCATACTCCTTGATTGATGTTTGCTTACATTGTGTTTCCTTTATCTGATATATCCTTTGTGTGGACAAGATTTTTCTTGCACAACAATGACAAGTTTGGAAATATGTATACATATATTCGATTTGCCAATATTTTAACATAATTAACATGTAGTGGATATCCTGCCATCTAGGGGAGGGGTGGGGAGTTGGGGGAAAAATTTGTAACGAAAAGCTATGTAAGGGTTATTGTTGAAGAATTACCCACACATATGTTATGCAAATAAAATTAAAAAAATAAAATAAGAATAAATAAATTAAAAAAAAGAATCCCCTGTACTAAAAATTAATTAGTATAATTGTGAAAGATTTTGTAAAGTAAGAAGTTTTTTTGTTTACTGGTTTTTGCAGCTATTTGGAGGATATATGAGTAAGAGGAGTTGCTGGGAGCCAGCAACACTAAATAGAAAGTAATTACTAAACCTGGGTGGAAGGAAATAAGAGCCTGTACTATTGTGGCAATGAGAGTAGAGAGGTCGGAGGAGATATGTACAGATGACTTTTATATATCTTGTTCATCTATTTCTCTATCCCCTCCCAAGATGTCATTGATTTCATGGCATAGATTTTTTGTCATTGTATATTTTATCAATCAATGGATATCAGGATTATCATTAGGATTTGGGGTCAGAGAGGTTGGATTTAAGTCTTGACTCTCCTACTTACTATCTGTAAGAACTGGGATGAGTCCTAACTTCTCTGGACCTCCACATCCTCCAGAAAAATTAATGAAGTTAGATGAGAAGACCTCTAGGTTTCCATTCAACTCTAAACCTGTGACATGATGAAGTTTGCAAAAATGGTTGATATTCAAAAGGGGCTCCACTACTATAAAAGGTTTGGGACTACTACATTAAATTATTTCTAATGTTTTTTGCTGCTCTGGATCCTAAAACCCCAAACTATTACCTATCTCTGAGGAAAAACTAAAATGAAAATTACTTAGTTCAATTCCTTTAATTCAATCATACAAAGAAGGAAATTAGGGCCCAGGGAGAAAAAGATATATATCTAGTGTCATACTTTCAGTTATATCAGAACCAAGACCAGACTAGGATCGTCTGATTCACTGGTCACTGCCTTACTGGCTACCTCCTTCTACAACCACACCAGGGTTATGAGGCTGTAGTACAACTTCAAAACAAGGTATAGACAAATTAGCATCAGGTGTACTAGCTCCATTAGCAGAAGCCTTTTTTGAGTATGAATTGTCATTGATGGAGAACGGTCCCCATTCAAGATTCTCCTTATCTTGTCAATCTGTTCCCTGAAAAGTATTTAATATTGAATTTACTATGGGCCAGGCCTGTGCTAACTGCTGAGTCACAAAAAGACAAAAATCATAATATTCAAATATCTTCAATCAGTTTCCCATTTTTCTAACAATACTTTTCATGATTCCTAAGATTTTTTTTTATTTTTTTTTAACCTTTGTAAAGTATCTTGCTATAGAAATAATTTGATTTTCATTTTTTTTGTAAATTTGAAACAAATATTTAATTTGGTTTTATTATGGAGTTAATGGGCAATGAAGTGATGTCATAGTGTATAGACCACCAGGCCTAGAATCAAGAAGACTCATCTTCCTGAGTTTTAATCTGGCATTAGATATTTACTACTGGTATGACCCCTAACTGTCTTTGCCTCAGTTTCTTCATCTGTAAAATGAATTGAAGAAAGAAATATTTTTGCCAAGAAAACCCCAAATGGGTTCATGAAGAGTGGATCATGACTGAAATGACTGAACAATAACAATAATGGAGTTAATAGTTTATACTCTAAGGGAGGAGAGAAGAAGCACATAGATATGTAATGAAAGATATATAAAGTATAAAAGAAAGATAATTTCCATCAAAGGAGCAAACAAGGAAACAAGCATATGCATAAATATGCCTATGTTCCAGGCACTATTATAGGCACTTTACAAATATTATCTCATTTATCCTAACAATAATCCTGGGAGATAGATGCCATTATTGTTTTACAGTTGAAGGAACTGAGGCAGACAAAGTTTAAGTGACTTGAACAAGTAACAGAGCTAATAAGTACCTGAGACTGTATTTGAACTCAGATCTTAAATCCAGACAAAGCACTCTATCCACTGTGCCTCCTAACTGCCTCTAGGGAAGAGCTTGTAGGGACAAAGGCAGAAAAGGCTATCTACAGAAGGTGAGATTTTTCTCCCCTTCCTCTTTCTCTCCCTTCATCCCTCTTCCTTTCCCTTTCCCTCTTCCTCTCTGTCTTTCTGTCTCTCTCTCTCTCTCTCTCTCTCTCTCTCTCTCTCTCTCTGACACACACACACACACACACACACACACACACACACACACGCATTTAATGAACTGCTGTGGCTATCTATTATGGCCAAGATCAAATATAAAATCACTTGGTGTTCAAAGTCCTTCATAATCTCCTAATTTTCCAGTCTTCTTATACATTATTCTTCTGTACATAGGCTATAATCCAGTAACTCTGGCCTCTTTACTGTTCCTTCCACAACAAACTGTATGCATTTTTGTCACTTCCTGTCTTCCATGTTTGAATTTGTTTTCCCCATCAAAGGAAGTCATGTTAAAAAAAAAAGTCAAGGGACCCAGGAGAGAGTAGTATCTTGAAAACCAAGAGAGAAAAGCTAAAGCAGAATATAATGCCCAAAATGCAGAAAGGTCAAGAAAAATGAGGACTGAGAAAAGAATATTAGATTTGGCAATTAAAATAATATCAATAACTTTGGAGAATGTCATTGTGCATGTAAAGGGCATTTGCTTTGGGAAAGAATAGGAGGAGATAAGTGTTCAAGACATTTGAGTGATGTGAGATGAGGAAGAAAGGAAAAGAGGAAGGTGAATGGTATAATTTTTTTTCAGTTAAATAGAAGGCAAGATTCTCAGCTGAAAGAACAGGACAAGAGGGAACTGTGGTCAGTTTGATGAAAAATTAAAAGTTTTAGAAGATCTACCACAATGAGTGAGTAATGAGTGAATTATGGAGGTGTGGGAGCATTGCCTAGAAGCAGTAAGGGCCCAGTTGAGATTATGTGACAAATTTATAGTGGACTCAAGTCAATGTAGTTTCATGATTTTCTCTAGCTTCGTTTAGCAGTATGTGTGCAGGGTGAAAGCAGTGGATGTTGGAAATGAGCCAAGACTGGGACTTTGTAAGACAGATTTGGCAATAAAAGGGGCCAAGAGACTCAAGAGAACAGAACAGTGTAGTGTTAAACTGGTTTACCAAGAGGTCAAGGATAAGGGAGGAGATTGTAGCTAGTGCTGAGGTGATATCCTGGGAAAGAAATGAGAAGTCAAGGAATTGGAGGCCACAGTATGTATGAAAAATAGAATTTGGATTTGCAAAGCAGAGAGAGAGGAGGAATAGTAATGAATTCCCTAAGGAAATTCTGGAATTGATGAACACAGATGTGGAAGACTTATGTGTGATGGCTGGATCAAAGGTCTGATCATCTATGTATTTAGCTGGGATAAAGCAAGAAAAAGGTAATGGGAAGTGACTTAGTGGAGGAATTAGAAGGTAAGATTGTTTGATGAAATATCAATATTTATTTTGAAGACACCTAATATGATGCCAGAAAAAGATTTTGAGTTAAGTATTGAGTTCACTGGGAAAAAAGGGAAATGTCTTAGAAGTCATGAAAGCTACTAAGATTTTAATTGGATGGTAGATATAGATTGAGTGAACTTTGAAAAAGAGATTAATAAATGAGGTGGTAGAGGGGAAGAAACTGGAAATGGCAATAGGGAGCAAAAAGTATGCTTATTACCTTGACCAGTGAGTTGGGAGGAATGAATAAAAATGTTGGAAAGGAAAGCTAGGAGAGGCTGTGTCTTCAGGAGGGAGCCAAAAGATGGAAATAGTGAAACAGCCAAGGATTCGAGATAAAAGCAAGTTTGTTGTCTGTAGAGCAGGCATGCCAGAGCACATACTGAAAGAAGTTTAATAGTGGGATATTGCAGGGTTTGGGTTGAGAGAGATGTGAGTAAGGGATTGGATAATGGAAGGCAGAGAATGGAGTCTGGATGACAACTAAGGATTCAGAATCACTGGAATGTGGAGTGTATGATAGCCTGACATATGGGGATAGTTTATTAATCATTGAAAAATAAGTTCAGATAGGTTTTCACTAACCCTAAGATTTGGCCCCAGGATAGAGTTCTCTTAAGGGCTTAGTAATTCCAGGCAAAGAGAGAAGAGATGGATGGTAGCATAAGGAATATTACTTTTCTTTTTCTAAAGAAGGAGACAAGGCTGGAGACTATGGGATGGTTTTTCTTCTCTTTCCTGGAAAGGAAGAGTCTGGTGCTCAATGGAAAAGGGGTTTCTCTTCTTCTCAAGAGAGGGGCCATTTATACCTTTTATAACCAAAAACATAGAATCATAAAAGTAGAGCTGGAGCTCATTTTACATCTCAAGATGGTAACAAAGATGAAACAGAAAATCTGGGCAAAGGAATGATGTTTTCTTTTCAACAGCAGCAAACTCACTGTATGAAATTGTATTTCTCCACCTTCCCAACTCATGGAATGTGGCACTTTTGTCTTTGTATCAATCAATCAATCAATATTTATTAAGCACATATTATGGGTCAAGCATTGTGTTTAGTGTCGAGGATTCTCTCAGCTCCTAACACATAGTAAATGTTTAATAAATATCTACTGACCACTATAATCTTATTTTAATCTAACAACAACTCTGTGAGATAAATATTTACATATATTTAAATACATATTATTATTATTGTTATTATTACAGATAGCTAATAAGTGAAATCTAAATCTTTCTGACTTTTGTTTTAGCCCTCAGTTAATTATACCATCCTGCCTCTGCAGAGAAAGAGGAAATTGCATTGAAGGAGAGGAGAAAATGCTCTCAATGAGGGAAGAAGGAGTATAACAAAGCCTGTCTCTAGCCCATTTCCTCTACTGTGGATCAGTGAGAGTGCATGCTTTGTATCTGTGAAGCCCCTGAGTTCAATCTCTGACATCTTGTTTCATGAGATAAAATTAGACAGTTGTAGGTTATTCATGCCATGCTGTCTCAAACAACCTTTTCAATGAATCATAGGCTAGGAAGACTCTTGAAAAACTATTGATGCTGCCTATTCTTTTGAAATAAGATTAAATTGTGATCCACAGAGGCAGCTAGCAGTTCAATGGACAAAACAATGAACTTGGAATCAGAAAGATCTAAATTCAAATAGACCTCAGATACTTATTGTGTGACTATGGCCAACTTACTTTAACTTCTGTTTGTTTCATTTTCTTCAACTATAAAATGAGCTGGAGAAATAAATAGCAACCTTCTCCATCAGTTTTGCTAAAAAAAATTCCAAATGGGGTTAGGAAAAATCAGACATGGGTCATTATTATTATGTATTGTATGTATATATGTATTATATATGGGTTATGTATTATACAATACAATTCTAAATACTTCAAACTCCCTAGAGAATGGGACATAGGGAGTATGGGAAGCAACCATGCCAAAAAAAAACCTTTCCAAAATCATGGAATAATCTTAGTAAATAACAATAAAGGTTTACAAATTCCATTAAATAAGTTACCTCTCTTAATCATCCTGTGTGATAGGATAACATATCTACCTAGTATGCAAGGAGGAAATCAGACTCAAATCTCTCCCAATTCTAAGTTTATTGTTCACTTTATTTTTACCATGATGTCTCTCTCAATAGTAAATGGACATTGGGGACCACTAAGTTAACTTTGAGCCATATACCCTTATCCTTAAATCATTCCAGGGTAGGAACCCCTGTTTGAGCCTATAGCCCACCTGATGATTTACCAAACCAGACTAGAGATTAGGTCTTCTGAGCATGACCATCCACTGTACAGAGTGAGATATACACAGATACATATATGAGAACAGTTCACAGAAACCCACGTCCAACTGTAATTGCTTTGTTAAAGCATCAAATGGTTGGGTTTAACCTCCACTTGAAATAAACTGTATTCCTGATGTGAACGAAATGGAGAATTGGGATGCCTTAAGTACTTTGAAACACACTATTTATTATACCATGGGTTGTATATTGTTACTAAGATTCTTCTGTTATTATGTGATTTTGGAGAGGGTTTTTTTTGGCATGGTTTTCCCCCACCATCCCCATCTCCTGTTCTCTGGGGAGCTTGTAGTACTTAGAATTGTGTTGTATAATAGATAGTATAATCACAGTAAATTAAATGTGCCTCTACCAAGTGGTGTTTTATGTTAATTCCATTGTGTAGTGGCAGCTGCATGGGGAGGAGGCTATAGATTGGCAGGGAAGATAGGCTATAAGCTTTGGAGAGAGCCCAGAATCCCATGTTATAGAGCATCTCAGCGGCCCTCACAGAGAATGAACCAGCATGTACATTCTGACCGGAGTAATACTGTTTCACCTTCCTAGGGTTACTGGTCATTGCAATCGGTTTCAAAAGCTCCTCATCTATCCCTGTTAGGGCCTTTTAAGGGGTCCAAACCGCATTTTGGAATAAGCCTCATGCCCGTTTGGAACTGCAGAAAAGCACATTGAAGCTGGAGGTAGGGTACTAGGGTCCAAAATCAGGCTCTGCTACTTATATTCTGTGTGACCTTGTCTAAGCAATCCATCTCTCTTAGCCTGTTTCCTCATGTTGCCATGAATTCATGAACCATAGAATTTCAAAAATTGGAAGGTCATCAAATATAACTCAAACTCAAACAAGAATTCCCTGAAAAGAGTTGTTTTAACCTTTTCTTGAAAACTTAATAAGGAGTAATTCCACCTTCTTAGGCAGCCCATGAAATCAAGCCTAAATATGCCTCTTTTCATCTTCTACTCATTTCTTTTTGTTGTACTTTTGAGGGGTTAAGCAAAAATAGCCCATGCCCTTTTCGACATGACAGCCTTCAGTTATTTGGAGAGAGCTAGTATGTCTATGATATCTTCTCTTTTCTAAGCTCAATATCCCTTTTAACTCATCTTCATGTTACGTTATCACTAGGTCCTTAACTATGTTAGTTACCATTTTCTATATGGTCTCCAGCTTATCAATGTTTTTCCTGCAATTTGGCCTCCAGAATTAAATAAAACAATCCAAATTTGTTCTGATGAGGGGAAATATTATGAGAATATTTACTGCTCTTGTCTTAAATACTATAATACTTAATAATATTAAGTTTTTAAAGTTGCATTTTTCTCACCATATTTCATTAAGCATATAGCCCACTAAAAAACCCAGATGATTTTCAGAAAAATAGATGTCTAGCCTTAACTCTCTTAGTCCTTAACCCCTCTATAAACACACACAATTTTCTTTTTCTTTTTCTGAAGGAATTGGGGTTAAGTGACTTGCCCAAGGTCACACAGCTAGGAAGTGTGAAGTGTCTGAGGTCAAATTTGAATTCAGGACATCCTGACTTCAGGGTTGGTGCTTTACTCACTATGCCACCTAGCTGCCCCCACACAGAATTTTCTTAAATGTATCTCATAAACTTTAGTACAAAATTAATTTGGATTGCATTTTAATATGTGTAGAGAATAAAGAAAGGACCTTTGTCCTTTCCAGAGGCAGAGCAGAGCAGAGCAGAAGTATAAGAGGCATTAATTCCCAATTAGTTGAATAATTTTCTTTTGTCACTGTAAACTATCCTATGAAAGCCTACATTCAAAGAACCTACATAGCATGTACTAATCATTGTATTAAGAGCAGTGGTAGATACAGAAGAATCATGATCTCCACACTCTGGAAACTTATAGTCTAAATACACACACACAAATATACATACATACATATACACACATATGCATATATTTAGTTATATAGGTCCAAGAAAAATTAAATATTAACATTACTAATCAGAGAAGTGCAAATTAAGACAACTCTGAGGTACCATTACACACCTTTCAGATTGGCTAAGATGACAAGAAAAGATAATGATGAATATTGAAGTGTCTGTGGAAAAATTGGGACACTAGTACATTGTTGGTGGAGTTGTGAATTGTTGGTGGATTCTGAAGAGCAATTTGGAACTGTGCCCAAAGGACTATCAAACTGTGCATATCCTTTGATCCAGCAGTGTCTCTACTAGGTCTGTATCCCAAAGAGATCATAAAAAGGGAAAAGGATTCACATGTGCAAAAATGTTTGTAGCAGCCCTTTTTGTCAAGGAACTTGAAAATGAATGGATTTCCATCAGTTGGAGAATGGCTGAATAAATTATGGTATATGAATGATATGGAATATTATTGTTCAATAAAAATGATGAACAGATTGATTTCAGAAAAGCTTGGAAAAGCTTATGGGAACTCATGCTGAGTGAAGTGAGCAGAACCAGAAGAACATTGTAACAGCAAGATTATGTGATGATAAATTATGAAAGACTTGGCTGTTCTCTGCAAGACAATTCCAATAGACTTGAGGTGGAAAGAGCCATCTGCATCCAAAGAGAGAACTATGGAGACTGAATGTGGATCACAATACAATATTTTCACTTTTTTGTTGTGATTTGCTTCATTTTGTTTTCTTTCTCGTTTTTTTTTCCTTTTTTGATCTGATTCTTCTTGTGTAGCATGATAATTGTGGAAATATGTATAGAAGAATTGCACACGTTTACATATATTGGTTACTTGCCATCTAGAGGAAGGGATGAGGGAAAGGGATGGAAAAAAATTGGAACACAAGGTTTTGAAAGGATGAATGTTGAAAATGATCTATCCATATGTTTTTAAAATAAACAGCTTTAAAAACAAATTATAAAAAATAAATATTAAGCAATAAAGAAAGCCATGAAAGTATGAGCTGTTAATAATAATAATTATTAATAATAATAATGAAAACAATTCTCTTATGGACAGATTCTGCCATCCCCATGAAGAATCTAGTGCTTAAAGTTTTGACTCATTTTCCTAGTCAAAAATATATAACACATTTTGAGACTGTCTGGACATGAGTAGATGGGGCAGGAAACTGACAAAAGCTAAGCTTGTGAAGAAGAAAGACACAAGGGGGAGTGATTATGAAAGGGGATTTTAAAATGTTAGCTCACGGCAATTAGGGCTTATTCCATTTCTTGTATCTTTACCTGAAACTAGTACACTACCTGGGCATAAAAAGAATTTAATAAATACTTGTTGGCTGACTGATTGAGTAATGTGTAAATCTTCTGAAAGGGTAGAACAGAGATAGGTTGTGAAGAATTTAAAGCTTCAAACAGTAGATTTAATATTTGATCCTTAGAGGTAATAGCAAGCCACAGGAATTTATTGAGTAGAGAAGGGACATATCATTCATTTTCTAGAAGTTGGAATTTTGTGCAAAGAGGTATAAATGGGGATAATAATAGCACCCATCTCCCAGGCTCAAATGAAATCGTATTTGTTAATGCTTAAAACAGTGCCTGGCATATAGTTGTTGCTTAATGAATGCTTATTTCTTTCCCTTGCTTCCTTAAGAGACACTTTGGGCTAGAGAGAATAGAGAAGAAGAGGGAGTCATGGGACGTGGCTGCTTTCTATGTGATTGTGGACAAACTGGTACATTTTAGCTTCTGTTTCCTTTGCTGTACAATCGTGATAATCATACCTGTATTACCTGTCTCACAGAATTGTGGTAATGCTCAAATAAAGACATAACACATATACGCATACATATGCATACATATGCATACACAAATGTATGTGTATATCTATATATTTATGTCTGCCTATCTATCTATCTATCTATCTATCTATCTATCTATCTATCTATCTATTATTTACTTCTATATGCCAGGTAATATATTAGGTACTAGAGATATATGCATACATAATACACAAATTCATATCTATGTCTATATATCTATATATCTATATATGTATGTATATATATATATATATATACCCATTCATATATTGCACACACATATTCACATACTTGTGTATGCACAATTCGTATAAATGCAGATACCCACATGCAATTTACACACCTGTATATTTACACATACACGTGTAAATCATATACACACATGTGTACAATCATGCACGTGTGTAAATGTGTGTTTGCGAGCACATGTGCGCATGTGTGTATTTTGTGCATATACATAATGGGTAATAACTGTTTTATGTGTAATATATTCATGTGTATAATATTTTACTTGTTATTACAATAATCTTATTTGTGTGCATGTACAGTAAGTGTGTATTATATAGTATTAGACTGTGAGGTAATACAGATATTATATAAACATACACATACATATATACATGAAGATGAAAATATACAAAGACATTCATATGCATGTACATACTCACATTCATATACATATAACATACAAGTGCAGATTTATAGTCATAGGCATCCACATGTCTAATTCAAAACAGAAATGCCGACCCATGGGTTTATATGTTCATATAGATATCCAGATCATGCACATATGCATATGTATGTGTCCAGAGGTACACACAGACACATGTCATGTACACATATGCATCTGTATATAAGGACTATCAAACAATGCATATCCTTTGATCCAGCAGTGTTTCTACTAGGTCTGTATCCTAAAGAGATCATAAAAAGGAAAAGGATTCACATGTGCAAGAATGTTTGTGGCAGCCCTTTTTGGCAAGGAACTGGAAAATGAGTGGATCTCCATCAGTTGGAGAATGGCTGAATAAGTTATAGTATGTGAATGATATGGAATATTATTGTTCCATAAAAATGATGAGCAGAATGATTTCAGAAAAGCTTGGAAAAGCTTATGGGAACTGATGCTGAGTGAAGTGAGCAGAACCAGAAGAACAGTGTAACATCAAGATTATGTGATGCTAAATTATGAAAGACTGATTTTTCTTGTGTAGCATGATAATTGTGGAAATATGTATAGAAGAATTGCACATGTTTACATATATACATATACACATATGCATATAGACACATGTACATGCCTTATGTGATTTGTATATCTGTGTCCATATAGATCCATGCAAGTGTGTCTATATGTACACACAGAAATGCACATCACACAGTGCACATGTATGTTGTCTATATGGACAGTTATACAGATCATACACAGGCATGTGCATGTGTCTATAAGTAACACAGAGAGACGCACATCACATACACATGTGCACTTGTGTGTGTCTATATGGATATAGATCACATGTGCATGTGTGTGTTTGCATGTACACATAGATATACATAGTGCATGTGTATGTATGCCCCTGCATGTACATGTACCCATTCAGCATATATAATTGATACACATTTGTATACATGTAAATACACACATGTCTATATCCCCTAGCGCTTTAAACATTTTTGAAAACCATATACCGGAAGGTTTCCAGCCCGCCCTGTGCTCTCTCTCCTGCCCGCCCCCTGCCCCACGGCCCCTCCAGCAGCAGGCAGGGCTGCCCAGGCAGGAACAAACAACAGGTGTCAAGCACTTGATATGCGCAAGGAGCCAAAGCAGTCTTTATATCAGAGCCTCACAAAGGCAATTCTCTGCAGTTGATATAAAAAGGTGTCAGTTCTGGTTTAAGTACTGTATTACCAGCAAAGATTTATCTGCCTCAAAGACGGGCCTCACGCCACCAAGGGAATAAACAGCTCTCCTGCTTATCTGTTTCACAGAGCACAATATTTCCTCCAGTCGTCTCGGGCTCCAAAAGGACTTTTTCTCTGCCTTCTCAGTTTCTCCTTCTGTGATTCACAAATAAAATGAGCCTTCCTTCAGAAGGTTACAAATGCCCTCTTCTCAAGCAGCCTCTGGGACAGCTTCACTGAAAGATCCGCATCCGGGTCAGTCCTAAGAAGTCTGGCTTTTTCAGGGGTTTTAGATCAAGAAGAGAGGGACCTTGGCTGGGATCATCTCTCTCCCAAACCCAGAACACAGGACTTCTGATCGATTGATCAATTGATTGATACGGAATAAGGAAAACTGTTGGGTTCAATGAGGAGAAAGCAATGGATGAGAAGGGAAAAGGAAATGATAAGAGGAGGAGACAGTCCCTTTGGCTAATGAACATTCTATAACATCTAGGGATCTTGTAAACAACTTGAAATCTAGAGGAAGGAATCTTGTGTTAATTTGTGGAGCCCACTACTCATGAGATATTAAATTTGATCCTCATGCTAACCCTGAATTGGTTATTATTATTTATTTGTTGTTATTATTATTATTATTTAATAGTTGGAGAAACTGAGGCTGGCAGGTTAAGTGGACTAGGGTTGAAAAAACTTAGTCCAGACTTTGCATTTCTGATTCCAAACCCAGTCCTCTCTCCTCTGCAACAGCCAGATGCAACATGATGTGATAGATGGAGTCAGGAACACCAGGGTTCAAATCCCTCCTTGGGCATTAATTGTGTAACTATGAGTAAGTCATTTCATTGCTCTGGCCTGTTTCCTTATCTGAAAAATGGTGAGAATAATTGCTGTATTATAAATTTCATAAGAGAATTATGACAATCAAGTGAAATATTTTTTACAAAGCACTTTATGAATGTTAAAATGCTATATAAAAATAAAATATTATGAAGATGGTTTTGATTTATTGTGGTGCTAGGAAGCATGGTATGGAGTCTGCTTCAGAAGGAGTATCTGTACTGCATGGTTGGGGTGGGGGTAGAGTGTTATGCAGCAGGGTGGATTTAATATTCAACACTTGCTCATTCTTGAAAAATAACAAATAAACCACTCCTCAACATTGCTAAACAGCATATAGTTCCATCCCCCTCTGTATCCAGAAACATTTGGATGCTTCAGCTGAGTTGATAGGGAAACAATTGCCCAGGAGCTGGAAATATCCATATCAGTGCTGCTTGAAGCACTACAGAGCTCCTGTAGAATGAATGAGTCGGAAAACAGCAACCAGACTGTACTATGAAAGTCACAGGAGAGGAACCAGGGAATGAAGGCTTTTGTAGACTGGGAGGAAAATAGGGGTGGGAATGAGTAGTTAGGGTGCAACCCCCAGGTCAAAGAAGCAGAGAAAGAAGACCTTCAATGGCCATCCTCCCAGTTCTTTTCTAGGAAGGGCAGGATCCAAGACTCTGGAAGTGGAAAGAAATTGTTAGATGGAATGGCATATGACATACTTCAGACCAGGATGCTGACACAGCCCATTGGCTTGGGATACTGAGAAACTGAGACCTGATGGTTAGGAAAATCCTATTGAGCTAGAGGACTTGTAAAAGATTGGCCAGTTTAAGAGGAAAATGCCTTCAGAACTGGCTGATAAATGAATCTTAAAGCATCCCCAGCAACTGGCCTCAGGAGATCCACTCTTAGCAGGCTGAAGATTAACCCTTTAAAGAGGCACTGGGATATCACAGCAAATACTGATGGACTCAGAAAGGGAAATCACCCTAAAATGTGACATTGAAGGTCCAGTCATTGGAATCTAAATATCTGAAGGTTTGTTACAGAAGTGTTAGGCGCTGGAAATGGTCTGGGAGAATCTCTCTTTTTTCTTGAATCAGGCTTCCTAGGCTCATATTCATTAAATTCTTTTGAAACTTTGGGTTTATTCTTAACATTGCCCTTTCACATTCTCCATCACATCAAATGTATTTGCGTGTCTGATCCTCCTGGCTAGATTGGGAACTCCCTGAGGCCAGGATTTGTGCTTTGTTTTTGTTTTTGAAATAGAAATATTAGCCAACAGACTCATACTAAGTATGTATTTAAATATTTGTGGAATAGAACTAAATATCAGGTGAGGTGTCCAATGGAGGAAAATAAGGCTCTTTCTTTGGTATGTTATAAATTGGAATGACAGGTCACCAGTTTCTTTGGAAAGCATTCCACCAAAGCAAGCAATTTCAGGATAATTGTTTCCTTTGCTATCAGCTCAGCAAAAACATTCTACTGTCTCTGGATATGAAGGGGAATAGGACTATATGCTATGCAGATATTGGGGGGAATAATTTATTTGTTATTATCCAAGCCCAAAAGAATGTTAGTCAATTCACCCTCCCTGCATAGCAGCTCTCTCATTGAACTGTTCTATTTATCATGTTTGCAAATGACATAAAATTAAGGGGTATAGCCAGAATTTTTGGACAGCAAAATAAAGATTCAAAAAGATTTTGATCATCTAGAATGATGGATCTAATCTATTCAGACTCCTGAGGAGTAGATGACTAGAATTTGGAGTAAAAATCTAAGTTGAAAACCTGCCTCAGCTATTTCCTAGCTATGTGACCTTGGCCTAGTTGATTAACCCTATTTGTCTCAGTTCTTCATCTGTAAAATGAACTGAAGAAGGTAAGAACAAATCTCTTCAGTATCTTACCCAAAAAACCAGAAATTCAGTCACCCTCAAGTGTGACTGAAATGACCAAACAACAACATTTAGATTCGACATCCTATATGAGGCCTTTCTTGTCCTCTCAATTGTAAATGCTTTCTGGCATCCCTCCTCAACTTATTTTTATTTACTTTCATATATAAGGAGTATAAGGTGATCCAAAACTCTTAGAACAATTTAAAATCTTAATAGTCTAAAAAAGCACTGAGTTTACTGTTTGCTGTTTCCTATTCTCCAGAAAAATATAGTCTCCTTGAAGACAGGAAGTGTTTCATTTTTCTTTTTGTATTTTTGGCACCTGACATTATTTCTTGCTTGTTATATAAATGTGTGATGGTTTAAATTGAATTTGGATGAAATGTGTTGGGGGGAAATCAAAATTTCCCATTTAGATTGGAAGTCATCTAAAGGCAGATCTAGATCATTGAGATAAAGTAAATAGAGCTCTGGGTCTGGATTCTGGAGAACCTGAGTTCAAATTTAGCCTCAGACTTTACTTGTTTGTCCTTTATTCTTGAAGAGGACCATGATATCAATGAGGTAACATGATATGCAAGTGAATTGGATTTATGTGAGGGAGAGCTGTGCAAAGCCACCTATCTCACTTTCCCCTCCAGAGCCATCCAGGTCCAATGGTCAGCTATAGATCAGGATGACTGGGGTTGGCCCTGGATGGAATGGGAGACCTGGGTCTTTCTCAGGTTTCTGTGTGACTGAGGCAATGCCCAATCATATAAGATAGGTATAGAATATATAGAAAGCAATCAGAAAGAATTAATTCTTGGAGAAAGGGAGAGGGACTAAGTCCCCAAAAGTGAGATTTGATCTGCATCTTGAAGGAAATTAGAGGGACTTGGAAGCAGTGGGGAGAGGGAAGAAAACCAAGGACATGAGAGACAGACACAGTCTCTAATGTGTTACTTTGAACAAGTAAAAGGGAGGCTACAGAAAACTGAGATGGAGTAAGCAGCAGCAAGACTAGATCAAATATACATACCTGCATGTATATATGTATGTATACATATATGTCTATGTGCACATGTGTGTACTTTACTAATTATGTGACACTGGGCAGCTATAATATAAAGATAATAAATAGCATCTATGGTTGTTGGAAGGATTAAGTGAGACTTTACGTAGGGATGTATACATGTGTAATAGATAGATAGATAGATAGATAGATAGATAGATAGATAGATAGATACTTAGTATATTTCCTGGCACAGAGTAGGCATTTAATAAATATCTTCATGCTGAGGATTTCAGTGGATTCCAAGTTTCAAATGAAGTCAAAAGTTTCTGGTGAAGCCCCCAAAGCTAATATAATAAAGGCTACATTATTAGTAACATAGAGTACAGAATGAGTGGAGTGATAATCTTGCCGTACTTTTTTCTAGAGTCACACCTATGGATCCCTTGTCAGGAATGCTGTATTCCGGTTTACTCAAAATTCCTTTTTACTGAGGAAAAAGATGCATTCATTCCCAATGAGAAATAAAGTTTAAATTATATCCTGCTATAGTAGAGAGGGAAGTCAAATATTGGCTAAAATTTATATTGAGTTAGTATCCCATGTCAGATTATTTTGGGGGTATTTGTTCAATATAGGGGACCTGTGAGTATTGTTGAGTATTTGAAGTGAGAAAAGAGCAGACAAAGTATTGATAAGGAAGAAGAAGAATGAGTCAGGAAAACTGTTAGATATGTTGAAGACATACTGCCTCTTTTAGTGTTGCCTTGGCCCAGTCCTGAGTAGCTAGCTCTAGGGCAACCATTAAGATGATGATGGTAGTGATTTCTAAGATCACATAAAATCAGCGATTTAAGGACCATAGCTCTAGAGCTGTAGCCGACCTCAGAGGCCATTCAGACCAACTCTGTCCTTTGATTAAGTGTCTTGCTCATCAACGCACAGATCACAAAAGTCAGAGGTAGTATTTAAACACCAGACCCACTGGAATCCTTTCCACCAGATCACAATGCTTTTACATTATTTTTTTTCCTAATGATTTATATATCCAATACACAGACCACTTCAGTCAAACAACAGATTACATAAACCATCCACTTGGCCTATTTCCATTTGCCATCATTATAAACATAGACTCCTAACTAAACAGTGCGGGGGAAAAAAAAGAAGACTGTCTTCAGTAAAATACTATATAATTTTCACAAAATATCTTGAGTGTGTGATTAATTCAGGTCCAAAAGCATAAATAGAGATATGGCTATGTTATAAACTTTCATAGCATAAGAGATAATACTAACTTATTTTTATATTATACTTTATAGTTTACAAAGCACATTCATAGTCCAAGGGAGGGTAATAACTTAATTTTATGTAGTACTTACAGTTTACCAAGTACTTTTGCATCAATTATCTTATTTGATCCTCACAAAAACCTAATGAGGCAGTCATTTCAAGGGTTATTATTCTCTTTGTACAAATGAAGAAACTGAGCTCCAGAAAAGTTAAAATGATTCACTCAAGCCCACACACCAAGTTAGTGACAGAATGTGATCTCATGATTTATAGGCCAATATTCTTTCAATTATAGTTCAAAAATCAGTGGAAAAACTTTTAAGGTCTAATGCTGGCCACGGACTCATTGTTTTCAGAACACTTCTATTCTCCCTGAAGGTAGAATCATGAACTGAATGTCTTGGGTTGGACATGTTTCTCTTGAAGATTCTGAAACTCATCCCTTTCTTCGTAGAACAACCCTCAAAGCTTCAAGGTGACTCTAACATGCCTTGGTTCAATTCAATTCAATTCAGTTCAGTTCAATCCAAAACAATTTAGTTCAGTTAAATTCAGCAGTTATTAAGTGTCCATTGTGAACAGGGCTGATTGGATTTCATTTTGACTGCTATGAGGTTAACCACTTGTCTAAAGGTTAAGGTGAAAATCAGTCTTTATAGTAGTACAATGTGCTTACACTTGAACATCGAGTTCCGTACTAGCCTCCATTTTTCCATCGTCTTCACACCTGAAAAACAGATAGAAAGTTGATGAAACTGCTTCTAAACCACTTTTCAGGGACACTTTCAGGTAAGTTTTCAGTTGTTGTGAAAATGGTTTTAGAAAGCTCAGAAAACTGGCTTGCTTACTGCCCTTTGACAAATTTTAGTGGAGGAAATGATGTCCCCATGATGGAGAGTGACAAGAGAATAGAGAAAATAAAATCTCACTTATTCAGGGGTGAGTGACAATCCTCACAACTTTAACCACCTAGTACTAGGACACCAGCCATGAAATAAACCTAAAGTTGCACAAACTTCTGAACAATGAGAACATTCAACTCTTATAAATCCCTTGTATCTAGGTCTATAAGAAAACTGCCTTTGGATCCTTAGGTAACTATATGTTCCTTGGGGACATGGACCACAGCCATGTACATGGATTATTTTGTGGGGCAGAGCATGTGTAACTAGAGTATTGGACTGGTGGACAGCTGGACGATGAAAGGTAGGAGAGAAATAGTGTGTCTAAGCCATGTCACCATTAGGTCAGACTGAAAAAGAAACCGTATTTAGCTTTGCAGCTCTCCCCTCTGGATTGTGCCTTGTGCTCAGCACAGGAGCCAAGCAAAGGCATTCTACCTGATCCTGCTCCCTTAGAAGCCAGCTTCTTTGCCATCTAGTCCTAGGCAACAGGGATGCTGGTAATTCATTCTTTTTCCTCTTATTGTGGCTCAGGCCAGTCCCATATATTTTACATGCCTGCACAATGCATTTTATGAAGCACATAAAAGCCAGACGGGAATTATCTCTTTCCCTTGTATGGGCTGTCTCTTTTTTGGGGGGAGATAACAGAGACCTATTTCATTTTGCAGCTTGCTGGGAGATGCTCTGCCATAAATTGAGAAAGGAAGCTCTTTTTTGAAAAATGCCTTCTTTGACCCCATTGTCAGTGGGAAACCACAGTGAGAGAAATACCATTCTCTCTAGGATCTCAGTTCAGGGGAGAGAGATGGGGGTGGAAGGGTGGGAGGAGTGCCTTTTTCTCTCTTTATTTTCTCCTGTCCTCTGCAGGATGGGTGGGGATGTTCCCACCCTAGGGAGGGTCTGAAGTGCAAATACAAGGTCCCTGCTCTGTCCCTGCAGGGTATTACATGAGGCTTCCTTGAATCATCCCAAGCAGATGGGGGGTGCTGGACCCCTCTGATGGAACTGCATTCATTAGGCCCGGAGCAGCTTGACAGGCTGTCTCTGCACATCATCAAATATGCACCACCAATATTTCATTATCAGCCTCCTTTGCAGCCTCGCTCTGTCCACGCCTGAGTGAGCTTAGAAATTAAACTGTACTTTCACCTCTAAAGAATGCTGTCCCCGCCAGTCACTGGAGTGAAGAGATTGCCATGCTGTTGGGTTATTGAGTGATGGGACCCGGGAGGGGCCGCGGAGATGGGGAGGAGAAGAGAGGGGAAGGCTCTTCTGGTAGAGAATGGCTTTTTGCCACTTCCTGAGCTGAAGTTACAGGTGGCCTTCTGAACAGGCAGAGAGGAACTGTCTAGCCCCTCATACACTGTCTTGCATCCAATGGATGCTTACTGTGTGCTTCCCAGCAAACTGAATTGTACAAATGGATCATGAGATCATAGATTAAAACTGGAAGGGAAGGTATCAAGTGCAATGCCCTCATTTTACAATTTAAGAAACTGAGGTGCAAGGGAGTTGAATGATTTGCCTAAAGACAAAAAGAGGCTCCCCTACACTAAAAGACATTATCCCTCCTAGATCCCTGGAATTCTTCCATCACAGTCATTTTTTAGGGTCATTACTGCACCTTCCAAGGTTTTCTTTATTCAAATGCAAATGTTATTGGAAGAAATGATATGTTAATTATCAGACACCTTTTGGGAGTAGTTTATGCTCTTCTGAGGTAGCCTAAAAGAACTAGGATATGGGTAAGCAAATGGTGGTTGGGAGATACCAAAAAGATATTTCACCAGGGTCATGATTTCATATACAAATAAGTCTCTAATAAAGATAGTCTTTTTACAACTTTGTGAGTTGGTCATCCTCCTAAGGAAGATGAGGGCCCCTGGATCCATCTTAGTTATTCATGGGAATACAATTCTTGATCTAACTCCAAATTCAAAAGGAATCAGTTGGGTGATGAAGCCAAGGAAATCTCTTGCTATATTAAGAGAGGCATATACTGATGCATTGTTGGTGGAACTGTGAATGGATCCAACTATTCTGGAGAGCAATTTGGAACTATGCTCGAAAAGTGATCAAACTGTGCATACCCTTTGACCCAGCAGTGTTTCTATTGGGCCTATATCCCAAAGAGATCTTAAAGGAAGGAAAGGGACCCACATGTGCGGAATGTTTGTGGCAGCCCTTTTTGTAGTGGCAAGAAACTGGAAGCTGAATGGATGCCCATCAGTTGGAGAGTGGCTGAATAAATTATGGTATATGAATGTTATGGAATATTATTGTTCTGTAAGAAACGACCAGCAGGATGATTTCAGAGAGGCCTGGAGAGACTTGCATGAACTGATGCTGAGTGAAATGAGCAGAACCAGATTATTATACATGGCAACAAGACTATATGATAATCTATTCTGATGGACATGGCTCTCTTCAACAATGAGATGATTCAAACCATTTCTAGTTGTTCAGGGATGAAGAAAGCCATTTACACCCAGGGAGAGGACTGTGGGAACTGAGTGTGGTTCACAGCATAGCATTGCACTCTTTTTGTTGTTGTTTGCTTGCATTTTATTTTGCTTCTCTTTTTTTACTTGTGTAATTTGATTTTTCTTGTGGAGAATGATAATTGTATAAATATATATATGCATATGTTAGAGTTAACATATATTTCTACCATATTTAAAATATTTTGGACTACTTGCCATCTAAAGGAGAGTGTGATGGAAGGAGTGAGGAAATTGGAACATGAAGTTTTGCAATGGCTAATGTTGAAGAATTGTCCATGCATATGTTTTGAAAAATAAAAAGCTTTAATTAAAAAAAGGAAAAAAGAGGGACATAAGTTTCTGGGAATGGGTGGTTGTATGTTTAATTTTCCATTAGGTCTCATCTAGAGTATTGTGTTCAATTCTGAGCATCATAACCTAAAAAGAACTTTGACAAGAGAGCAAACAGGAGATTGAAGTTTCTTTTTTTCTTTTTTTTTTTGAGTCCATGATATGAAGATAGAGTTGAAAATGTGCATGTAAAAAAGAATACTCAAGAGGAAACATCTGTGATCAAGCTTAAAGGTTTCACCATCTATGATCAAGTGTTCAAATTGGGATTGTCACATGGAAAAGAAGATTTGGATTTTGTATGGTTAGTCCCAAAGAACAAATCTAGAAGCAATAGATAGAATTTGTCCTTAATAATGAAAGCAAATTTAGATTTTACATCAAGAAATACAATACAGATACACACACACACATACGTACACATAAAGGATATGTATCCTTTACAATAGTAGCCCAGAATTTCACTTGGAAGGGACCTCAGCAATTTAACCCATCTGGGCAAAAAATCCCCATCATAGAACCAGATAATATTTGCAATTGCTGTTGTTGTTCACTTATGTCTAATTCTTTGTGACCCCCATGGACCACAGCACACCAGTTTCTTCTGTTCTCCACAATCTCTCAAAATCTTTCCAAGTTCATGAAATTTATTATTTTTATGATGCAATCTATGTCATCTTCTGCCATCCCTTTTCCTTTTGCCTTCAATCTTTCCAAGAATCAGAGGTTTTTGCTTTTTTGTTTTTTTTTCAATAAGCCTGTCTTTTTATTATGTGTCCAAAGTATTTAAGCTTCAGCTTTAGTAACTGACCTTCCAGTGAATACTCCGAATGAATTTCTTTAAGTATTGATTAATTTGATTTCTTTGCTGTCCAAGGAACTCTCAAAACTCTTCTCCAGCGTGACAGTTTGAAAGCATCCATTCTGCAGCACTCAGTTTTCCTTATGCTCAAACTCTCACAGCCATATATTGCTATTGGAAAAAACCATAGCTTTGATTATATGGACCTATGTCTGTGAGACCACATTTGAACTCAGGAAGATGAGTCTTCCTGACTCCAGACTCAGCAGATCCACTGCACTACCTAGCTGCTTGAATACTTGCAAAGCTCTTTGCAAATCTTAAAGTGCTACATTAATGTTATTATTAGTATTATTATTGCAGTTGTTAGTGCTACAATTATTAATGATTGCAGCATTAAGGATGGGTTATGGACTCACCTCTTTTTCTTCCCAAGAAAGTATATAATTTGTCAGTGACCTCCATAGGTACTCAGACACCTTCATGGAAAGTCAACTCCTCCCTCATATATCCAGGGAAAGAGAAAAATTTCCCCATGAACATGATTTTTATTGCTTCAGATAATGAGCTACATCATCTCTACCCACCTTTTCATCTGCTTCCATTCCTATTCTTATACCCTACAGACCTTATTTATTGAAGGCAAGCCACTCAGTTCTCAGGGACAATAAGCTTTTGTTCACTTTGTCCACTTCACTTTTTTTCCATAGAAATTTCCTCTTCAGTTTAAACAAACAACAATAAAACAATAAAAACAAAAACTTTCCAAAAGAAATCTAAAATATCTCACAATTATCTGGATATATTATATTACAAAGGTGATATTAAAAATCAGGATATAAAAAAAACCTTATGGACTACCATGAGAGCTAGTAATGACCTTGGAGGGCAATTAGTACAAAGTCCTTGTTTTACATATAAGGAAACAGGGGCTCAAAGGCTTGCCCAAAATTGTAAGAGAGGTAACCCAGGTCCCCTGATTCCAGAAGGAGGGCTCTTTCCACTGTACCACACTTCCTTCATTCAGATCTATTAACTCCTCTCCTCCTCTCCTTTAATCCCATGGAGTTAGTGTGGTTGAGAAGTGACTTCACTTCTCAAACTATAGCTCAGAACCTCATATGGGGTATTGTAACTGAATGTGAGGGTTATGAAATTATAATTTGTTATCAATATTTTATTTTTATACCTATTTTATATACCTATATTCCCAGGGACACATGAAAATTTCTCTGGTGAAATAGGGTCACAAGTAGAAAAAGTTTAAAAGCCCTGGTTTAATTAATATAGACATATATCCAAATCTGGGCTCTGATATGGACTAGCCATATGACTCTTGGTAAGCCATTTGATTTCTGTGTGTCTCAATTTCTTTAGATTTCAAACTGAAATGATAATACCTATATTATCTGCCTAACAAAGTTATTCTGAGGAAGGTGCTTTATAAATCTTGCAAAGTCAATGTGAGTTGATTTTATTATCATCTGTGTAGTTCAACGAAGAAGGAATCAAGTCCACCCAACTCCCACCACCAAGTTTATCTCTCCCTTGACAAAGAAAGGTTATTGAAGTGGAGTAGAGATAGGGAGCTTCAGCATAGGTGTACAAAGTGCTGAGGGTAGATGGGGTATTGTGTGGAACTTTTATCAGGACTAGAGATGTGTTCGCAAAGCAAACTGTATCCTGAGCATCATCAACAAGCCCAACTCTATGTTATTATTAATATATGCAAGTTTAAGAGGTCTGGAAGGCTTAAGTTCAAGTCCTACCTCTGATACATATTGGCTGTGTGAATCCTGGCAAGTTACTTAATCTTCAGGATCCTAGTCAAATGTCTAAACCTGTAAATGGAAGAGCAGCTGCACACAAAGCATTGATCAAGCAAGTTCTTCACCTGCAGAAATTACAAATCCCAGTTTTTTTTTTAAGTGAAGCATTGTGGGAGGAGCAGAGTGAAAGAACAAGCCAAATAAAGAGAGGATTCATCTAAATAGAACAGAGAAAAAGTAGTATTAGATAATAATGTTTGACCAAGGACCATATTCAATATCATTTTCTGTCTAAATGTAAGCTATAAGCAAGATGGATGGTCAAAGGAAGAGCTCAGGGTGGACTAACATTCTGGTTTTATGGGGTGAAATTTGAGTTTAAAAATTTCCAAACAATGGGAAAGTTTCAGAAAAACAGAAAAATATTTTTCCTCTAAGAAGACATTTTCACCAGGGCTGTTAGGTCAGCGACACTTACACAGTAGAGAGAAGTAGCTAGATAACTGATAGAAAGCCATTGCTGTAGC
Organism: Myrmecobius fasciatus; assembly: GCA_023553655.1. Taxonomy (NCBI): domain Eukaryota; kingdom Metazoa; phylum Chordata; class Mammalia; order Dasyuromorphia; family Myrmecobiidae; genus Myrmecobius; species Myrmecobius fasciatus. The sequence goes on from JAJPUD010003522.1 coordinate 169,365, forward strand.
CAGTCACAGAGTGGATAAATCCTCTTTATAAAGGTTGCCTGATTCTGACTTGGTTAAACTACATAACCCACAATAACACTAAAGGCATTTGATCTAAGCTGTGAAATGGCACTATTTTCAAAGACATCCCTGGCCTGGCTTCTGGGGTCACTAGAAGTAGCTGTACACAACTCTAGGACTCTATAAAATAATCTGTGGAGTTTGGGTGACTCTTTACATTCTAGTTTGTGCAGACCAATCAAAGCCTGTTCTTTACTGGCACAGCCTTTTAGAACCCAGAATCACCTCTCTATCAGAAAGGGATCATGTTGAGGACATTTGTTCCTTCTCTCTCTTTCCCAGACCCCCATGGTGGGAAAAAAAAGAAAGAGCAGAATGGCTATTCATAGAAATTGGTCTATAATAAAAGATTAGATCCTGGTCTTCTTCAATTTATCCCACATATCAGGATAGAAGAAGGAAGACACCAGTTTCATTTCCATGGGTCCCAAAGTTCCTTGCCATTCAGGCCTTTTCTGTTGCTTATTCATGGGGATTTTAAAGTTGCATGTTGAGAATTTCAAAGGAAATTTAGGAATAGGAAGGTCCTTGTTGATACACAATCTCACTTCAAGGCAAGGAAGGGGATCTAAGATACATATATTGATAACAATTGCCTATCACTTAGTCATTTTGATCATTTACCATTCATAAAGGTGAAAACTATTGTTTTAATTCAGAGGGATATCTGTAAGTGGCTTTTTCTAGAACTCAAATCTATGCTACTAGTACAGAAGCTTTTGCTTATTCAGATTTTAAAGAGTCAGATTGATAGTAGAGGATAAATTCATATGAGGAAGGGAATAGAGAAGATATTAATTTGTGTTCATATACAATCTTTTAATATTTAACACATGAAAGAACTACAATCTCATCAGAGTGGGTACTCCCTCCAGGCTTTCAGTCAACAAGTATTTATCCAGCTTGAAAATGAAATTTTAAATACTCTGCAATTTGATAGATAGTCCTTGAGAGCTGCTATGGCCCCCAAAAAATCATCCTGTGGTCAAATTGATTATGGAACCTATTCAAACTTAGCTGAGATCAGTCCTTAGATAATAACTATATAGGTTCTTCCTTAGGCCCATCCTCTAACAGAGGTTTTGGCAAACTATATAACCTAAGAGTCATATGGCTTATGAACTATGAATGGTTTTCATAGTCTTAAAGACCACTTTATTTAAATATATTCTTATTTTAAAATGTAAAAAAAATATTCTTAACTCTTGGATCATTCAAAAATTGATGATGAGTAATATTTAGCCTGAAGGCTGTAGTTTGTTGGTCCCTGTTCTAACTATCCAACTTAGTAGAACTGGTAAAAGTTTGTACTTACCTGGCACAACTTTTGAGAATCAAGTTGCAAAAATGTTTGTGGCAGCCCTTTTTGTAGTGGCTAGAAACTGGAAACTAAGTGGATGCCCATCAATTGGATAGGGGCTGAATAAATTATGGTATATGAATGTTATAGAATATTATTTTTCTATAAGAAATGATCAGCAGGATGATTTCAGAGAGGCCTGGAGAGACTTGCATGAACTGATGCTGAGTGAAATGAGCAGAACAAGGAGATCATTATACACGGCAACAACAAGAGTATACAATGATCAATTCTGTTGGACCTGGCTCTTCTCAACAATGAGATGATTTAGGCCACTTCTAATGATCTTGTGATGAAGAGAGACATCTACACCCAGAGAGAGGAATGTGGGAACTGAGTATGGAACACAACATAACATTCTCACTCTTTTTGTTGTTTGCTTGCATTTTATTTTTTCTCATTTTCTTTCCTTTTTGATCTGACTTTTCTTGTATAGCAAGTCTTTATTTCAAATTCATTTTTGTGCATTTTCTTCTACTAAAATTTAAGTTCATTGAGGGGAGAAACTTTCTTTTTGCTTATATTTGTATTCTCCTTTTGTAGCACAAAGACTGGAATATAGTAAGCACTAAATAAGTGATTATTTCCCTTCCATAAGGTAATGAAATTTTCATCTACCACTCAGAAAGACAATCTTTTATAGTTTTTTTTTTTTAATTGCCAATAATTTTTTGCTCTACTCCACCTTTTTACTCCCACCCTCGCTGAGGAAAAAAGTACTTGCAACAATTATATTCAGTCAAGCAAAAAATTCCTATTTTGGCCATGTTTAAAAATATTGCTTTATTATGCACCTTGAGTCTACCACTTCCTTGTCAGGAACAGGTAGCACACTTCATCATTAATTTTTGGAAACATTATTGGTCATTTTATCAATGGGTTCTTCAGTCTTTCAAAATTGTTCATTTTCACAATGTTTTTATATCTTAATATTCTCTTGATTATTCTCATTTCCCTCTCCAGCAGTTCATGCAAGTCTTTCCAGGTGTCTCTATAACTCTCCATTTGATCATTTCTTATGGTATAGTAGTATTCTGCCATTATTTTTAGCCATTCCCCATTTGACACATCCTTAGTTTTTAGTTCTTTGTTGCCACAAAGAATTGCTATGAATATCAGTGTACATACAGGACCTCTTCTCTTTGTCTGATTTCTTTGGAGTACAGGCTTGTAGCATTAGAGAGTATGTAGAGTTTAAGATCTTTTCAGTCATAGTTCCAGATTTCACAAAGACTATCTCTTAAAGCATAGAAGGTGTTGCAATGTTAGTCAGAGGACAGAATTCCTACGAGGATGATAAATCACAAATCTCTGAAATATAGACTCCTATTTCTTTCTGTTTTTCTCTGTCTTTTTCCCTACACATACCCACACCTAAGCCTATAAACACTTAGCTATAGATATGCATTCAACCTTCAAAATCAATTTAGCATTAAGGCAGTCAGTGCTTTCTGAGCAATTATACACGCAGACAGAAACTAGTGGCAGAGATGCTGTCAAGATAAGGCATGTCTCGCTCCTGAAAGCAGATTAGTTCTGAAATCCCAAAAAACAAGGGAACTAGTAAGCTGAGCTCAGTTCTGTCCTTTAGGAGACTGGACAGAGCTGACAGCTTATCAGGTGCATCCCTCTTATCTGAGGATCTATTTGGGGCAAATGCCAGGGAGAATGCATACTTTTTTTCATGGCTAGAGTCTAACTGGGCAATCTTTTTCTGGTTCCCTCATAGACAAGCACCGATCCTTACCCATGCTGGAGTGGGCTGATATCCTACTGGTCCAGTGCTCATACATCATCCTTCCACTGGCCTAAGCTTCCTGGGGTCCTACCTTCAGGAAACTGGTTATTTCCTAGGTAGAGAAATCTCATCTGAAAGCCTGATGCATTCTGTTCAAACTGTCTGGTTTATCCTAACTCTGAGCTATCAAAGATCAAGATGGGCCAGGGAGGGAGGGAAGCAGGAGGAGTAAGAGGGAAGGATGACTTCCTCTAGCCTGATCAAGAATTTGGCCCTTGGCTACCTGAGGTAAGAAAATTTGTGTGGGGGAGGGATTTATTCATGGACACCTGTCACAGATTGTCATTCCCCAGTCTGAACTATAGCCTGAAGTATGTTGTATCATAAATCAGCTCCTCTTGGACTTCATAACTCTTCTTTATAGATTTCTTCCCACTCATAAATAAAACTCATTCCATATGTATATGCTGCAAAGGATCAGGTTGAATTACAGACCTGTTTCCTGGGACAGCCAGAAGTGTGTCCTCTACAAAAGAAGTATGTTCCTGCTTTGGGGCAAATCAACATCAAAGAGAATCTTTTAAGATGGACTTCCAGGAGCCAAGATAGCAGAGTAGTGTATCACTGTCACTCTCCCATATTTACCTCCAACCAACCATAAAAAGCACCCCAAAAATCCCAAAATAGGAAAAACAGCAAAAAAGTCGGGTGAAACAATGTTTTAGCCCAAGAAACTTGCAAGAACAGTAAGAGAAGTCTGGCTTACTTAAGTAAAAAAAAATGCAATCCAGGACAAAAAGCATCTCAGCAAGTCAGCAGCAATCCCTATTTCAGCAAAATAGTAGAGATGCTGAACCAAAGTAGTACAGTGGAACAGGCAGATATCAGTACCAGGATCAATAATCAATACCTCCCTCCACCCATGTGCTTCAGCATAGCTGGGGGAATGAGCAGACTTCAGCTCCAAGAACCACTTTGAGTTTTGGTGTAGCTCCAAGCAATAGGCAACTTCTAGGGTCCAGACTTCCGTGTGCTTCCAGGCAAACAGGTAGACACAAACCCTACTGATGTCTAAGCAAAAAGACAATAGCCAGTGCTGTCAGTGCTTCAGCAAAGCCACTGGCAAACAGGCAAATCTCAGAGATTAGACCACCACATGCTTCCTGCCTCAGTGTAGCAGTTGTAGCAGAAACCCCACCAGCTTCAGCACATGCCAGAAACCAGCATTAGGACCCCACTACCAGGATTCTATACATTCTTCTATACCCCATCTTATCTTCTATCCCTTGTCCATTAATCTATATACCTTGTCCCACTGCCATCAATCTACACACATCCTTCTATACCTTACCTAATCCTATTCCCTCCCCTCTTATTTCTTAGACCTTGAAGGTGTTATATCCTTCATGGTGTATATACATATATGCATACTATATATTTATATATAGACAAATATATCTAGGGGATGTGGGAAAACTGGGATACTGATATATTGTTGCTGGAACTGTGAACAGATCCAAACATTCTGGAGAGCAATTTGGAACTATGCTCAAAAAGTTATCAAACTGTGCATACCCTTTAACCCAGCAGTGTTTCTATTGGGCTTATATCCCAAAGAGACCTTAAAGGAAGGAAAGGGCCCCGCATGTGCAAGAATGTTTGTGGCAGCCCTTTTTGTAGTGGCTAGAAACTGGAAACTGAAGGGATGCCCATCAATTCGAGAGTGGCTGAATCAATTATGGTATATGAATGTTATGGAATATTATTGTTCTGTAAGAAACGACCAGCAGGATGATTTCAGAGAGGCCTGGAGAGACTTGCATGAACTGATGCTGAGTGAAATCAGCAGAACCAGGAGATCATTGTACATGGCAACAACAATATTACATGATGATCAATTCTGATGGACATGGCTCTCTGCAACAAAGAATTGTCTCAAACCGGTTCCAATTGTTCACTGAAGAAAACCATATACACCCAGAGAAAGGGATATGAAATATGGACCAAAACGTAACATTTTCATGCTCTCTATTGAGGTTTGCTTGCATTGTGTTTCCTTTCTCTGATTTTCTTTTTTTTTTCTTGTAGATAGGATTTTTCTTGCACAACTTGTCAAGTATTATTACATTATTAACATGTAGTGGACTTCCTGCCATCTAGGGGAGGGGAAGGGACTGGGGGTAAAATTTGTAATGGAAAGCTTTGTAAAGATCAATGCTGGGGAACTACCCATACATATGTTATACAAATAAAAAGTTTTAATAATATATATATATATATATATTGATTCATATATGTTAAATTTGCTATTGATTCAAGTTTGGTTGAGACAAACTGAAAATCTGCAAGTTTGTTGAATGTTCTTATTCCATCCATATCATGGATAATTTTGCTGGATGTATTTTTTTTTGCTGCAGGCATAGTTCTTTTGATTGCAAGTGTATATTATTCTAGGATCTTTTATTGTGACCAGATAAATTCTATACAATTCAAATTTACCTCCTGCATACTTGAATTTTTCCTTTTATTTGTGTTTGTTTGTTTCTTGCAAAATTCTCTCTTTGATCTAGGAGTTTAAAAGTTTAACAATAATATTCCTATGTTTTTTTTTTTCCACAAGGGATCTCTTTGAGGTGGTGATTGGTGGGTTTTTTCTATACCCACTTTCCCCTTCTGTTCTATCACTCAATGACAATTTTCATTGATTATTTCTTGCATGAATGTGTCAAGGTTCTTTTTTTGGTCACAGCTTTCATGTAGTCCAATTATTTGTATTTTTTTCCTTCTTGATCTATTTTCCCGATTTGTTGTTTTTCTTATAACAGGTTTCACTGCTTACATTGTGTTTCCTTTATCTGATATGTCTTCTGTGTAGATACGATTTTTCTTGCACAACAATAAGTTTGGAAATATGTATACATATATTCGATTTGCCAAATATCTTAACATAATTAACATGTAGTGGATATCCTGCCAACTAGGGGAGGGGTGGGGTTTTGGAGGAAAAAATCTGTATCAGAAAGCTATGTAAGGGTTAATGTTGAAAAATTACCCATACATATGTTTTGCAAATAAAATAAAATTTAAAAAAAAACAATGAAATGCTTCAAACCAGTTCCAATTGTTCAGTGAAGAAAGTCATATATACCCAGAGAGAGGGATATAAAATGTGGACCACAACATAACATTTTCATGCTCTCTATTGATGTTTGCTTGCATTGTGTTGCCTTTCTCTGATTTTTTTTTTCTTGTAGATATGATTTTTCTTGCACAACAATGATAAGTGTGGAAATATGTATACATATATTCGATTTGTCAAGTATTTTAACATAATTAACATGTAGTGGATTTCCTGCCATCTAGGGTAGGGGTGGAGACTAGGGGGAAAATTTTGTAACAGAAAGCTTTGTAAGGGTTAATATTGAAGAATTACCCATACATATGTTTTGCGAATAAAAAACTTTAATAATAAAAAAAGAAAAAAAAACAGGTTTCACATCCTGTTCTATTTTATAATTCTTTATATTTTGTTTTGTTGTTTCTTGTCTCTTACAGCTTCACTGATTTTACCTTGCCCAATTCTAAGTTTGAAAGAATTATTTTTTTAAGACCTGTCTATATCTTCTTTTCTATCTGGTTAACATTTTTCATAGTTTTGTTTTTCTTGGAGGGTTTAATTTTTTTACTTTTTCCTCAATATTTCTCATTTGATTTTTAAAGTCTTTTCTAAATTCTATTATAAATTCCTTCTGGATAGGTAGCCATTTAATGTTACTCTTAGGCATAGAAGAGGCTTTTATTTTTTACTTCACTATCCTCCTCTGAAGAGGAATCTTGGTTTTCCCTATTCCCATAGTAAGTTTCTATGGCTGGATTCTTTCTTCTTTGCTTGTTAATTTTCATTAATAAGAACTATTAATGTAAGAATATCTAATTCTGGGATGTGAGATGGTGCTTCTAGCTTCACATCAGCTTTCCCCTCTCACCTGGAATGCCAAACTAAAAGCTTGAGCCTCCTGTAAATGCTCAAAGTCAGCAGTATTCCTGCTTCACAGCTTCTGCACTTACTTGCTGTCTCCTTCTCTCCCAAGGCTGTGTCTCACCATCACAGTTGAGCTTGGTGTTCCTAATCAGCAGAGGTTTCCTCACTCTTTCCAGACTTAGACTCCATTCCCAACCTCCCTATCAAGGAGGTGAAAGTTTCTGTGGTCTCAGCGGAGACTGCAGCCAAATCCAGCTAGCCCCAGGGCTTCCACTAACTTTTTCTAAGGAGCTAGCCTGGAGGTGTTACTCCCTGGTTGGGTCTTTCTTCAAATCCTCTTGGGTTATCACAGGAGGATTTCTGTTTTGCCCTAAATCTTTGTTTTTCACCAGTCTATGTTCACCCTGAAATGTAAATTTGTCCTATTTGTGGAGGAAATCTGGAGAGCTAGAAATTTTCTGATCTATTCCACCATCTTCCCAAAATTTTCCCCCAAGATCCAAATTCTTGAAGGAGAAATTATGTGATCTACAGGTTCATGACTAAACAAGAGAAAGAGAACATTAGTTCAAAATGTAAAATAGATAATTTTGATTATATTAATTAAAAAGCTTTCATGCAAACAAAACCAGTGCAACCAAGTTTAGATGGAAAGCAGAAAGTTGGAAAATAATCTTTATAGCAACTGTTTCTGATAAAGGTCTCATTTCTCCAATATATAGAGAACAGAGTCAAATTTGTAAGAATACAAGCCATTCACTAACAGGTAAATGGTCAAAGGATATAAACAAGCAATTTTCACATGAAGAAATTAGAGCTATCTATAGTGCTCTAAATCACTTTTGATTAGAGAAATGCAAATTAGAATAACTCAGAGGAAACATTTCAAACCTATTAAATTGACTAATATGACAAAAAAGGAAAATGATAAATGTTGGAAAGGATGTAGGAAAACTGAGGCACTAATCCACTGTTGGTGGAGTTGTGAACTGATTCACCCATTCTGGAGAACAATTCAGAACTATATCCAAAGGGCTATCAAACTGTGTATTCCCTTTTATTCGGCAATACCACTACTTGGTCTGAATTTCAAAGAAATCATAAAATAGAGAAATGGACCTACATATGCAAATATATATTTGTATCAGCCCTTTTTGTAGTGGCAAGATATTGGAAATTGAGGAAATGCCCATAAAATCAATTGGGGAATATCTGAACAAGCTGTTGTATATGAATGTAATGGAATACTACTATGCAATAAGAAATGATGAACAGGTAGATTTCAGAAAAATCTGGAAAGACTTTAGGACATGATACAAAGTGAAATGAGCAGGACCAGGAAAAACATTCTATACAGTATCAGCAAGGTTGTGTGATGAGAAACTCTGAATAATTCAGTTCTTCTAACCAACACAATGATCCAAGACAAGTACAAAAGACTTACAAAGGAAAATGCTGCCCACATCCAAATAACAGATGATACTTGAATGCAGATCAAAGAATATTTTTTCACTTATTTGTTCTTTTTTGTATTTTGTTTTTCCTTTTGATTTGTTTCTTATTTCACAACTGTGACTAATATGGAAAAAAATTTACATGATAGCACATGTATAACCTGTATGAAAATGATTACCATTTTTGGAAGAGGAGAAAAGATAGAAGGAAGGGAGAAAATTTGGAACTCAAAATCTTGTAAAATGAATGATAAAAATTATCTTGATATATAATGGGGGGATACTGTTAATTAAAAAATAATAAAAAAGTCTTTCTTCAAAAAAGAATTTCAAAGAGGGATTTGGAGGAACCTAAATCCAAAAGGAAATTGATTCTGTCACAATTAATTAATTATAGCTTACAGAGCTATAAAAAACCTTCGAAGGAATCTGCTCCACCTCCTTATTTTACAGATGGGTATACTGAGACCTACAGAGATAAAGACACCCAGGTGGTAGGTGTTAGATTCAGGATTGAAATTGATATTCTTTAACTTCAAATACAGCCCGAGGTTAGGATTTAGGTAAGTTGGATTCTATATTTGACTCCTCCATTTATTATTTATATAGTATAACCTTAGATAAGTAATTTCACTATCCAGAGTCTCAACTTCCTTACCTGTAAAACAAAGTTGAACTAAAAATTTTCCAAATGCTTTGCTAACTATTCTCTCATGTGATTCTTAGAGAAAATCCTATAGGATTTTATTTCCATTTCCTTTCCAAAGGGTCAGGGAGATAAAAGGAAGACTTTTAGCATTTATCAGAGGGAGGTAGGACTGGAGACCCAAATGATGGAAGAATTTATGCCTATTCTTGCTTGGGAAATAATGGCAAGAATGGTCATCTTCTGCCTGGCTGATTGCTCTGACAGATTCATGAAGCACACATTCCAAGGAAAAAGCAAGGGACTGGAGCCAGAGATCAAAAGCTCTCTGGACAATGCTGCAAAGTTATAGTTACCATTCACCTATATCCCCCTCTATTTGTCCTAAGGCAATGAATCACAGAATATGACATTACCATGTGCTACTGCCTTAACTTGACTCAAACTCTGGATGCCTTCCTAGTATGCACTACACCAATGTGTCAAATTCAAATGGAAAGAAGATCCATTAATCTACACATAAGTATCCCTTTGGGTTACATATTGACTTAGTCTCATAATGTGATATCTATGTTTTTACCGTATTTTTATTTGTTTTCTTAAATATTTTCCAATTACAATCTGATCTGCTTCCATTGTTCTCAGGGGTGTTGTGGGCCACATTCAGCCAGGCTGTGTGTTTGACACAACTAACACCACCAAATTTCATTATAACATGGATCATTATTTACTGTAGAAATGCAGCTATACTACAGAAAAATTGTGTTATAGTAGAAAGGTGGTTTTGGAAAGGATGTGGGTTCAGATGTGATTTTCTCCCAGTGTGACCTGAAGCAAGATACTACTTATTTTATAAATATCACATTTATAAAATAATTATATTCTGTTCTCTGAGGTCTCTTTCAGGTCTGAATCTATGATTCTTTCATACTATTGCACATATAAGAGGCAAACATTAATGCCAAAATGCTCTATGAAAAGGGAGGAGGTTATTCATTGAGTCATGGAATCTCAGAACTAAAAGGGACCTGAGAGGTAATTTAGTTCAATCTCCCACTCCACGCAGAAGTCCCTTTTCAAGCATTCCTAGCAAGTGGTCAGTCAGTATATCCTTCCCACAATGCCAGCATTATGTAAGGATTCCCCCAGAGTTCTATTGTTTTTATATTTTTATTAATTGATTTTTTTTCTGGCTACACAGGTATATTAACTTTTTAAATACACATTTGTTTATGAATCATGTTGACAGAGGAAAATAGAACAAAAGGGAAAAAAAACACATTAGAGGGAAAAAAATAGAAAAGAGAAGTGAACATAGCATATGTTGATTTACAATACATCTCCACAGCTCTTTTTCTGGATTCAGATGGTGTTTTCTATCAAAAGCTTATTGGGATTGCCTAGGATCACTGAACCACTGAGAAGAAGCATGTCTTTCATAATTGATCATCGCACAACTTGTTACTGTGTATAATGCATTCTTGTTTCTGCTTGTTTTTCTCAGCATCAGTTCAGGTAAATATTTCTAGTTCTTTCTGAAATCAGCTTTTGTTCATCATTTTTATAGAACAATAATATTCCATTACCTTCATATACCACAGCTTATTCAACCATTCTCCATTTGATAGATATCTACTCATTTTCTAATTCTTTTTAGCCACAAAAAGAGCTGCAAGAAACATTTTTGCCCATGTGGGTCCTTTTCCCTCCTTTATGATTTGCTTAAGATACAGACCCAATAGTGGCAGTGTTGGGTTAAAGAGTATGCATAGTTTTATAGCCCTTTGACATAGTTCCAGATTGCTCTCCAGAATGGTTGGATCAGTTCACAATTCCACCAATAATGCATTAATATCCCAGTTTTCCTACATCCCCTCCAACATTTATTATTAACTTTTCCTGTCATCTTAGTCAATCTTAGAGGTGTGAGGTGGTACCTTAAAGTTCTTTTAATTTGTATTTCTCTAATAAATAGTGATTTAGAGTGTTTTTATGACTATTGATGGCTTTAATGGTGTCATCTGAAAATTGTCTGTTCATATCCTTTGAAAATTTATCGATTGGGTAATGACTTGTATTCTTTTAAATTTGACACAGTTCTTTGTACATTTTAGAAATGAGACCTTTAACAGAAACACTGGCTGTAAAGATTTTTTCCCAGCTTTGTACTTCCCTTTTAGTCTTGTTTTTGCTGGTTTTGTTTGTGCAAAAACTTCTTAATTTAATTTAATAAAAGTTGTCCATTTTGCATTTCATAATGTTCTCTAGTTCTTCTTTGGTTATAAATTCCTTGCTTCTCCAAAGATCTGATAGGTAAATTATCCTTTACTCTCCTAATTTGTTTATGGTATCCTCCTTTATGCCCAAATCATGTACCATTTTGACCTCATGGGGTGTGAGATATAGGTCTATGCTGAGTTTCTGACATATCATTTTCCAGCTTTCCCAGAAAATTTTTAAAAAATAATGATTTCTTATTTCAGAAGTTGGAGTTCGGGTATTTATCAAATACTAGATTACTATAGGACTTGATTATTGTCTCATGTGTATCAAATCTATTGCTCTGATCCACCACTATTTCTTAACCAGCGCCAAGTGGTTTTTATGACTGCTGCTTTATAATATAGTTTTAGGTCTGATTCTACAGTTATTTTAAGTGGAATTTCTCTATCTCTTGCTGCTGCAGTTCCATTGTTTTTAAAAATGAGATGGATCAAAGAATACTTTTGGGTTCAAGACTCCTTGGAATACTACACTTTTCTTCTTCCCTTTGAAGTTTTCAACCCCTATTTCTTTGTAGTTTATAGGAAAAAATATTTTTTTGAAAAATCTAAAGAAGAGAAGCAGGTGGGTATTTCAGAGGCATCAAGGCTAGGAGTAGTCAGAACAGGTCATTTAAATTTGGGGGGCCTCAGTTTCCCCATATTTAAAATAAAGCCATTGAACTAGATGATTGATAAGGCCCTTTGAAGTTCTAAACATTATTATTCTAGCAGGTGGAGAACAGAGAGAAGGAAAGGTGAGAAGAGAACTAAAATATCACATTGGATTCTATAACATAACTCAAACTAAATTATATTTAGTCATAGCACTTTTTCTATTTGTTTAGAGATTTTTAAAAAAGACTCTCAAAATGTTGTTTCCATATTTTAGAGAGCTGCAGTAAGAAGGACATGGATTGGAAGTCAGGGGAGTGGGGTTCAAGTTCTTTTCCTCTCTGCAGGATTTGATATTATTGCTCAGTCAGTCTCTTTCCCTCCTCTGAGCCCTCAGAGTCATTCTTAATTCTTTACTTTTTATTCCAATTTCTTGCTACCTATTTCCTTTTTTCATGTTGGAAAAGTACAACTGAGCTTCTTGAACCTCGGGTCCTCATCTATAAAATCAGGAGGCTAAAACAGATGCTTTCTAATGTCCTTTCTAGCTCTAAATCTATGTTTTTAATATCTTGTCAATTCAATCTCCATAATGTCTACTTCATCCATTCTCTTCTCCATCTTTATATACCTATCACTTTAGAGCAAGCTTTGCTCATCTTCTGACTGGACAAATGGAATAAATTCTTAATTATTTTTCCTTTCTCTAGTATCTCTTCTCTTCAACTGACCATAGGAAATATAGGAGTCTGATGTGACATTCCTCTTGCCCTAAAAACACCTAAAAAATAGTTCACTCAACTATTCACAGTCCATCTCTAACATACCTCTCCAGATTTATTCCATAGTAATTCCCTTTACCACACTGAGTTTCAGCAAAATTGGCCTCCCTAATGTTCCCCCCACCCAGAATCCTCATCCATTTTCCATTTTTGTTCTTTTATATAAGATTTCTTCCATTCCTGGAATGTTCTTCCTCCCCTTTTCTATCTTTTAGAATTCCTAGCTGGGCTTAAGAACTACCTTCCAGAGATCCCCTACCTGCAAATGCTCCTCCTAGACATTTCTTTGAATTTATTTTGTATTTTCTTGAATGTGTGCATGCTGTTTACCCAGATAGAATGTCATTTCCTTGGGGACAAGGACTTTTCAGTTTTATCCTACCTCAAATACCCAGTACAATGTTTAACAAATAGTGGGCCCTATATAAATGCTTGTTATTTCTTTGATTTCACTCGAAGTCTAGAATTCTCTCTACCAAGACTATTTCACTGTTTTTTAAAATGAGGGAGCTGGGCTAGGTGACCTCTAAACTTCTTTCCAACTCAGACAGTTTTATACTGAATTAAATTTTTTTCTTCTTCAATGTATTAAGGGTTCAACTCCTTAGGGGCTGACAGACAAACAGTACATCCAGATATCATAGTCACTCTGACCCACTTTAGCAAGGACCTGATGGGTGGGTTTTTTTTTTTGTTTGTTTTGTTTTGTTTTGTTTTTTTTAAGCCCCGCTCATCTCAGAGCTAGGGGAAAGACTATATTGAGCTCCAATATAACTGCGTTCTTTGCCTTCAGTTTGACATTACAGGTTTGAGATAGTAGCTAGTTCAAAGGCATAAACTAGTCTAAATATTATACCCAGAAGGACTCTTTAAGTGGGCTCCTAGATCAAAATGCTTATTGCCTACAGCCCGAGAGGTCTGAAAAACTAGATGGGATCTTGGGAATTTGTTCAGCTCACTTTGGTTTTGTGGAAATACATAATTGTCACTGCAGCTAACCCTGTTACAAAATCAACCTTAGGAGCAGGCAAAATGGTAGGTCAATTAATTAATAAGTATTTCATAAATACCTTCAATGTCCCAGATGATAATATTTGCACATCACCTACTTCATAAGGTTGTTGGGAGGGAAGCACTTTGCAAGTCTCTCACATCTCAGCAATGGGGTCATAGACCAAAGGTTCAAAAAGAAGTGTGCATTTTCAGACATGGTCGATATGTTGGTTTGCTTGCTTGTCTGTTCCTATTTGTTACAAGGGAAGGATAAGGGATTTTTCAAAAAGCGTAAGTATGTATGTATAGGCACACATGTATATACATCTATGTACACATATAATACACTGATTTTTTAAATTTTAAATTACTTTGAAATATAATATTCATTTTACATGTAATATACATATATCTATGTATATAAGCTTTTTTGTATATATATATATGTGTGTGTGTGTGTGTGTGTGTGTGTGTGTGTGTGTGTGTAAATATACATATTTATGTAATTCCTGGACCAAAGTCCATTTGTATGGGATTCCCTCTTTATTGGTGGAGACAAAGACTCTATCCTGTGTGATGGGTGGGGAAAAATTGGTGAGAAGTGAGAGAACTCAGGCTTTTACCTGTCCCCTTCAAAGTCCCTCTTTGAGGACTCATCAAACTCTCAGAATCCTCTGAACATTGAGGCCCTTTTGAATTTCCTGACTTCCAACTTTGAGAGAGAATTTGGAAGAAGCCAACTCCATTTTAGGTTGCTAAAGGAAAAGACTGGAAAGTCATGAGAGGAACAAGCAGTCTTCATCATGGCCTTATTCCCAGCTTGTTAAACTAGAGAGTTTAGAAGTTTTCTCTTGGGCAAGATCCAGGGCCCTCTCTGTTGATTAAGTTGAATTATCTACTCCCCAAGGGACAGCTCCTTTACACTGTATTGCCTGGAGTGTATTCTCCTATGTATATCTTCTCTGGTTTCTGTTTTTCTATGTGGATAAAAGGGTTTCTATGCTATTTGCTATGTCTGTTCACTGTAGAATTGGTATTAGATGGGAAAGGAGTCCAGGCTTGGATATGAAGGTTGGGGTTCTACTTTTCCCCAAATGAAAAAGCAATCAAAAGTAAATTAAAACCTGATTGTATCCCCAAGACTAAAAATATTTAAGGGAGCAGAATAGCCTCTGGCCCCAAAATTCTGCTTCTTGGAAAAATGGAAGGTTCTCTTGGAGAAGGATGGGAGAAAAGACTACAGATGTCTACCCATACACGAACCAGAGCAATCTCATCAGCCATGTGGAGTCTTACTGCACATGTAGGGTCCACCACTCCATGTACTGCTATAAAGACAATTCTCTATATAAAATAACTTAGATAATGTGAATTTGATGGCAGATTTGTGGAAAGGAGGGAGAAAGGGAGACAGTAAGGGGGCTGCATGCCAGTGGAGGGAGGAAGCTAGTACAAATTTCAAGAATGTGGTGGGACTGGGGACCTAGAAATGAGAGCAGGAGGAAGAACATGTGGGGACAGGGTCAGCTACATGAATGCTGGCTGGAACCAGAGGAAGAATGGGGAGTGGGACAAACATGGGGGGGGAATAGAGAAAGGAGGAGTGGACAGGGTGGGACCTGGGATAGAACATAGAATGATGGAAGGTGGATGGGGCGGGCAGAGCAGGACAAAGATTCCTTGTCAACCCCTAATCCCTTGGTATTGACAGTGATAATGGTTTTTCTGTTCTTCTGTTTTCACTTAAGAGGGTTTTTAGAAGGTTTATTTTTTTGGGGGGAAAGGGGTAGGGAGTAGAAAGCTGCTGCACATGAGGAGGAGCAGAAAGAATGAGTGAGCACAGTTCTGAACCTTAAAGTTAATGTAGGTACTTTGGATGGAATGGGAATTTCTTTCAGAATTATTTACTTACTGTTGAATTTGTACAATGTGAATTTATATAAAGCAAGAACTGTCTACACACACACACACACACACACACACACACACACACACACACACACATTCCATTTAACTAAAACACGACCAGCAAGGAAAGCCTGTTCATAGCCACCATAGAACAACTAACTGGTATCTGTAGTGATGCTATGAGACTTAAATCAAGAATGTTTGTGGCAGCCCTTTTTGTAGTGGCTAGAAACTGGAAACTGAATGGATGCCCTTCAATTGGAGAGTGGCTGAATAAATTATGGTATATGAATATCATGGAATATTATTGCTCTGTGAGAAACGACCAGCAGGACGATTTCAGAGAGGCCTGGAGAGACTTGCATGAACTGATGCTGAGTGAAATGAGCAGAACCAGGAGATCATTATATAAGGCAACAACAAGACGACGATCAATTCTGATGGACGTGGTTCTCTTCAACAATGAAATGTTTCAAACCAGTTCCAATTGTTCAGTGAAAAAAGCCATATACACCCAGAGAGAGGGATATGAAATGTGGACCACAACATAACATTTTCATGCTCTCGATTGATGTTTGCTTGCATTGTGTTTCCTTACTCTGATTTTTTTCTTATGGATATGATTTTTCTTGAACAACAATGATAAGTGTGTAAATATGTATACATGTATTCGACTTGTCAAATATTTTAACATAATTAACATGTAGTGGACTTCCTGCCATCTAGGAGAGGGGAGGGGACTAGGGGGAAAATTTGTAACAGAAAGCTTTGCAAGGGTCAGTGTTGAAGAAATACCCATACATATGTTATGCAAATAAAAAGCTTTAATAAAGGGAAAAAAAAAGAAAGTAACCCAGACTGCACATATATGGATTTCCGATCCGGTGGCCCACTGTGCAAAACGTGGATACCCTTACCTTAGCCTACCCTAATTTATCACATTCACTAGCTGGTCACATGGCAAATTTCTGGGAATAAAGCAGCATAAAAAGGGAGGATAGGCTCAGATCACAAGGACAGTAACTGAGGAGACAGGTCCAGTTAAGGTGACCCAGTGGAAGACTACATACAATTATAGAGAGGGAATCAGCAGGAGTGAGAAGGGTAAAGAGAAGAAGAGAAAGGGGAGGGAAGACATCTCTTATTTCCTGCCCAATCTTACTAAGTCTAGTCTTGTTTCTTGTGAAATCATCCTTCCTCAATCTGCAGCCAGGTAGTATTTCTGTGGTATTAATAGCCGCACCTCTCAGCTTAAGGGACAAGGACCTCCAGTGGAGTCTGTCAGTCTCTTTAAGGCATGAGATAGCTCTGCTCTGGTCAGTTTTCAGCAGCTCAATAATGTAGCAACAGGCTGCCCCTGCCTGTGAAGCTGGAATGGGCCAGCATCAGGACAGGTTTTTCCACATGCTCTCATCCTCAGCAGGGACAACCTCAACTTACCTGTCTACCGTGTCCATTAATGCTTAGTAAATGCTTGTTCACAATTTGTCTTGCTTGACTATGTATATTTGTCGCAAAGGTTTTCTTTTACTTTTAAACTGGTGGTGAGAAGAGAAAATAAACTCTTGTTAATTGAAAAATAAAATAAAATGTTGATTTTTGTACGGCTGAACCAACCAGTGGAGAATTATATAAAATAAGGCAGTAAGTACCTGGACTTCTTGTTTTTGATTTATTTAGAATTGTAGCTCCTAATGCAGTGCCAGGCACATATAGGTTTTTAATAAATATTTTCTGACTTATTGCCAAAACCATGCAAACCTGCAAAAGTGCCTTATGTCCCTTCTACACCCCCTTACAAAAAAAAAAAAAAACCCTCAAGACATATGCACTCAATACAGTTAAAAAAAGCAGTGACTTATCCATCAGAGCTTTGTTCATGCCTGGCTCTTTGGTTCCTGAGAGCTGATTTGGTCCTCCCATCTTCCTAATTTTGGCATTTATTCATCCAAGCATTCAAAAATTTTTCAAGAGATTGCTGTATGCAGAGCATTGCAGTGGGCACTGAAGGAGGGATGAAGTTTAGCAAAGAAAACTCATGGATCTTAAAGTCTAGAAGGGAAATATGACACATCCCCAGATCACTATAGTAAAAATCATACATTAGTGAACCAAAGAAATATAAAACCTCGTATGAGGTTTGGGATTGAGTCATTACTGATTGGTGGGAGATCCACAGGTTTATGAGTGAGGTAGTAGTAGAGTGGGATTGTTCTGTTTTTATTCTCTGCAAAAACACATTTAATAAGAATCTTGAAGGTCTTTTCAAGACCAAACAAACTCATCTCATAAACATTTATTAATTTCCATCTGTGTACAATGCACATTGTGATGTGCTGGTTATACAAAGATAAAACAAGACAGCAACCTTGCCTCTGTGATAAGAGGGTTAAGATAAATTGAAAAATAACTACAATGCAATAGAATGTCAGCATGGAGTAGAAGGTCAAGAGTCTGTCTTGAAGCTAGAAAGATTTGGGTTCAAGTACTGCCTCTGAAACTTACTAGCTGTGTGACCCTGCCTTAAAGTCTCTCCCCACTGCAATCCATTCTCCATTCAGCCACAAAAGTGATTTTCCTCAAAGATCTGATCCTATTACCTCCTTATTCTATAAACACCAATGACTACCAATTGTCTGCAGAATCAAATACAAAATTCTCTGTAAGGCTTTCAGAGTCATTTATAACCCAACTCCCTCTGACCTTTCAGTCTTTTATACATTACATACTCTTCTTATAGCAATGAGGTTGTAAGTGGATGGATTATCTAGTCATGGGGATCAGCATCAACTGAGAAAGAGAGATTGGAAAGGTGAGGTGTCAGGTGGAGAAGTATATAGTCATGATGGAACATAGATTATGTAGAAAATAATAATGGTATAAGCCTAGAAAGGCAGGGTCAAAAGGGAAACAAGAAAAAGGAACCTGAAATTTACTTGATAAGCAATAGGTAGCCACTGAAAGATCTTCATCTGAAGGGTTATATGATCAATCCTTGTGAAGGATGAATAGGAGGTGAGGGAGAGAAGAGAGATGGCTGGGAAGACCTAATAGGATCCAAATGCTGGGTATCCGAGGAAATAGAGAGAAGATGGATGGGAAAGTGGAGAAGGGAGTCTAACAGGACCTGGTAACTATTTGCATATAAAAAGTGAGGGGAATGGACAAATTAAAGCTAAATCCAAAGCTTCAGCCTTAGTCTAATGAAAGGAGTATTGGCTTAAGGGGGATTGAGGCTCAAATCCTGTTGCCATTACTTCTACCGATGTAACTTGGGCAAATAATTTAATATCCATGGGTCTTGATTTTCTCACCTGTGAAATGAATGGGATTTGACTAGATGAATATCTCTTGCAGATCTAAATGAATGATGATCCACAATCAGAAATAGAGAACTCCAAAAGAAGAGGTTTCATTCTTTAATTTAGGGGTTACTTAATTCTTTAAAATTAAAAGATCTGTTCCTATCTCTTAATAATTGAATGTTTAACAAAATATACATTTTGAATCTAAAATTGTAGACCCAATACTGCATTTGCCCAACTGGGAGTCGTCAGACCTAGATTTTAGGCAAGAACAAAAGAAATTATATATGTAAAACACTGCAAAATTTAAAGTATTAGATAAAATTTGATTTTTATTACAAACTATAAAAATTGAACCTGAGATTTCATTGATGTGGGGGAAATCCCAGATGAAGACATTCACTTTACCCATCCAGATCAATATATAGATCAATTCTCTCTAATATATAATTTTAGAGGGTTTCATAGAGTAAATGTGTCAAATACATAGAGTGACAACACACTGAAATACAGCCTGTACCAGATTAAAATGTAATTGGGAAACATTCAACAAAATAAATAAAAATACAATAGGACATAGATAATATTAATATAATTCTCTAAGGCAATATATAATCAGCAGGAATCCTTATGTACTAGGTCAATGGGACCATTTCTATTTGAGTTTGACAGCACTGACTTAGTTGAAGAGTTAAGTGACTTGTCCAGGGATAGACAGCCAGTATGTGCCATAGTCATTATTTCCTGGCTTCCAAATCAGCTATTTATCCACAATGCCACACTGTTGTTTTTCTTGCTGTTGTAACTTTTTTATCCTTATTTTTGGTAATATACTGAACCAATTTTTGGACTATGATTATTGACCATTTAAAGCCCATTTCTTTATTTGCAAAATAGGATAGAAATTCTTGCTGTAAACTGGATATTTCTAGAATAATTGAGTTAAATCTATGTCTAACACATACTATTTGTGTGACTTGGGAAATTCATCTCCTCAATGCCCTACATAGCTCTCCAAGTTTACAAGTTGAAGCTAAATTGCTGATCTGCCTAGGAAGAGGAAATTTTCAGGAAAGAGATATACCTACCTGGATTAAATTACAGATATAGATTTTTTTTAAAAAAATCTTATATTATCTACAGCATTGTCATAAGAAAAAATCTTTGGGAATCTTTAAAGTTTGGGAAATCTATTATCATCATAGATAGAAGGTAGGTCTCATATCCCACCACCCTCTTGTAGGATATAACAGTTAGCCCAGACCAGAAAAGCCAAAACAGAGAAAGGGATCAGATTATGGATTATGGAAATACTTGGAGGAGCAAGTAGTAAAGCTGCAAGAATGCAGAAAGGCTGCAGGTTAGGCTGAGAGAAGGTTCTCAGCCGAGTAGATCAGCAAGCAAGCAGACTGCAAAAGATTTAATGTAGCAGAGATAGGAAAATCTGGAACTGATGGAAGATCTGGCAGTAATTGCATGTTTTCCTATTGTGGCAGGATCCAAAAGATGACTGCCCAAAGGATGGCCAGCTTGGGTCCTCTCCCAGTGTAATAAATCACTTCCCCTGGCATATTCCAACAAGCTGAGCACTTCTAAGTTCCCCATTTCTTTGTTAGCCTGTATTCTCCCAGAGACCACCAACCTCAACACCTTCTCCTTGGTATAGAATCTATACACTGCCCATCCTGCATTCTAAAGAATGGTTTCCAACAGCCTTAGGTTAAAAGCACAATCAGGATTTCCTCATCACTGTGCCATGAGAACATGATTCAGACATCTAATTATATATTATCATTGTGTTCAGTGCTTTATAAACAAACCCCCAAAATATAGATTCAGCCCCCTAGCCTCCAGGGGATGCTAGTCTAAAATGGATATGTGGAGAGAGGCAAACAT
>JAJPUD010003522.1:190374-243813 GCA_023553655.1 Myrmecobius fasciatus
GAATATCAGGACTTCCTGACTCCAGGCTAAGTGCTTTATCCACTGTAAATGAATAAATAATTGCCAATAATTGTTAAAATTTTAAGTGAAAAGCATCCTGGCATAGTGGATAGAATTCACCTTAGATTCAGGAAAACACCTACTGGCTGGTTACCTTGGACAAATAATTTAATCTCTCACTGTTCTTAAGTAACTCTCTCAAACTTTTAAGGTGTAGAAAAGATGGCAATCTGAATTGGAGGAGGTTCACTTTCCATGGTTCTCTAAACCATAGAAGTCGCAGGTTCAGTCTTAAAAAAAAGAGTGCACCAAAAGGTATTTACATTATAAACCCAAGATCTCTCAGCAGACATAGAATGTTTAAAGAAAACCAAATAAACAAAAAAAATGCTGAGATGTAAGCCTACAGTACTTGGCCAATGGTCCTTGAAATCCAATGCCTTCCAGCAAGAATAATAACAGGTGACATTTATATAATGCTTTAAAGTTTGCAAAGCATTTTACATGCATCATATTCTTACAGCAGCATTATGAGGTAGGTACCATTATCCTTATTTTACAGAAAGAAAGGAAAAAGAACAGAGGTCCAGAGAGGTTACCATGGTTACACAACAAATAAATGTCAGGAGGTAGGATTCGAATCTGGGCTTGTCTTGACTCCTGGAGCTTTTAATGGAACTTTTTTTTAATGGATTCAGAGCTTTAATGGAGAACTCTAATCCTTCTGTCTTGGTAGGCTGCTGTTTTTGCCCAACCACAGCTGCAGCTCTTCTTCCCTCCCTCTCTATTTCTGGCCTGTGGTCCTGTGGCAGGGTCTCTCCTGGATAATCTAATTTTCTTTGCTCTTACAGTGACCTCCTCCCCACAGCACTATTCACACCCAAGTCCTCTCTCTGCCTGGAGTCAAAGTCCCCCTTTAAATTTCTCCCCTGGGAGCTTTTGCTTCCTCCCAGTAACTGGTGATTGACTCTCCCTGTAAAACCTTCTATGCTGATGTGTAGGAAGGACGCCCCAGAGAAATAAATTGTGCTGCCATACGAGGGCCCAGGGAGGAAGCGCTGGCTTTGGCAGAAGGCACTCAGGCCCACGAGGTGTCCCACCTCCCCTCCATGAGTGATGGGGATGCTCAGGCTGAGTTACTGCAGCCAGCCAAATTATCATTTTGAATGATTCGACATGGACACCGGTGGAGCAGAAACAAACTCATGGCAGCCATCTTAATCACCCAAAGCCTAACTTCCACACGGATCTGTCTGGTGTCTTATATACTCACCAGAACTTTCACAATCTCTTCGGCCCAATTGTCACCACTCCTACTTCCCAAGCCCAGAAGGCAATGGCACTTCTGACATTTAATAAGTTTTTGGCTTTAGGTAAATGACTTCCCTTCTGTGAGACTCAGTTTCCTTGCTGGGAGACCAAGGATAATATTTATTATACCCACTTCACAGGATCATGATTAGGAAAACTTTATTTATACCTTAAGGCAACAACGTGCTGCAATGTAATAGCAAATTTTAATTCAGAAACCCTAGGATTATATCCCAACTCAGGGGCTTACAACTTAGGTTATCTTAGTTATTGTTTCTCTGAGCCTCTTTTTACTCATTTATAAAATAAAAGAGTTACTATTTGATGTTGTTCACTTGCATTTTGTTTTCTTACTCATTTTTTCTTGTGCAGCAAAGGAATTGCATAAATATGTTTATACATATTGAATTTAACATATATTTTAACATTGGATTGCTTGTTATCTAGGGGAAGGGATGAGGGGAAGAATGGGAAAATCTGAAACACAAGACTATTCCAGGGTCAATGTTGAAAAATTATCCATTGATTTCAGAGAGGCCTAGAGAGACTTACATGAACTGATGCTAAGTGAAATGAGCAGAACCAGGAGATCGTTATACACAGCAACTAGACTATACAATGATGTTTTCTGATGGACATGGCTCTTTTCAACAATGAGGTGATTCAGGCCAGTTCCAATTGTTCAGTGATGAAGAGAGCCCATATACACCCAGAGAGAGGCTGTGGGAACTGAGTGTGGACCCCAACATAGCATTTTCACTCTCTGTTGTTGTTTGCTTGCATTTTGTTTTTTCTCAGTTTTTTTTCTTCTTGATCCAATTTTTCTTGTGCAGCAAGACAACTGTATAACTATGTATACATGTATTGGATTTAACATATACTGTAACATATTTAACATACATTGGACTACCTGCCATCTAGGGGAGGGGGTGAAGGGAAGGAGGGAAAAAAATTGGAATAGAAGGTTTTGCAAGGGTCAATGTCAAAAAATTATCCATGTATATGTTTTGTAAATAAAAAGCTTTAATTAAAAAAAGAAAAAAAATATCCATACATATGTTTTGAAAATAAAAAATTTTAAAAGAAAAGAGATGGATTTAAGAATCTTATCTCTCAGGTTCCTTCCATGAACTCCTTCTCTATTCAGAGATCTAAAAGGTAATTTCTTTCTTGTTTCTCTAATTTGTTTAGGATGTGATTTTTATATTAATTTCTACACCTTCTATCTTTGTAATCTTTGAGAGGGCCTATTTCATTTTTTCTATTTGTATCTCCAGTGCCTAGCACAATGACCATCACATCTTCTTGTTGCTTAGTCATTTCAATCATGGCCCACTCTTCATGACACCTTTTGGCAAAGATACTGGAGTAGTTTGCCATTTCCTCCTCTAACTCATTTTACAGATGAGTAAACTGATGCAAACAGAGATAAGTTGCCCAGGGACACATAGCTGGTAGATGGCTGAGGACAGAATTTAACTCGGGAAGATGGGTCTTCATGGTCCCAAGCTCAGTGCTCTTTCCACTGCACCTAGCTACTCTAGTATGACTTTTGTCAGATGTTTAATTTCTCTTAGTTTCAGTTTTTTCATCTATAAAATTAAAGTAAGGGAAGAAAGGGACTAACTGACCTCTATGGCCCTTCCTTCATCTGCTAGTATTAGCATAGACTATCAAGAAGGTATTCTTATTCTTTCTAGTTTATTTCTTGGCTATCAAACAAATTGCTTTTTTATACCCTTTACAATGTCCCGTACCCAAGAAATATTTCTTAAATTACTTCATTTGATCTTCCCAACAAATGACACTATCACCCCTTTTTTATTGACAAACTAACTAAGATGTAGAGAGAGTGATTTCCCTGATGTCACATATCCAATAAGAACTAATGCCAGAATTGGAACACAGGTTTTCTGACTTCCAATCTGGTGCTACTTTCAACATACTGTCAATTAGATAAAGCATGGAATGATAAGTGCATCAGAGTAGGAGCCAAAGGATTTGGGTTTGATACCTTAGTTCAATTATTTGCTGACAGCTCATTTAACTTTTTTGGGCCCCAATTTCTACAACTGGAAAATGAACAAATAGATTGGTGAATATTGCCCCTTACAGCTCTAAATAGTATTAGGTCATGTAGAATGTTGGACTTAGAGTTAGAAGATCTGAGTGCAAATGTTGTCTCAAACACTTAAAAGTGTGACTTGGGGTAAATAATATAATCCCTCTAAGCCTTGGTTTCTTCATCTATAAAATGAAGATATTGATAATAATGAAATCTACCTCACAGAATAATTATGATAATCAAATGAGAAAACATAACTTTGTAAACAATGCATTTTATAAATACTAGTTATCATCATCATCATTATGATCATCCTAGGACAGTTTTCTGAGGGGTCATAGCAGGATGTAATACAAAGAGAAATAAAAGTGAATGCATAAGAAGGAAAGGTAGAAGATATTATGACAGTAAAAAGCAGAATATCCCTAGTTCTTTTTGCTTCCATTAAACCTACTTGCCTACTTCCAGGTGAAAACAAGCAAGCCATCTTAATATGTTCTAGCTTTCCTATCCTTTTCTCTCTCTCAGGTATTGGGTAGGGGTTGGAAAAATCAACTCTTAGTTAAAAATTTAGCCCATTATTTCTCTGACAGATGGGAGAGAGCATTTTTTTTTGAAATTAATTATAATTTTATGTAAACAAAAATGTATTTTCCTTTTCTCTACCCTCTCAACTTTTAAAAAAAGAAAACAATGCTTTTTGGGGGGAGAGAGATTTCTATGTTTTTTTTTCACAACATGACTTTTATGGAAATACTTTGCATAACTTCACATATGCCTTTTATATGGCAGAGCAAGGAAAGGTAGAGAATCTGGAACTCAAAGTTTAAAAAAGAAATGTTAAAAAAATTATATGTAACTGGGGAAAATATAATATTTTTTAAAAAGAAAATAATCATTTGTGGCAAATATGTATTCTCAAGCAAAACTAATTCCCTTATTAGCTGTGTCCAAAGAATTTATGTTTAAATCTGCACACTGAGTCTATTATCTCTCTTTCAGAAAGTAGGTAAAATATTTCACATTGAATCCTCTGGAATCATGATTAGTCTTTGACCAGAGGATTTGTCTTTCAAAATCATCTATGTTTTTTGTTGATATATAGATTGCTTTCCTTGTTCTGCTCAATTCTTTCTGTCTAAATTTTTTTATCTTCTCAGGTTTCTTTGAAATTGTCCCTTTCACAGTACAACAAAATAATATTTCATTATCTTTATATGCTATAATTTATTCAGTCATTCCTCAGAATTATTACTAATTCTTTGACACCACAAAATATGTTTGCACATATTGATCTTTTTCTTCTTTCTTTTATTTTGTTTGGAGATATAGATCTAGTAATGGTGATGCAGGGTCAAAGTATACAAAGAATTTAGTAACGTGGGAAGGGGAGAGGGGTTGTTCCAAATTTATTTCCAGAATAGCTGAATCAATTTATAATTCTACCAATAATACATGAATGTACTCATTTTATCATATTCTACCCAATATTTGTCCATTTTCCATTTTTATCAACTTTGCCAATATGGTCAATATGAAGTAGAACCTCAGAGTTGTTTTAATTTGCATTTTTCTGATTATCAGTAATGGGAAATATTTTTATAACATTTGGATTATTTCTTCAGAAAACTGTTCTTAATTCTCTGACATTTATCAATTGAAGAATAGTTTTTAATAGTTCAGAATAATATTAATATTTTTTAAAATTATCAAACACGAGGCTTCTGTCCCATTTGATTCTGAAAATTTCATACTCAGTTTGATCAATTGATCAATATATTTCTTAACCAGAACTAAACTGGTTTAACTTTAAAAAAAAGAGTACTGATTTATTTTTTTGCCATTCTTTTCCTTTAAAATTTTGAGTTCCAAATTCTCTCCTTCTCGCCACTCTACCCCATATCCACTTAGAAGGTAAGCAATATATCAATTATATATGTAAAAGCAATATAAAATTTATTTCCATATTAACTATATTGTGAAAAAAGGCAAAAATATTCTTCAATTTGCACTCAGAATTCATCACTTCTCTTTGGAGATAAATAGTATTTTTTTCATCACAAGTTCCTTAAAATTGTCTTGGATTATTATATTAATTAGACAGCTAAGTCTTTCATGTTACAACATTGTTTTTACTGTGCAAAATAATTATTCTTGCATAATGACACTTTTTCAGTTATTCCATAAATGATGAGTATACTCTCAATTTTTGCCATCACAAAAGGAACTAATATATATATTTTCAACATATAGGTCCTTTTTCTTTTCTTTTGATTTTTTAGGAGTGCAAACTTAATGATAGTATAAATAAAAGGGAATGCAGAGTTTTATAGCCTTCTGACATAGTTCCAGATTGTCCAGAAAGGTTGGACCCATCAGTACTTAATCAACAATTCATTAGTGCATTTATTTTCTTTCATCAACATTTGTCATTTCTGATAGATGTGAAATGGTACCTCAGAATTGTTTTCATTTTCATTTCTCTAAGAAAGATGAGATTTAGAGGACTTTTTCATTAAATATGATCATAGATAACTTTGATTTCTTTTTCTGAAAATTTCCTATTCATCTTCTTTGACCATTTGTCAATTGGGGAATAGCTCTTATTTTTACAAATTTGACTCCATTTTCTATATATTTGAGAAACGAAGTTTATTTCAGAGAAACTATGTAATTTTTATATTGTTTCATTGTTTATGGTATCTTTTATAAAATATAGTTTCTGATTATGTCTTGTAATTAGGTTTATTTTTTACTTTTGTATTGTGTAAGATCATGACTGCTATTTTTGCCCTTTTCACTGAACCTGATGTATAATAGACTATTTCAGCCCTTCATTTCAAACCTGTTTATCTTTTCATCCCAAGTGTGTCTCTTATGCATAGTATATTGTTGGATTTTGCTTTCCAACCCATTCTGCTATTCACTTCTGTTTTATGGATGAACTTATCCCATTCACATTCACGGTGAATTATTACTGTATATTTCTCCCTGTCTCATTTCTTCTGTTTATTCTTCTCTCCTTTTTAATCTATTTCTCCTCACAACTCCATTTTGCTTCTAACAGTTTCTTCTGTTAATCAGTCCTCCCTTTTATGCTCCCCCATATTTCTCTCCCTCCTGTTTCCTTATTGGGAAAGATAGATTTCTATAGAGAAGAGAGAGACAGAGAGATAGAGAGACAGCAAGAAAGAGACAGAGTCAGAGAGACAGAGACAGAGACAAAGACAAAGACAAAGTATTTCTTTCTTTGAATCATTTCTGATGTGTAATGTTCAAGCATTGTCCAGTATCCTCATTTCTCCTTCCACTATAAGAGCTCTTCCTAGCATGCTTCTTTTATGCGAGAAAGTTTTCTCCTTTCAGCTTCTTCCTTTCTTCTTCTTTCAGTCTGTCCCTCTTTCCCAGTTCTTCATTTTTTTGGAGATCATATTAATACAACAAACTTACAGTCATATCCTCTGTCTACGTGGACTACTTCTAATTGCCCTAATAATGAAAATCTTAAAAGTTATTTGAATCATTTTCATTTTGTGTTTTTTAATTAATTGTTTTATTTTTGTAGTTATACATGTATATTAACTTTTAAATACATATTTCTTTATGAATCATGCTAGGAGAGAAAAATCAGAATAAAAGAGAAAAACCACGTGAGAGAAAAAAAAGAGAAAAAAGAAATGATAGGAGAGGGAAAAAAGAAAAGAAAAAGAAATGAATCTAACATGTGTTGATTTATATTCAATCTCCATAGTTCTTTTCCTAGATGCAGATGGGATTGCTTTGAATCCCTAAAACACTAAAAAAGAAGCAAGTCTTTCACAGTTGATCATAACACAATCTTGCTATTACTGTGTACAATGTATTCCTGATTCTGTGTGTTTGCTCAGTATCAGTTCATGGAACTCTTTCTAGACCTTTCTAAACTCAGCTTATTGTATCATTTTTTAAAGAACAATAATATTCCATTACCTTCATATACCACAACTTTCTCAGCTATTCCCCAATTGATAGGCATCTGTTCATTTTCCAATTCTTTGCTACCACAAAAAGAGCTGTTACAAATATTTTTGTACATGTGGATCCTTCCCCCCCCTTTATGATTTCCTTGGGGTATATACAGTTTTATAGCCCTTTGGGCATAATTCCAAATTGCTCTCTAGAATGGTTGGATTATTTTACAATCCCACCAACAATGCATTAGTATCCTAGTTTCCCCACATCCCTTCCAAGATTTGTCGTTACTTTTTCCTGTCACCTTAGCCAATCTGAGATGTGTAAGGTGGTACCTCGGAGTTGTTTTAATTTGCATTTTTCTAATCAATAGTGACTTAAGGCATTTTTTCATATGACTATAGATAACTTTAACTTAATCATCTCAAAATTGTCTGTTCATATCCTTTGACTCTCATCAATGGGGTAATGACTTGTATTCTTATAAATTTGACACAGTTCTTTATATATTTTAGAAATGAAACTTTATCAGAAGCAGTTACTGTAAAACATTGTCCTAGCTTTGTATTTCCCTTTTAATCTTATTTGTGTTGATTTTATTTGTGCAAAACCCTTTCAATTTAATGTAATTTAAATTGTCCATTTTGTATTTCATAATATTCTCTAGTTCTACTTTGGTCATAAATTCCTTCTTTCTTCAAAGATTTGATAGGTAAATTATCCAATGCTCTCCTAATTTGCTTATGTTATCATCCTTTATTCCCAAATCATGTACCCATTTTGACCTCTTTTTGGTATGGGGTATGAGATGTAGGTCTATGACAAGTTTTTGACATATTATTTTCCAATTTTCCCAGCAATTTTTGTGAAATAGTGAGTTATTATTCAAGAAGCTAGAGTTTGGGAGTTTATCAAATATTAGATTGTTATCATTATTGATTATTTTATCATGTTTATCTAACTTATTCCACTAATTCACTACTCTATTCCTTAAGCAGTACCAAATGGTTTTGATGACAGCTGTTTTATAATATTGCTTTAACTCTAGTATTGCTAGGTTATCATTCATTGTCTTTTTTATTTTTTAATTAATTCTCTTGATATTTTTGCCCTTTTGTATTTCCAGATGAATTTTGGTATTATTTTTCCTAACCTTATAAAATTATTTTTTGGCAATTTCATTGGTATGGTACTGAACAAGTAGACCAATTTAGGTAGAACTGTCATTTTTATTTTATTACCTAGCAATTGAGATTTTTTTTCCAATTGTTTAGATCTGACTTTATTTATGTGAGAATTGTTTTGTGATTGTGTTCATATAGTTCCTGGGTTTGTCTCAGTATGAAGGCACTCAAATATTTTATATTGTCTACAGTTATTTTAAATGGAATTTTTCTTTCTATCTCTTGTTGCTGGGCTTTGTTAGTAACATATAGAAATGCTAATGATCTATGTGGGTTATTTTATATCCCGTGACTTTGTTAAAGCTGTTAATTGTTTCCAGAAGGTTTTTGGATGATTTTCTAAGATTCTCAAAGCATATCATCGTATCATCTGCAAAGAGTGATACTTTTATCTCCTTATTGTCTATTCTAATTCCTTAATTTTCTTTTCTTTTCTTATTGCTTAATCCAACATTTCTAGTACAATGTTGAATAATAGTGGTGATAAAGGGTATCTTTGTTTCATCTCTAATCTTACTGGGAAAGTGTCCAGCTTCTTCTCTCTGTTAAAAATGTTTGTTCTTGCTTTTAGATAGATGCTGGAAAACTCCCTTTATCCTTATGTTCTCTAGTGTTTTATTAGAAATGGGTACTTTGTCAAAATATGGTATTTTGTCAAAAGCTTTTTCTGTACCTATTGAGATTATCATATGATTTCTTCTGGTTTTGTAATTGCTATAGTCAATTATGGCAATAGTTTTCCTGATATTAAACCAGCTCTGCATTCCTGGTATAAATTCCACTTGAGTCATAGGGTATTATTCTGTTGATAAGTTGCTGTAATCACTTTGCTAATATTTTATTTAAAATCTTTGCATCAACATTCATTAGAGATAGTGGTCTGTAATTTTCTTTTTCTGTTTGGTTCTTCCTGGTTTAGTTATAAATACCATATTTGTCATAGAAGGAATTTGGCAGGACTCCTTTTTTATCTATTTTTCCAAATAATTTACATAGTATTGGAATTAATTGTTCTTTAGATGTTTGGTAGAATTCACTTGTAAATCCATCTGGTGCTGGAGATTTTTTCTTAGGGAGTTCTTTGATGGCTTGTTCAATTTCTTTTTTTTTTTTCTAAAATGGGATTATTTAACTAATTTATTTCCTCTTCCATTAATCTGGACAATTAATATTTTTATAAATATTAATTATCCATTTCGGTTAGATTGTCAGATTGCTGTCATACAGTTGGGCAAAATAATGTCACTTTTTATGTCTAAATCATGAACCCATTTAGATCTTATCTTGGTGTTAGGTGTGGGTCAAGCCCTAATTTCTCCCATACTAGGTTCCAGTTTTCCCAGGAGTTTTTGTCGAATAGTGAGTACTTAACCCAAAAGCTGGGATCTAAATGGGTTCATGATTTAGATGTAAAAAGTGATACTATAAGCAAACTAGAGGAACATAAAATATTTTACCTCTCAGATCTGTGGAGAAGGAAGGAATCTGTGTCCAAAGAAGGACCAGAAATCTTAATTAAACACCAGATTACATTATTTTGATTACATTAAATTAAACTAAAAATTAAATTAAATTAAAAAGGTACAAACAAACAAACCTAATGCAGCCAAGATTAGGAGGGAAGCAATAAATTGGGAAATAATTTTTACCTTTAAGGGTTCTGATAAAATCCTCATTTCTAAAATATATAGAGAATCGACTCAAATTTATAAGAATTCATGCCACTCTTCAGTCGATAAATGGTCAAAAGATATGAACAATTTTCAGATGATGAAATTGAAACTATTTCTACTCATGTGAAAAGTTGCTCCAAATCACTATTGATAAGAGAAATGCAAATTAAGACAACTGAGATACCACTACACACCTGTCAGATTGGCTAGATGACAGGAAAAGATAATGACAAATGTTGGAGGAGATGTGGGAAAACTGGGACACTGGTACATTGTTGGTAGAACTGTGAACAAATCCAACCATTCTGGAGAGCAATTTGGAATTATGCTCAAAAAGTTATCAAACTGTGCATATCTTTTGACCCAGCAGTGTTTCTATTGGGCCTATATCCCAAAGAGATCTTAGAGGAGGGAAAGGGACCCACATGTGCAAGAATGTTTGTGGCAGCCCTTTTTGTAGTGGCAAGAAACTGGAAACTGAATGGATGCCCATCAGTTGGAGAGTGGCTGAATAAATTATGGCATATGAATGTTATGGAATATTATTGCTATGTAAGAAACGACCAGCAGGACGATTTCAGAGAGGCCTGGAGAGACTTGCATGAACTGATGGTGAGTGAAATGAGCAGAACCAGGAGATACATGGCAACAACAACACTATATGATGATCAATTCTGATGGACATGGTTCTCTTCAACAATGAGATGAGATATTTCACACAAGTTCCAGTTGTTCAGTGATGAAGAAAGCCATATACACCCAGGGAGAAGCCTGTGGGATCTGAGTCAGGATCACAACATAGCATTTTCACACTCTCTATTGATGTTTGCTTACATTATGTTTTCCTTCTCAGTTTTTTTTTCTGTACAGCAAGATAACTGTATAAATATGTATACACTATTCGATCTGTCAAATATTTTAACATAATTAACATGTATTAGGCTTCCTGCCATCTAGGAAAGGGGGTGGGAAGTAGGAGGGAAAAATTTGTAACAGAAAGCTTTGCAAGGGTCAATGTTGAAAAATTACCTATGCTTATGTTTTGCAAATAAAAAGCTTTAATAACAAGAAAAAAAGAAAGCATTTTCACACTCTCTGTTGATGTTTGCTTGCATTTTGTTTTCCTTCTCAGGTTTTTTTGTCTTTTAGATCCAATTTTTCTTGTACAGCAAAATAGCTATATAAATACGTATACATATATTTGATTTGTCATATTTTAACATAAGTAACATGTATTTAATTACCTGCCATCTAGGGGAGGGGGTGGGGGCAAGGAGGGAAAAATTTGTAACAGAAAGCTTTGCAAGGGTCATTGTTGAAAAATTACCCATGCATATGTTTTGCAAATAAAAAGCTTTAATAAAAAAAGAGATTACAATTCTAGAGTTTGCAACAATGTTCCTTGGGTTTTTCCTTATGGGATATCTTTCTGAAGGTGATTGATGAATTCTTTCAATGACTAATTCTCCCTCTCTATTATATCAGAGTGGTTTTCCTTGATGATCTCTTGAAGAATGCTATCTAGGCTCTCCCTTTTTGGTCATGGTGTTCAGGTAGATCAATTATGTCTTTGCTGGATCTGTTTTTCATGCTGGCTGTTTTACCAATGAGATATTTTATATTTTCTTCCATTTTTTCATTCTTTTTAGTTTGTTTGAATGATTCTTGGCATCTCATAGAGCCATTAGCTTTCATTTGCCCCATTCTAATTTTCAATGATTTTCTTCAGTTAGCTTTTGTATCTCTTTTTCCAATTGGTTAATTCTAGTTTTCAAGGTGGATTTTTTTTTTTATTTTTGCACTTGGGCAATTGTATTTTTTAAGGAATTGTCTTTCTTTTCCAAACTGTTGACTCTTTCTGGCAAGGCTCTGAATTCTTTTCTCATTTTTTTCTTCTCCTTTTCTTATCTGACTTTTAAAGTTTTGTATGAGCATTTCCAAGAAGACAAAATGTCCACATCCGAGTTGGTATTTTATTCTTTCTTGTCACATAGCAGTTTTCTATAGTGAAGGTTCTTTTATGTTTCTTGCTCATTTTCTTTCCTTTTCTTTTGTGTTTTTTTTTTCTTTTTTTCACTTTTACCATAGATGTGCTCATGAGATAAAGGAGCTGCCTCAATCTTCCTGTGAAGCTCTGAACCTTGGCTTTGAGCACAAAGGCCCCTTGTGTTTGCAGGGTGTAGCTTTGCCTGCTCTTTTTAGGAAACAATTTGGTTTCCAAGAATTTGCCTTCTGAGCTGGTACTGGGGGCTGCCCCACTGGTCTGCTTCTCTACTGAGTCAGAACCCAGGGTTTCAGTTACTGATTTGCTGTGATTAATGCCATTTCACTGTTTTTCCCAGATTTTGTCTGATGTGGGCTTAACACCCCTTTCACCCAGTCATACTGACCTTTTTTGAAGTCCTTCCAATCTATCTTGAATTGTAAAATGGTCTCATTCCACTAGACTCTGTTAAGAAGCTTGGTTTCATGTGGTTTTCAAGGGAAACTGGGAGAGCTCGAGCGGCTTCCTAGCTTCATTCCATCATCTTGGCTTCTCCCCTAAAAGACGTTTGAATTATCCTTTTCTGTACGAATGAAAACCCTTAGTTCTTATTGAGTCCCTTATAATTTTTCTTTCTAGTCTAGCTTTGCATGCTTTTCTTGAATTTTAGGTTTAAAAGACAAATTTTCAATTTAGCTCCGGTCTTTTCATCAGAAATGTTTGAAAGTATGGGTAATCCCATAATTCTTAAATCATTTCTCCTTGATCTATTTTATTTCAGTTGTTTTTTTTTTTGATGACATCACATTTTCTTCTATCTTTTCATTCTTTGGATTTTGCTTTATTGCTTCTTGACATCCCATAGAGTCACTATTTCCCTCTTGCCCAATTCTAATTTTTAAACAATTATTTCTTCACTGAACTTTTGTATCTCTTTTTTCCATTTGACATCTTCTGGGTTTCAATAGATTTTGTGCCTCTTTTTCCATTAGACCAATTCTATTTTTAAAGTGTTATTCTCTTACGTATCTTTATACCTTTTTATCAAGTCATTAATTCTCTCATCATAATTTTCTTGTATTAATCTCAGAAAGGAGTGCTGGTGCACAGAGCAGGAGGACCTGAGTTCAAATCTGGCCTCTGAAACGTAATACTTCCTAGCTGTGTGACCTTGGGCAAGTCACTTAACTAAAAATTTTCAGGCTACTAGACTTAGCTTTAAAAACAGCAGCATAGGGGCAGCTATTTTTAATTCTTCCAAAGTATTATGAAGCAGGGAGAGAGAGAGATATGGTCACTGATCTGAATTCTGTCCTGGGTTTTTTATCCAAGATGGTCCCCCCTTCCCCTTCATCTACTACTACTGCTCTGTGCTTTGAAACTGATATCAGGGTCACTGTTTCCTTGTCACTTACCACCAGCACTCCTTTCTGCCTTGAAAATGAGACCCAGAATAGCTTATAGTTGCCAATCAGTGCCAACTCTACTAAATGCCAGTAATGGGTTCCCTGTAGTCTCTTACTGACCAATAGTCAAATGCCATTATTTTCTCTAATCTGAGAGTTCCAGAAAAGGCTGCGACAGCCACTGTCACCATTTTTATGCCCAAGTTCTAGCTAAACATCCCATATTCTGTTACCCCCTACTCCTTCACTCCCACTGCTTCAGACCTCTCCTCCAGATCTCCTCAGTTTTCTTAGGCTGGAAAAATGTCTTACCCTGACTTTTTGTTGGCTCTGCCATTCCATAATTTGATTTGAAATATTATTTTAAAGTTTTTGGAGGGAAATGTTGAAAGAGTTCATCTGACTTGATGCATTTAATCTACCTTTTTGGTTCCAACCCATAACTAAATGGCAGAGAAAATAGAGCACTGGACTTGGAGTCAGGAAGACCTCAATTGAAATCTTACCTCAGACTCTTATAGTGCTCAATAAAAGCTTGTTGATTGCTTGCCAAGAACAAAAAGTATTTTATGAATGTTTACTATGTACTCAAAGCTGTGATAGTCACTCTAATGAACACTGAGGTAGACAATATGATCCCTGAATGATAATAGTTCACTGAGCCTCTAGTCAGAAAAACTTAATTTTAATCTTGCCTCACACACTTGTTATCTCTTTTGACCCTGGGCAAGTCACTTAATCTCTATCTGCCTCAGTTTCCTCATCTGTAAAAGAGGATAATGCTATAACTCGCTTCCTAGGGTTATGGTGAGGGTCAAATGGTATAATCTTTGTGAAATGCTTTGCAAATCATAAAGTACTATTTTAATGTTAAATATCGCTTTGTAGAATAATGTGATATTTGATAATTCTAGGCTCCCTTCTTTTGAGAAAGTGGCCTTCTTTATCATTAGTCCTTTGGAATCATCACTGGTCATTGCATTAATCAGGGATCCTAAGTATTTCAAGATTATTTGTTTCATTTTACAACTCCAATATCCTTGCACTAGCCAACATATTGCTGCAAAAGTGAGAAAGCTTCCCCCAGGGAGTAGAACTGCTTATTTACTGCCTAGCATTGCCTTGGTCTTTCTATTCTTCCTTCTTTCCCACCTAGGGACACAGATCCTATTCCAGTATCTCCCATCTTGAACAGCAATCAGTGTTCTGCCAAATGTGGCTTCCCATATCCTTGACTTTATCTTCATAAATAAGCCAACATATTTAGCAGAAATCATTGCATCTTTGTTTAGGGATTAGGGCTAGGGATCTATTTAAACTGTGCTGAGCACTAGTAATCCTGAAAGGGCTTCAGTAAGGCTGATACCACTGTGGGGCCACAGCAGTTAGCGTGCTGGCTCCGTTGCTGATGTTATTAAGCCAGCCGTGTGTGCTCTGCACAGATAAGTAGGGATGGGGCACATACACACTATGTAAGCATGCAAGTACACACCTACATATGCATCTGTAACTAAAATCTGCATGCTGCTGTGTTCTCATTTCCAGAACCAAAGAGGAGTTCTGTCCAGAACTTTAATTTAGCTCAAGCCACCATCTTTTTCATAAAGCTTTTTCTAACTCTTGAATATACACAAATATACATATTTGTACCTGTGTGAACCATCTGTGTATGCACCTACATAAATGGAATATTCAGGCATAAATGCACATGCAGAGTACAATGCAGAAAGAATTCTATCTATTCTATCACTGAGAACTGGAAGGGACCATAAAAATCACCTTGTCTAATTGTCTCATTTTACAGATGTATAAGTAGGGATCCCAGAGAGATTAAATATGTCCTTCAAGGTGATTAGCTAAGTGAAATTTGGTCAGAAACCCTGGTTTTCTGATTCTAAGTTCGGGAATCAATTGATTTATGCTACATATAGGACAGAAACATAGACATACAAAAATAGACAAGTTTAAGTACATGTAAGCCACTTTAATTTGATTGAATAGTATACTCATATTTATAAACTGTGTTACCTTCTGTTGTAGGATATGGGAAAAGTCAAATGAATCACTGAGCTTTGGATGAGGTATGAGAAGATATAAATCCAAATCTTTTTTCTTACTTTCCTATTTTCTTCTTTGAGTCTCAATTTTCTCTTCTGTCCAATAAAGAAGTTGCATTCAATCATCCTGAAAATCCTTTTCAGCTGTAAGTTCTGTTTTTTGTAATCATATTCATCTGACATGGGGTTCATAGATAACTCCAAGTCCTCATATGTTTGTTTCTGCCTCCTAGTTATTGCATAAGTCATCCATACTGTCAGGAATTATAGGGGAATCTTCATAAAACTCAATTAATAGGGTTCTCTTCTGCCCCTGGGCTAAGATGTTACTGGCAATATTAAAACATCCCACCAGCCTCTGGACAGTTCTTTTCCTCTAAGGTCAGAGTCTCAGGAAAGCTATGGGAGGTCTTTGATGTCACTCACAAGTATTAGTTAATTCATTCTCTTTTTTTACCCACCCCACCCACTACCTTATCTCCCATCACCTTTCCCCCTTCACTAACTAGTGTTTTTTTTTTTTACCCACCCCATTCTTTTATCTTTTCTCCTGTTGTTTCTGTCCTTTCTTCTATTCTGTCCCTCTTTTTCTTTTCCTCTTTCTCTCTTACTTCTTTATAGGATTAGAAAATTTTCTATACCCAATTGAATGATTAAATCATTCCCTCTTGAAGCCAAAATTGATGAGATTAAGCTTCAGACAATGCTTATACCCTCTCTTCTTCTCTCATTTGCAATAGGTCTTTTGCACCTCTTCATGTGAACTAATTATCCCATTATGCCTCCTCTTTCCTCTTTTTTCCAGTACAGACCTTTTCCCACCCCTTAATGTCTTTTTATTTGATGCCATAAAATCAAGGACCATTCACAACCACACCCTCAGTCTATATAATGCCCCACTCTGCCCTAGTGACAGATACAGTTCTCAAGAGTTACAGACATTATTTTCCTATCTAGGTATATAAATAGTTTAACCTTTAAATATATATTTTCCCATTTGCCTTTCAATGGTTCTCTTGAGTCCTATATTTATTGATTAAATTTTCTGTTTAGCTCTGATTTTTTTCAATAGAAATGATTGAAAGTATCTTACCTCATTGAAGTTCCATCTCTTCCCCTGAAAGATGATACTGATTCTCCCTGGGTTGTTAATTATTGGTTGTAACCTCAGGTCTTTTGCCTTCCAGAATATGGTATTCCAGGCCCTCCCATCCTTTATTGTAGAAGCTGCCAGATCGGGAGTAATCCTGACTGTTGCTTCTTGATATTTGAATTGTTTTTCCCCTGGCAGCTTGCAGTATTTTTTATTTGAGATTATAGTTTTGGAGTTATGCAACAATATTCCTTGGGTTTTTCCTTGTGGGATTTTTTTCCAGAGGTGATTGATGGTTTCTTTCAATGAATATATCCTCTTGTGCTAGAATATTGGGACAGTTTTCCTTAATGATCTCTAGTAGAATGCTAACTAGGCTTTTATTTTGATCATTACCTTCAGGTAGGCCAATAATTTTAAAATGTTCTCTTCTGCATCTGTTTTTCCAATGAGATATTTCACACTTTCTTCCATTTTTCATTCTTTTAAGTTTGTTTGAATGATTCTTGATGTCTCACAAAGTCATTAACTTTGATTTGTCCTGTTCTAGCTTTTAATCTGTGATTTTCTTCAGTTAGCTTTTGTATCTCTTTTTCCATTTGGTTTATTCTACTGTTGAAGGAGTTGTTTTCTTTAAATAAATTTTTCCTTTCTTTTCCAAACTGTTGACTCTCTCATACATACTTCTTGTTTCTTTGCTCATTTTTTTCTACCTCTCTTATTTGCCTTTTGAAATTTTTTATGAGCATTTCCAAAAAGCCTCTTTGGATTTGAGATCAAT
This sequence comes from Myrmecobius fasciatus, assembly GCA_023553655.1. Lineage (NCBI taxonomy): Eukaryota > Metazoa > Chordata > Mammalia > Dasyuromorphia > Myrmecobiidae > Myrmecobius > Myrmecobius fasciatus. Next base: position 207,880 of record JAJPUD010003522.1, read on the forward strand.
TTATTTTGCTCTTTGAAATTTCTTCTGTGGACATTCTGTCCTCCTTTGAGTTCGTGTTTTGGTCTGCCCCTGTCACTACAGTAGTTTTCTATGGTCAAGGTTCTTTTATATTTCTTGCTCATTTTCTTTCCTTTTCTTTTGGTATTTCCTCTTTTTTACTTTTAAAGTAGAGTTCTGCTCCTAGAGCAAAGGTGGCCCTGTCCCAAGCTTCTTGTGCAGCTTTGTGTCTTGGCATTAAGCACAGGGACCCCTTAAAAACAGGGGATAGCTTTTACTCCTATGTTCAGGAAAAAAATCTGATTTCCCAGAGTTTTCCTTCTGAGCTGGGACTGGAGGCTGGCCTACTGATTTGCTCCTCTACTGAGCCAAGATTGAGGGTCTCAATTGCTGATTTGCTGTGATTAAGACCCTTTCATCAGCTTTCTTAAAGTCTTTCTAACATGGGCTGAACACCCTTTTCACCCCAGTGAGACTGATTTTTCTTGAAGTCTTTTTTCAGTCTGTCTTGAGCTGGATAATGGTTTCATTCCACCAAATTCTGTTCAGAAACTTGGTTTCATGTGGTTTTTGAAGGAAATTGGGAGAGCTGGAGCAGATTCCTGATTTTACTCTGCTATCCTAGCTCCACCCCCGAAATTTCGGTAAATTCATTCTTTTGTTCAAAAACCCTTTGTTGGAGCCTCTTCTGTGTAAGTCTTATATTAGATCTTATTGAGGTTGGGGCGGGGTCTCAGATGCAAGCAATTAATCCTGAATATCCAAAGCTTACAGCACTGTTAGAAAGACAAGACTACCCCATTATACTAAAATCCTACTTTGATTTCTCATCATGGCATAGAAGTAACGTAGGGTCCTCAAAGGTTATGGAAGTAGAGTAAGAACTTTGTAAAAGTTTATTTTAGCTTTACCAAACTTAAAATATGAGCTCCCTGGTATTTACTGTCTAAGGATCAACCTAGCCAAAGCTTGGAGAGGTGTGTCATAGATTGGTTCCCAGGTAGTGAGTTTTTCACTGTCAGCAACTCATAAAAAGCATTTCTTAAAGCACAAAAGGGGTTAACAATCTACATCAATGGAAGGATTACTGAGTCCAGAAAATTAACTGATCTGAGAAGTATCATTCTTGGGAATCTCTGCTGGGAGGAAAGAAAAGAGGTACAGAATGACAGTATTCTTAAATCGCAGAAGGAAAAGTGATCAGGAAAGGAGAGCATATTTTAGAGATGATTTGGATGGGCAAAAAAAAGTAAGAAAAGAAGAAAATTCCATGTTGGGGAACCAGTACAAACAAAAATATTATTTGAAAAGTGAAGAGATTTCTGTGTGTAGAATTGAATGTTTAGGCAAGAAGGAAAGAGGGACATATAAATTCATGATCCTATAAAGAGTCAATTAAAAGAGGCATAGTTTCCAGGAATAAGAAGGTGACAGCTTCAGCATTCTCTATCATTGCCCTATCTAGGGCATTATGCTTAATTCTGGACACTACATTTTAGAAAAGGCATTGATAAGCTGAGCAGTGCCCAGATAGGAGGATTAGTTGAAAGAACAATGCTTGTTTAGCCCATAAAAGAGAAGCTTCAAGTAGATGTGGCAGCTGTCTTCAAATATTTGAAGGTTTGTTAAATGGAAGCAGGATTAGCCTTATTTTGCTTACCTCAGAGGGTAGAATTAGGATCAGTGGACAAAAGTTGCAAAGAAGAAAATTCAGTAATAATATTAAATACTTATATGCACTTTAAGATATTTTATTCCCATGATTTTGTCTTATTAGATATGACATCATTGAATCCTGAATAATAATAACATGACTAACTAATATTAATGACTAGTGTAACACTTTAATATTTACAAAGTATTTTACAAATCTCTCATTTAGTCCTGTTGACACTTGGGAAGTAGACGTGATTATATTCCCCATTTTACAGGTAAGACTGAGAACAGTTAAGAGATTTATCTAGGATCACATATCTAGTCAGTAACTTAGGCTGAATTAGAATTCAGATCTTCATAATACTAAATCCAATGTTCTATCCATTATGTAATCTAGCTGACTTCTAAATTTAGGCTAAATGTAAACAAATATTTCTCATCATTTAGAACAACTAAAAAGTGCAATGGCTTTCTTGTAAAGTTACCTTTAATTTTCTTCAAGAAAAGTCTAGATGACTGCTTGTAAGAGATATTTTATCCAGGATTCTTTTTCAGGTTTGGGTTGGATTAGAGGGACACTGTATTCACAAGGTCTCTTCCCACTCTGAAATCTTGTCAATCTGAAAACTTAATTGAATCTATGAACTCAATACATATTGGCTCCGTAGTTAATCTTGTACATTATCCCCATTCTCAAAGCTTTCAAAAAAGTGTCCTGATGGGCACAAGACCAGCAACCTCTCTATATTCATACCTAATTTATGCCATTGACACCAAGGGCATATACTTTGGATTACCATCTTACAGCATGATAGGGGATGTAGAATATAAAGAAACCAATGACTTCTCTACTCAACCCAGTGCTGGGGATCAAAGCTGCTCACCCAGGGACAGACTAGCAGATGGTGTAGCTGGCAGCAGGTGAAGTGAGACAGTGAAGGATGAGCACTGCACTCCCTCTTGGCAGAGGGTCCGAATGGGTGTGTTTACCCCCACTTAACCAGGAAGGAGTGGTACTTTGTTTGCATGATTACAATTTCTCAGCAGATGGTGAATCAGACCTCGATATTTCTGTGTATGTCTTGTACATTTTACTTGTTGGTAATGAATTTACAAATCCTTTAAGTATGGAAAACAGAGCTTTCCCACTAGCAGAACAGATGGAGAGAAGGCTTTCTAAAGACTTTTCTGAGTGGCCTTTTTTCTTTTTCTCAGTTTAATATCTATATATGTGTGTGTCTACAAATGCCTCATTAGTTGGCAAGGAACTCCTATTCTGCCTCTCCTAATTTCTGGCACACTGTTGGGCAGATTGCTCTTGGCCACAGAACTACTAACAAGACAACAGTCCAGGAGAAGCTGGGCACATCTCTGGGTTTACAACTGAAAACCCAGAGGCCAGAGACTATAGTCTCTGCCCTTTTCTGGAGAAGAGAAGCAGCTATTTGTAGTTGATTCTACATCAAGAGAAGGGGTTCATACTCTTCCTCCAGAGCAGTGTCAACTGAATTTAATGAGGGATGAATTATGGCCCAGAATTCAGCTGAAGCAACCATGTCTGAAATACTAAGCAGATGGATCAAGGTTATTGGGTCAGTTCTGAAACACAGATCAAACATAAAGGATGAAGCAGAAGTGGCAAGGAGGAATCAAGGTTAAGTGTCCAAGGTGTGGTGTCTAGAACAAAGAGGTGAAGGTCTGAGGGAGAGGGAAGAAGAAAATTGGATTAGGACATAGAATAGCAAAATATTAAAATGGAAAGGGATCTTTTAGGTCATGGCTGGATTATCTTTCCTCTAAACACATTTAACTCCCCTATTTCTGTGGAGGGCTTTACCATTTCTTTAGTCACCAAGATTTATAACTTAATAGCAATTCCATTCATTCTCACTTACTCCACCCCTATAGCTGATCAGGGGCCAAGTTTTGTTGATTTCACCTCTTCAGGCCATCACAAAAACATCACCTTAATATTATTCAAAACATAAACACCAGAGCCCAGGCCCTCATCACCTATTACTTTGACTTTTGCAACATTCCCTAATTGATCATCTTGATTAAGAGTCTCCTTTCTTGAATTTAAATTCATCCTCTACAATGCTTCCAGATTAATATTCTTAGCACTAATCTGACTATGTCATTCACCCATTCAAAAATCTTCAGTGATTCTCTGTTCCCTTTAGGACAAAAACAAAGTTATGTTACTGACTCTTAAAATCCATAACAATTTGGTACTACCCTACCTTTCATTACATAACTCCCCTAAGACACTATTCAAGGTAGATAAGCTGGTATACTTACTTTTCCCAGGATACTATATTCCATCTGCCACCTCAGCAAATTTGTACAGATTTTTTCCAGTCCCTAAAACACTCTCAGTTCTCATCTCTGCCTCTTAACTGTTTGGTCCTGTAAGGATAAACTCCAAATGCCATTTCCTTCAAGAAGCTCTTCCTAATTCCTACTCCTTAGAAGTGACACCCTCCATATCACTAATATTTTGTTTATGTGCTTTATCTTTATTTATCTGGAAACATTTTATATCCTTCTAGTAGAATATAAACAGCTTGAGGACAGAGACTTCCTCACTTTTTTATTTGATATGCCAATGCCTAACAACATTCTTGACAGTAAGTGCTTGGTAAATGTTTTATTGATTGATGAGCCAGTTTTACCTTCCCATCCTGGACTAATCTTGTCCATATCCTCATATTACTCAAAAGAGGATAATAGGTATTTTTAAATGCATACATCAATAAAAGAGAGAAAGAGCAGGTCAAAAGAGAGAACTGAGCATACAACTAAAAAAATTAGAAAAAATATAAATTAAAAATCCCCAACTAGATACCAAAATGGAAATTCTGAAAATCAAAGGAGAGATTAATAAAAGTAAAGTTAAAAAAAAAAACACTGAACTAATAAATAAAAGTAGGAGCTGGTTTTATGGAGAAAATATAACAAATCATTGGTTAATTTGATTTAAAAAAAAAAGAAAACCAAATTACTAGTATCAAAAATGAAAAGGGTGACTACGCCACCAATGAAAATGAATTTAGGCAATTATAAGCAGTACCTCTCCCCAATTATATGTCCAAAAAATTGACATTCTAAGCAAAACGCATGAATATATGAACTTCTCAGATTAACAGAAAATTAAATAGATATTTTAAATAGCCCTATTTTAGCGCAAAACAAAAAAAAAAATGAACAAGTCGTCAATGAGCTTCTCAAAAAAAATCTCCAGGACCAGATAGATTCACAAATGAATTTTACCAAACATTTAAGGAACATTCAATTATATTACTATATAAACTACTTGGAAAATTAAGCAAAGAAAGGTCCTAATAATTTTTTAATGAGAAAATATTATTCTGATATCTAAATTAGGTAGAACAAAAACAAAGAAAGAAAATGATAAACATCTCGTTAATAAATATCAATGCAAAACTTTTAAAATAAAATACTATAAAGAAGATTGCAATATATCACAAAGATCATGCACTATGACCAAGTGGGACCAGGAATGTAGGACTAGCTCAATATTAGGAAAAAATCCAGAATAATTAATCATTATCAGTAATAATAACAACAAAAATCTCATGATTATATCAATAGATGTAGAAAAAGGCTTTGATAAAATACAAAAGCCATTTCTATTAATAACACTCCAAAGACTAGGAATTAATAAAATTGTTTTTGAAATGATAAATATTGTCTAAAACCAAGATGAAGAATTATCTGTAATATAATGTAAACTTGAAACTTTCCCATTAAGATCAGAAGTGAAGGAAGGTTGTCCATTATCACCATGATTATTCAGTATTATAATAGAAATGCCTTCTATAAAAATAACACAAAAAATAAATAAAATGAATAAATGAGGAAACAAAATTATCACTTTTTATAGATTATATGATGGAATACTTAAAGTACCCTAGACAATAGTTTAAAAATTAATTGAAATAATTACCAGCTTGAGCAAAGTTATACGATACAAAATAATTCTACATAAGTCATCAGAAATTCTATGTACTATCAACAAAATAGAGTAGGAAGAGATAGAAAGAGAAATTCCATTCAAAATAATTGCAGCTAATGCAAAACACTTGGGAACCTACTTGCCAAGACAATTTAAGGGAATATAGGAACACAGTTAAAAAATACTTTTCACACAAATAAAAACAGATCTAAATAATTGTAGAAATGTTAAGTTCTCATAAGTAGGCCCAGTCAAAAAAATAAAAATGATAATTCTACTTAAGTTAATTTATTCATTTACATACCAAACTACTAAAAATTATTTTATATAGCTAGAAAAAAATGGTAAATTTCATCTAGATGAACAAAGGCTCAAGAACATCAAAATAATCAATGAAAAAAAAAAAGAAAAGAAGTCTAGCACTTCCAGATTTTAAGCTATATTACAAAGTTGTAACCATCAAAATAATTTGCTACTTGCTAAGAAATAGAATGGTAGATCATTGGAATGGATTTGTCATATACTATGCAGTAGTATATGACCATAGTAATGTAATATTTCATAAACCCAAAGAACCAAACTTTTGGGGTTAGAATTCAACATTTTAAAAACAATTGCTGGAAAAAAAGAAGTTTGGCAGAAAATAGATCAACATTTCCCACTGCCTATTGAGATATGGTCAAAATAGATATATGACTTAGACATAAAGGGTCATGTCTTAAATAAATTAGGGGTAAATGGAAAAATGTACTTGTTAGATCCATGGATAAGAGATGAATTTATGATTAAAGACAGAGAAAATTATGAGAAACAAAATAGATAATTTTTATTACTTGAAAATAAAAGGCTTTTCCACAAATAAAATTAATGAAGTGAAACTTAGAATCCAAAGAGTAATTAAGAATTTTTTTTTTCTAAAACGTTTCTCTAATAAAAGCCTCACTTCTCAACTATATTGGGAACTGAATTAATGTGATTAAAAAAAATAAGAGTAATTCACTAGTTGACAAATGGTCAAAGATATGAACAGTTAATTTTCATAAGAAGGAATCAAAGCCATCAACAATCACTTGATAAATTGTTCTAAATCACTACTGATTAGAGAATTAAAAAGAAACCCAACAATTTTAAGATACTACTTAACATTTATCAGAATGGCTAACTTTACAGAAAAGGAAAGTAACAAATACTGAAGGGGAAATGGCAAATAATTGGAAATCAAGTGGATGTCATTAATTTGGAAATAGTTAAACAAATTGTGGTATATAATTGTGTTGGAATACTAATGTGCTTTAATGACAAACAGTATGGTTTCAGAAAAACACAGACGACTTAAGAATTTATGCAAAGTGAAGTGAGCAGAACCAAGAGAATACTGTACGTATTAACAGTATTAATGTAAGAATAATTAACAGTGACAGACTCAGATATTTTGATCAAGACGATTTTATTCTTTATTTATTTTGCAGTCATATCTGACTTTTCATGACACTATTTGGGGTTTCCTTGGCAAAAGTACTAGAGTGATTTATCATTTCCTTCTCCAATTCATTTTATAAATGAGGAACTAAGATAAACAGGGTTAAGTGATTTGGCCAAGGTCACACAGCTAGTTAGTGTCTGAGACCAAATTTTAACTCAGGTCTTCTTGACTCCAGGCCAATACTACATATACTATGCCACCTAGCAGCTTAGATACTAGCTTACCAGTCTGCTTATGCCTTATATCATTCATGCCAGGAGTTTTCATTTTGGGATCTCTTTCAAGTAGCAATTACTTGATTGTTTCAATTTCTATTTTAGTGTCTGGATCTCAGTTATTGGGTGTGTTTTCTTTTTAAAATTTCTTGAAATATGATGTTTAGGCTCATTTTTTTGATCATGGCTTTCTGGTAGTCCAATAATTCTAAAAATATCTTTGTTCGGTCTATTTTCCAGGTCAGTTTCTTTTCTGATGATACATTTCACATTTTCTTCTATTTTTCCCTTTTTTTAACTTTGTTTTTTTGTTTCTTGATATCTTGTGGAGTCATTAACTTTCATTTGTTCAATTCTAATTTTTGAGACATTTTCTTTAGTGAGATTTTGTACCTCTTTTCCCATTTGTTTTTATTCTGCTTTTTAAAGGAGTTTTTTCCTTCATTGTTTTAGTGTCTCTTTTATCATTTGCCCAATTATATTTTTAAGGTGTTATTTTCTTCAGTATTTTTGTGACTTTTTTTCCCAAACTGTTCATTCTCTTTTCATAATTTTCTTGCATTACTCTCATTTGTTTCCCCTATGTTCCCTTTATGACTCTTATCTCCTGCTTAAACTCAGGAATTCTTCTTGAGCTTGTGTCCAATTAGTATTTTACTTTTAGGCTTTAGTTGTAGCTGTTTTCAGCTTTGGTAGCCTGCAAGTTTTCATTTTTGTCAAGGTAGGGTGATATGGAGATAGATGTGATCATTATCCTCCTGGTCTGTGCATCAGTCTTTATCCAGGAAGGGCCCCAACTCCTCTGTAGCTACAAGAGCTAGCATTTCTCTTTGTCTTAGAACTGAGATGAGCCCCTACTCCCTCGTGACCGACTGCCAGTGCTCCTTTCTGCCCTGTAATTGAGACTCACAAGTGCTTATGGGCAATAGAATTGCCAGTCAATGCCAGCTATACCCAGTGCCAGCAGTAATCTCTCATGACCAGTTGTCTGATTGCCTTATTATTATCTCTGGGCTGAGAGTGCTTGAAGCTGCTGCTGGTGCTGCCTGCTACTGCATGCACTTTAGCACTTTAGAGTGATCCCCAACCTAGTGTCACAGACTACTTCTTTCAACCTTCTAGGTTTTCTTAGACTGGAAAAAATATCTGTATCTACTTATCCAACCTATAAAGCACAGCTATAAGGTCCCCTGTCTGATCACTATAAGGAAATACCCTTGGTTTTGGGCAAATGACCCATGCCCTCTCCCTTCATTTCTCCACCAAACCACTACCCAACCTTTCTGGGATTCCTTTAGAAGCTTAATAAATGCCTATGCAACCAGAAATTGATTTTCTAAAACTGTAATAAGCCCGCAAAACCAGCATGTAGAGCCCTACAACAATTGAATTCCTCCCTGCTCAAAACCAATTGTAAAAGTGTATGTAAAAATACAATAGCACTAAAGTCCACATAATTAGGTGATTGTGCTAAGTGAGCATCTGATTGAAGAAGTGGCTCAGTGGAGCAGTCCTGGAAGATACAATCTAATCAGCATGGAAGAGGAAATATGCAGATTTCCAGGTGAGCAAACAGACAAGCAGATATCACTACAGGAAAAAAAAAAAAGATAAAATGATAAGTTACAAGTGCCAGGGGAAAACATGGAGTCCACAAAGAAGAAGGGTCTTTCTTAACTGGTCCTTCTCTTGCTTCTGTCCAAGGAATTAAGGATAAGGTGAGAGAGCAGAGATGGAAAGATAGATTCTGGAAGGAAAAGGGATTTTTATGACCATGAAAAGGAAGGAGCTTCCAAAGAAAATGAATGCAGCTGGAATAAAAGACTGAAGAGCAGAAATTGAGGGCAGGCTATCCTTAGAGATAGGAATAATGGGCAGTCATCCAAATGGTATGATTTTAAAGAGCATCATGACCCTTTCCACCCATATATGTGCATACATGAACACACAAAGATTTCTGTATCTTTCTTCTATAAACATGAGATTCTATGAGATTCTACCATGGAAATTGTTTTCCTGAGTTAAGTATTTCATTCTCCTTCTAGTACCTTCCATAAATGGTTTTAATTTAGCCACAAACAGTTATCACTGGGGCTTGTCTGACTAGAAAATAAGATGTGACTCATTGACTCTTACCTAGTCCCCAGTGGGGGTATGAGGCTGAGAGAATGAGTTTGCTGGAGAAATAACTAGATGAGGATTAAGAGAATCAGAACCATAAACTTGGAGTCCACTGACCTGAATATGAACCCTAAGTTCACTACTTTTTCATTTGGTGACTTTAAGCAAATCATTTACTCCTTTAAGATTCAGTTTTCTTATCTGTAAAATGAAAATAACATAACTCCCATAGTTTGAGTGAGTCAGTTGAGATTATGGATATAAAAGTGCTTTTGTAAGGCTAGGGTACCATACAGAATCATGGAACTTCCCTAAAATTATCTACTTTAGAGAGCATCTAGTCTAATTGATCCCTGAGAAAGAATGGCTTCTATGATAACCCTGGCAAGTAGCAAACCAGAACTCACTACACCTACAAGAAACAAACTCATTCCACTTTTTTCATCCCTAATTGTTAGGAAAGGTTTTCTTACATACAATTAAGTTGTATCTATTTCTCCAAGGTTTTCTCCTCCAACTGCCAAACAGAGTAAGTCTAATCATCTAAGTTTCTGTATGATAGTCTTCAAATATTTAGAGCAATTAAATCTTCTCTTTTCTAGATAAACTATTTCATTGTTGCCTCACATTGAGTTTATAGCCCATTAAAATTTCTAGCTATTATTCATATTTCATTTTGAATAGTTATGTTTCCTTCATCCTTAACTTGTCCTACTGATTTTTTAACTGAAGAACATAAATTCATAATTTATTCCTATTATTTATCTTATTAAATTTGACCTATTGTTGGATTGTAGTTATTATGACTGAGACTACAATTAGGACTAGTACTAGGACTACAACTATGACTATGACCACAGCTTTTACCATTACTGTAACTATGACTATGACTATGATTGTGACTGTGATTATGACTATGACTACAACTACAACTATGACCATTACCATGACCATTACAATGACCATGACCATGACCATGATTATTACTACCACTACCCACTATGACTATTATCAAGACTATGATTATGACTTATGATTATGACTATGATTGTATTTATGACTATGACTATGACTACAAATACAACTATGATCATTATAATGACCATGACCATGACCATGACCATGACTATTACTACCACTACCCACTATGACTATTATCAAGACTATGACTATGACTACTATGAGTATGATTATGATTGTAGTTATGACTGACTACAATTACAACTATGACCATTATAATGACAATAACCATGACTATGACTATGATTATGTTCATGACCATGACCATGACTATTACTACCACTATGACTATTATCAAGACTATGACTATGACTATGACTGTGATTATGATTATGATTATGAATACAACTACAACTATGACCATTACAATGACCATGACCATGACCATGACCATGACTATTACTACTACTACCCACTATGACTATTATCAAGACTATTACTATGACTATTATGATTATGACTATGATTATAGTTATGACTATGACTACAACTACAACTATGACCATTACAATGACAATGACCATGACCATGACTATGACTATGACTATGACCGTGACCATGACCATGACCATGACTATTACTACCACTATGACTATTATCAAGACTATGACTATGACTACAATTGTGACTATGACTATAACCCCGAAGTTAACTATAACTATGTCTATGACTATGACTACAAGTATTGCTATTACCATAACTATAAGTACCAATATTACTACAACTATCACTATGACTGTGACCATGAGTATGACAATGACAGCAGCTATAATTACGACTATTATTAGTATGACCACAAATATAACAATTAAAACCACTACTACAATTATGACTATGACTACAATTATTACTATAACTGTGATTATGACTACAACTATTATTACTAAATAACAATAATAGCACAGATCTGAAGATGATATATTTTAATTTGGGTTTTCCTAACCCTATTAATAATTTTAATAGGAGAGAAAAGATTTCATAAACACTGCAGAAAAAAACCAATAGATCTGGTTATTGAAGAATATTTTAGAAGCTTCTCTGGAAAATGGTCAGAGAGACACAGGGTCATTGCTCTTTAGAATGGTTTAGGATGGCTTAAATTGATGTCCTGAATTATATACAATTATTTTGAAGACCTACTTTTGAGTATAGTGAGAAACTCTTGGTAACTATGCAGTCCAAGCCTTCTGCAGTGCTTATAACCTTGCATACTATGCTTTGCCCTATGACATTTAAATTTGAATCAAACCTGGCTTCACTCCTAACTCATTTTTTCAGTACTTTCTTTACTGTGCCATAGAAGTCTCTTGGGTTACATGAGAAACAATATAGTGGAATAGATATTTCCACAACCTATAAAACCTCTCCAAATCATAAATTATATGTCAAAAATAAAACAACTTCAGCAGTCTTCTATCCAAAGAAGGTAAAAAACAAAAACAATTCCCCCATTCTCAGAAATTAATGTCACCTAACCCTGAATTTACTCAGTACCCTTCCCTGATTTTTAAGTTTTACACAGTGAGTCTGCACTAACAGACCCCAAAACATGGAACAGACTTACATCAAACCCATCCTCTTTGAGTTCAGTAAATTTTATTTGAATAATGAGCATATTTTCTTTTAATGTTATTTTTTTGCTTTTCTTCTTCCAAGTTGGCCTTCTGTTTTGTCACTTTACATTCCCCAAAAATCAAGTTTTTCTATTGTGTTAATTATTTTGTTGTGTAGTACATTAATTCTGCACTCATAATTGCATCCCCTTCTTCCTAGTTCTTTAAAGCTTCTGATTCCAAACTGAAAAATTTTGCTCAGGATATGACAGCTAGCTTGTCCATAACTCTTCAGGAGCAAAAACTTACCAGGGACTGTGACCCTGAAGCATTGATGGTGGAGAAACAGACTGCCAGTTCCAGGGAAAGCAGACTCACAACTACTAGTGCCAGGTCAGAGAACTAAGGAACACTACTCAAACAGGTTACTAGAAGATGCTTTGCATGAGGGGAGCTTTACTACACACAACTAACCTTGAGGTAAGAGCCCAGTATCCAGTTGGGGATAGATCTGACCACCCAAAAGTTATTTGAGGTAGAGATTTAGGCTGGTGAACTGTAAATTGCCTAGTGTGAAATAAAGCTGAGAAACTTTGAGATCCAATTCCCAAAGGACCCATAGTCAGAGGGAAGGTGGTCAGAAAGTGAGTGACAAGGAAAATAAGGGAAAAAAGTAAAAGCGTCAGAGATTTTAGGAAGAAGAAACTGAAAGATCTTGCATATAGATAAGTCAACAAAAAAAACAGTAAGAATTTAAGTGACATATAGATTTAGTAAATGAGTTTAGGCATATATTGACAAATACTGAAGAAAAAATAAAGTAACATGATCTGACACTTGATGAAACAGGGGATCCTGTGAAATTTTAGGAGAACATGAAATCAAAACACACTTTTTCTGAGTCATTTAAAAGAGAAATGAAAATTATAAATGCAGAACTAATATCCTGCACAACAAAAAATAATGAACACAGTAGAAAAACTGGAATGTGCATTCCAAGTCTCACCAAAGAAACAAGAGAAAATGATAGACTGGAAATGTAAATTGACAAAATGGAAGGCCAACTTAGAAGAAGAAAAGCAAATAAAATTAAAAGAAAATATACTCATTCAAACCAAACTTACTGAACCCAAAGAGAAGGATGGGGAGAGACCACCTAATGATCTTAGATCTTCTAGAAGAACACACAGGACAAAAAACCTTAACATCATAATGAAGAAAATAATAGAAGAAAATTGCACAGAACTTTTTTCTTTATTTTTTAATTCTTAAAGCTTTTTATTTTCAAAACATATGCATAGATAATTTTCAATATTTAGCTTTGCAAAACTCTGTGTTCAAATTTTTCCCTCCCTTTCTCCCAGCCTCTCTCCTAGAGAGCAAGTAATCCAATATACATTAAACATGTGCAATTCTTCTAAACATATTTTCACAATTATCATGCAGCACAAGAAAAATCAGATCAAAACGGAAAAAAATGAGAAAAAAAACAAAATGCAAGCAAACAACAACAAAAAGGTGAAACTATTATGTTGTGATACAAAATGCAAGCAAACAACAACAAAAAGGTGAAATTATTATGTTGTGATAGACCTCTCTCTGAATGCAGATGGTTCTCTCCATCACAAGATCATTGGAACTGGTTTAAATCACCTCATTGTTGAAAAGAGTCACATCTGTCAGGATTGATCATCACATAATCTCGTTGTTGCTGTGTACAATAATCTCCTGGTTCTGCTCATGTCATTTAGCATCAGTTCATGTAAGTCTCTCCAAGCCTCTCTGAAATCACTCTATTGATAATTTCTTATAGAACAATAATAATATTCCATAACATTCATATACCATAACTTATTTAGCCATTTTCCAACTGATTCACTCAATTTCTAATATCTTGCCACTATAAAAAGGGCTGCTACAAACATCTTTGCACACGTGGGTCCCTTTCCTTATGGTCTCTTTGAGATATAAGCCTAGTGGAGATACTAATAGATCAAAGGGTAAGAATAGTTTGACAGGCCTTTGGGCATAGTTCCAAATTGCTCTCCAGAATGGTTGAATCAATTCACAACTCCAACAATAATGTATTATGTTCTAGTTTTCCCACATCCCCCTCCAACATTCTTCATTATCTTTTCCTTTCATTTTAGCCAATCTCAGAGATATGTAGTGATAACTCAGAGTTGTCTTAATTTGCATTTCTCTGATCAGTAGTGATTTAGAGCATCATTTCATATGACTAGATAGTTTCAATTTCTTCATCTGAAAATTGTTCATATCCTTTGACCATTTATCAATTAGAGAATAGCTTGAATTCTAATAAATTCAAGTCATTTGACTTGTTATATGTTTTAGAACAAGTTATATGTTTTAGAAATGAGGCCTTTATCAGAATCCTTAAATGTAAAAAGTTTTTCACAGTTTATTGTTTCCCTCCTAATCTTGTTTGCATTGGTTTTGTTTGTACAAGAATGTTTTAACTTAATATAATTAAAATTATCCATTTTGCATTCCATAATGTATTTTAGTTCTTCTTTGGCAACATATTCCTTCCTTCTCCACAGATCTGAGAGATAGACCATCCTCTGCCTAAACTTCTAAACACAGAAGATGAAATTCTATCAGAAAGTATTCACAGGAAAAACCCAAGACTACAAATTCCAAGACCCATGATGTTTAAATTTAACAGTTCAATTCAGAAACCACAAATTCTATAACTCATCAGGAGAAAGATCTTCAAATGCATAGTAAAGGACACTCAAATAACACAAGATTATTCTGGATCCACTAGAAAAAGAAAGAGAAAATGGAATAATGTTTTCTGAAGAGCAATGGAGCTCAGTATTCAGTTCAAGGTGACCTATCCTGCAAAACTGAGCCTAACCATATAGGACAAATGATGTATTCCAATATTGAAGAAATGTTTGAAACATTTTAAGAAATAAAACCAGAATTAAAGACATTATTTACCTCTCAAATACCCTAAGTGGAAATTCAGAAGGAATAAATAAATGCAGCAAGCAAGAACAGTAACAGCAGCAACAGAGTGACAATAGAGAGAGCAGTAAAAAAAAAAAATCCTAAATGTACACAAAGAAACAGGGAACTCTGGGAGAGATAACAGTGAAGTGGAAAGGGACAATTAGGGAAAGAACTTGGCAACAGCTTGTCTACACGTGAATTCTTTTGTGGGAATAAATTATAATACGGAAAGGTAAAGGAGGGGAGAGAAGGAATTAAGGAGATAGAGAAAAGTAAGTAATACACTGAGTTCAAATCAAGCATTAGCAATGAGAAGAAGGTGACCTTTGTGGTCTCAGAAAGAAAAGATTCTACAGGGGAGTGAGTGAGAGGGAGAAGGGAAATATTGAAAAGAAAGAGGAAAGGTAATAGGCATTAATTTGGAGGTAGGAGAGGATTTTAATGGCAAATATTCCTATAAATGAAGAGAGATGGGCAGTAAAGAGAAATGGTGACTTGGTACTTGAAAACTCTCCTTGTATTTAGTGGAAGGGGGGAAACAAAAACTTCAAGGGGCAACTGGTATCTGGAGGAATAAAGTGGCATGGACAAAGGGAAAAGATTTCCAGACAAATGGATACACATACACACACACACACACACACACACACACACACACACACACACACACATATATACCTAGACATATATGTATGTTTTGTTTGCCTATGTGTATGTGTATCATCATAAAGTGGTAGGCTAAACAATCAAGGATTTGGTAGTGATAGTTCCCCTTATCATGGAGTAATGCTACATGGTTCAGTGTAATGAGTGATCATTTTGAAGTCAAGAAGACGAGTTTAAATCTGACCTCAGACAATTATTAACTGTGTGACTCTGGGAAAGTCTGTTTACCTCAGTTTTTTCATCTGTAAAATGGGAATAATAATGCCTACTTCCCAGGGTGGTTGTAAGGATCAAATGGTATAATAACAGTAAAATATTTAGTACAGTCTGGCATATAGTAAATATTATATATGTACATTGCCATTGTTTTGTAATTATTATTATAATATTAATAATGTTTGTTATTATATTGGCATTTTCTGGAAATGACTCACAGTGGAAAAGGGGAAACCATAGGGGCATATACTACAAGACAATGGCAGAAATGCCTATAAAGGAGACCCTAGAAAGGATACTTGAAAACTTTAATAGCATGAAGCATAGAGAGAAAAAGGAGAGCTCAAATGATTATAGGGATCATAAATCAGAATGAGGCTCTAGAGTAAAAAGAAAGAGAAGAAAGATAATGAGAAAGTAAAAATGATTTTTTAAAGGGGCACAAAATATGAAATTTTAAAACTAAGGAACAGAGCTAAGAAAGGAGAGAAGGGGAAATGGAAAAGGAGAAGAGGGAATCAGGGATGAGAAGAACGTCATTAGAAATAGAGCCACCTATAAAAAAAAAGATTAAAGTAAAGTAACCAGAAAATAATACTATTTTTAGAGCAGAAGAAGAAACTTGAAATTGAAAAGCTTCTGTACAGACAACATTAATGCATTTGAAAATGAAAGGAAGTGGTCAAATTGGGGGGAGGAACCTTTGTATTAAATTTCTCTAATAAGGGATTGGGCAAATAATGGCTTAAATATCTAAGATATGTCAAAAATAAATAAATACATCTAGGTTACAGAAACAACATTTTAGATTAGAGGCAGCAAGCCAGCTGGAATCTCTCAATATTTCCCTCCAAATAATTCAGAAATACATCTTAAATCAAATTTTGCAGCAGCACAACCAACAAAAGGTCAGGGTACAATATTTACCTGTCCTCAGAAAACTTAGGAGGTCTGTAGAAGAGGTCTTTCATACTTGTTCAGAGTGCACATATATGGCAGCATCAAGAGTAGCTACAGCAACAACTTCAAAAAATCTTATCCCAGAGTTGTAAAGAGTTTGGACAACTGATCAGAAAGATATTACATAACTGAATGCAACTATCACTGATTGGCAGCTCTATTTTCCATATGTAGTTCTGGGTGATGGTTTCAGGGAAGAGAGTGTTTCTCTCTTTTCTGGTCAGTCACAAAGGAGCAGGGATTCTGTTCATAGTTCCAGAGCTTCAAAAGGAATGTTAGCACTTGTGACTAAGAGAGAACAGGAATTTTTCTTAAAGACCAGAGCATAGAACAGGAGAACAGTGACCATACTTCTCCCTGGATCACATAACTTTGTAAGTATCAAAAACTTACGGATTCCCAGAACACTGAAAATAGCAGCAAAGAAAAACCTAATGCTTGGCACCTTCCCACCCTCAGGTGAGAAGAGTATAACTTTAACAAACAACACGACAACCAAACCATCAAGGAAAAAAATGCTAATTATATACAAACCCAACAAGAATTCCTGGAGGAGTTAAAGAAAAAGATAAAAGTGACAAAGAAAAAATGGAAAAAATAAATGAGGGGTACCAGAAAACTATGAAAAGAAAATTAATTAGTTTGGTAGAAGATGTATAAAAATAATGAAGAAAGTAATAGCTTAAAAAAAAGAATTGGACTAATGGTAAAAAAAAAAGAGGCACACAAGGGATAGTCAGGAACTATATGAACTAAACTACAAAACACTTTCCACACAAATAAAATCAGACCTAGTCAATTGGAAAAACTTGAAATGTTCATGGGTAGGCCGAGCGAATATAATAAAAATGACAATACTACCCAAACTAATCTACTTATTTAGTGCCATACCAATCAAACTCCCAAGAAATTATCTTACAGATCTAGAAAAAATAGTAGCAAAGTTCATTTGGAAGAACAAAAGGTCAAGGATTTCAAGGGGATTAATGAAAAAAAAAGGCTGATGATGGTGGACTTGCTGTACCAGATCTAAAACTATATTACAAAGCAGCAGTCATCAAAACCATTTGGTACTGGCTAAGAAATAGAGTAGTAGATCAGTGGAATAGGATAGAATCACAAGACAAACTAGGCAATAAATATATCAATTTAGTCTTTGATAAACTCAAAGACCCCAGCTTTTGGGATAAGTACTCACTATTTGACAAAAACTGCTGGGAAAACTGGAAACTAGTGTGGAAGAAATTAGGGCTTGACCCACATCTAACACCACATACCAAGATAAGATCTAAATGGGTTCATGATCTGGATATAAAGAGTGATACTATAAGTAAATTAGAGGAACGTAATATAGTTTACCTCTCAGACCTATGGAGATGGAATAAATTTATGTCCAAAGAAGAACTGGAACTCTTAATTGAAAACCAGATAGATAACTCTGACTATATTAAGTTAAAAAGTATTTGTACAAAGAAAACCAGTGCAGACAAGATTAGGAGGGAAGCAATAAGTTGGGAAATCATTTTTACATTTAAGGGTTCTGATAAAGGTCTCATCTCTAAAATATATAGAGAATTGTCTCATATTTATAAAAATTCAAGCCATTCTCCAATCAATAAATGGTCAAAGGATATGAACAGACAATTTTCAGAGGATGAAATTAAGACAATTTATAGTAATATGAAAAGGTGCTCCAAATCACTATTGATCAGAGAAATGCAAATCAAGACAACTCTGAGGTACCATTACACACCTTTCAGATTGGCTAAGATGACAGGAAAAGTTAATGATGAATGTTGGAGGGGATGTGGGAGGGTTGGGAAACTGATGCATTGTTGGTGGAGCTGTGAACGGATACAGCCATTCTGGAGAGCAATTTGAAGCTATGCTCAAAAAGTTATCAAACTGTGCATACCCTTTGACCCAGTAGCATTTCTATTGGGCTTATATCCCAAAGAAATCATAAAGGAAGGAAAGGGTCCCACATGTGCAAGAATGTTTGTGGCAGCCCTTTTTGTAGTGTCTAGAAACTGGAAATTGAATAGATGCCCTTCAATTGGAGAATGGCTGAATAAATTATGGTATATGAATATTATGGAATATTATTGTTCTGTAAGAAATGACCAGCAAGATGATTTCAGAGAGGCTTGGAGAGACTTACATGAACTGATGCTGAGTGAAATGAGCAGAACCGGGAGATCATTATACACGGCAAAAACAGTACTATATGACAATCAATTCTGATGGACATGGCTCTCTTCGACAATGAAATGTTTCAAACCACCTCCAATTGTTCACTGAAGAAATCCATATACACCCAGAGAGAGGGATGTGAAATGTGGACCACAACATAACATTCTCATACTCCTTGATTGATGTTTGCTTATATTATGTTTCCTTTATCTGATATATCTTCTGTGTAGATAAGATTTTTCTTGCACAACAATGATAAGTTTGGAAATATGTATACATATATTCGATTTGCCAATATTTTAACATAATTAACACATAGTGGATATCCTGCCATCTAGGGGAGGGGTGGGGAGTTGGGGGGAAAAATTTGTAACAGAAAGCTATATAAGGGTTAATGTTGAAGAATTACCCACATATATGTTATGCAAATAAAATTAAAAATTAAAAATTAAAAAAATAAAATAAAATAAAAAAATAAAAAAGGCACAAAAATTCACACAGCATTGGAAAGGTTGTGAATATATATATACATATATATATATATATTAATATATTTATGGTGGAGTTATTAAGTGTTACAACCATTTTGGAAAGCAATTTGGAATTATGCAAATTGAATAACTAAAATGTCCATATCCTTTGAACAAGTCTCTGTACTCACACCCCATGGAAACCATTAATAGAAAAAAGTCTTCATTTACTTCAACATATTTGTAGCAGTACTTTTTCTCATAACTAAAATTGGAAACAAAGTAGATGCCAATCCTTTGGAGAAATGGATAAACATATTGTGGTACATGCATTCAATAGAATTTTGCTGTACTTTCAGAACACAGAGAGGCATGGAACGTGAACTTGGTACATGGAACATAATGCAGTGTAAAGTAAGCAAAGCAAAGAAAACAACATATGAAATAACTAAATTAGTTAAGTGGAAAGCACTATACACCAAAAAATAAACAAAAGTCATGAAATTAAAAACTTAAGTAGGGGTCAAATGAAGAGATAAGAGAAAACATTTGCAAACTACCCCTTCTGGAGGTGAGAGATCCTTAAGTGTTACACACCATGCCAATGTTTAGCCCTTTTCATTGTGTTGATCAATTGTCCATACTTTTTCCACTCCAAAAAATACTGTTTGTCATATGGGATGGTTCTCTGGGAGAAGCAGGGGGAAGGACACCTAGCATACTATGATGATATAAAGAAAATATCAATAAAATTATTTAAAAAAAAAGAAACCTCTTTATCCTAAAAGCTCACTCAACCCTTGGACTACTCACACTGAAAATATTCTTCCATCCATGTGGCCTTTCCTTCTGACTGGTTCTTCTCAGAACCTCTATTTAAAGGAAAAGGTCCAGACCTCCTCATTCCTCTCCAGTCTACATTCCTAACTTATTTCCTTAGGACTTTGTCTACCTTTTCCCTGTACTGTATACTTTCTTCCCACCACTCTCTACTCCCTTGAGGGCAGTTTCTACCTTTCTTCTTGTATTTATATTCCCAATGCTTTGCACAATAATGACACTTAGCAAGGGTATAATAATGTTGGTTGACATGACAAAACATATCCTATCAGAATACATCAAAACTACTATCTATCAACTTTAGATTAGGTTAACTCAACACAGGATATAGGACAGATTTGATGATCTTTGAGAGGCTTTGGGCTCCTGTGAAAATCTCATGCTTTTTTGTGGGAGGGGAAGTTACTGACGTGGAAGCCATTCTTGTTTCTGGTCCAAGGTCGGTTCCAGCTCCTAAGATTGACCCTCTATGGAGGTCCTGACTATTAGAGAAAAATTCATTCACAGAACAATATCACATTGTTCCCTGTCTTCTCCCCTTTGTGAAGCACTTACTCATGCAAACAAGATCCCCTCCCCAGCAACCCATCTGCCTTTCTCCTCTTAACAATGAAGGGGCCTCTGGGTAGAACATTACTATCACAGAGGAATCTGGCTCCAGGTGAGAATCAATTAGTAAGAGAAGATGAGCTTTTGAGAGTAGACAGCCCTGTTTCTATATAAATGTCCTCTTCAGTTCTAATGGGGCAGAAAGATGGAGATATGATAAACACAGGCTCCTAGGGGGTAGGTAAGAAATGGGGTAGCTTCTGATAAGAGACATTGCTACAGATATTCATTTAAAAGTCTCAAATGAATTGCTTAATTTCCTCCACCAGACCCAAAGTGACTCTTCTCTTTCCTCAAAGCCTAGCTAAACTCTTTTTTTGTCCTGCCTGAATTGTTCCTGGACCACACTACTTAGCACCAATCTGTCCTTACTCACTCCTCTGAACTTCTATAACTATCTATAGTTTATTGCTCATGGAACAATTAATCTCTAATTAATCTCTAATTTTCCTCTCCATGCTGTCATTCTATTATTCTTTTCTTAATTATGTAGTAAAACATTGTTTTTTAACTATGTGATCAAACAAATGAATGCATGTAAAGAACTTTGCAGTTCTGTATAATTGTGAGTTCTTATTACAACTAATGAAAACAATAATAACAAAAATAATAATATTGCATCTCCACACATACATTTCAAATTAATGGCCTCTGAGGGCCATATAACATTGTGTAATTGATGGAACACTAGAATTGGAGAAAGACAATTCAAGTTTAAATACTACCCTGAATACTTGCTCCCTTTGTGTCCATGAGCAAGTTAATTAATCTTTCTGAGTAAGGCAACCAGGTGCTGAACTTAGAATCAGGAAGTCCTGAGTTCAAATGTGACCCTGAACATTTACTATTGTATAATGCTGGGCAGCCCCCTTAAACTTTTTGTTTCCGTTTTTTCAACTGTAAAATGGATATAATGATAACATCTTCCTCAAGAGGATGAAATAAGATAATATTTGCAAAGTGTTTAGCAGTGCTTGACATATAGTTGGCACTGTATAAATATTTATTCCTCCATCCTTTCTGAGCCTTGTTTTTCACATCTGTAAGATCAAGGTAGTAATGTCTCTATCTCACAAGACTAGTGTAAGGATCAGATGAGATAAGAGGAAAAGAACTTTATAAACTTTGAGTTGATAGAAAACAGATCAGCTATGATTATTTCATTTTCTCTCCTTTCATAGCTCTAGATCACTCAGTTTTTATTAATTATTTGCTATAGTAGAGGCACTGTGCTAAACTGAAAGAACATAATGACAAAAGTTAAGTATTCTAAGCCCGCAAGGAGATGGCATTCTGAATATGCCATATATATATATGGAGAGAGAGAGAGAAAGAGAGAGAGAGAGAGGGAGAGAATAAGTTATGGTATAAGAATATAATGAAATATTTTTGTTCCATAAGAAACATTCAGAATTTAGAAAGGACTGGAGATATTTACATGAGCTGTTGCTAAGTGAAGAGCTTTTGAGATCTGAACTTGGAGTCAATTCAAATCCCAACGCAGATGCTTATTAGTTTTGTGATTTTGGTCAAGTCCTTAACCTAATTGTGGCTCAGTTTCCACATATGTGAAATGAAGGGGTTTGTCTCAATGGTCTTTAAGTTCCCTTCTAGCTAAAAATCTAAGAGAATATAATCTTTTTAAATGCCAAAGAGAGAAGTTTAAATGTGAACATGGAGATAACAAAGAATCACTGGAGTCTTTTGAGGAGAGGGTGACATTTATTTTAGTAGCTATTGGGAAGATTATAAAGAGAAACTTGGGGCAGGGAGATCATTAAAGCTAATGTAATAATCCAGGTGATGGATTTAGAAGGGACTTTAAGAATAATCTAGCCTAGCCTCTTTACAAATGAAAATATTGAAACCTAGAGAAGTTCGGAGTAAATGGCAAAGACAGGATTTAAGTCAGGGCCTCTGAAATCAAATCTGGACCTCTTTCAATTGTGTAACATTGTCTCAATTAGTTCAGTATGGGACACACAGTTGGTTTTGCATAATTCATAGAATCATACACCCTTAGAAATAATCCAAGCAACTGGGTGAAGCTGGAATCAGGAGGACTTTCAAATCTGGCCTCAGTCACTTAATAGCTGTGTAATCCTGGGCAAGTCACTTACTCTTTCTCTGCCTTAGTTTCCTTCTCTGTAAAATATGGATAATAATAGTATCTACCTTCCAAGGTCACTGTAAAAATAAAATGATAAAAGGAAATAATATTTGCTTAGCACTTTGCAAATTTACTTGGAGCTATACTTAAAAACTAATTGTTATTGTTATTATTGATATAATTATTAAGAACCTCAGAAGATATAAAGCAAATCTATATAAACCAAAAAAGTATAAACCAAATCTGAAGCATGAATGCTCTGTATAATATTTCCAACAAGTAGCAATACAATTACTACTTGGAGATATTCAATGATGGAGAACTCACTGTCAAGGAATTTCATCACATTTTTGAACAATTCCAATTGTTAGTAAATATTTCCTTATATTAAAATTTGCTGCTCTGCTATACATTCATTAGTCCTAATTTTACCCTTTGAAATATAGTATAATAACTCCAATTACTCCTTTATATAACAGTCTTTCAAATATTCATGTTATATGTTCCCCTCTCAATAAACTTTAGTGGCTCTAAGGATCAAATACAAAATTTTCTGTTTTGTATTCAAAGCCCTTCACAACTTAACCTCCTCTTCCAACCTTAATGGTTTTCTTATGCCTATTCCGTATCACACATTCTACTATGCCATAATATTGCTCTCCTGAATGTTCCACAAATAGACACTTTATTTCTGGGTTCTTGGCAATTTCCCTGGTTGTCTCCCATACCTAGAATGCTTTTCTCTTCAATTTCACCTACTGAATTTCCTTATTTATTTAAATTCCTGCTAAAATTCTATCTTCTACTGGAAGCCTTTTCTAAAAGCTCTTCATTTTAATATCTTCCTTCTGTTTATTATTTCCTATTTATTCTGTATATAGGTTGATATGCATATATGTGTTTTCATATGTATTTCCTATTAAATTGTAAGCTTCTTGAGGACCGGCATTATTTTTTCTCACACCCTCTTTTTTGTATTCCCAGCATTTAGCACAGTGTCTGGCACAAAATAGGCATTTAACAAACATATGTGTGTGTGTGTATATATATACATATATATATATATATATATATATATATATATATATATATTACATTATGATGTCTCTTCTAACTCTATATATTTGAATTACATCTTCCTCCACAATCTTGAATCACCCTCCTACTCTGAATGTATTCCAGCTTTACAATTTTTTTTTAATAAAAGATTCATCACCTCATCACTTCAAACTTCTCAGATTGGCTAAGATGACAGAAAAAGATAATGATAAATGTTGAAGTGTGGATGTGGGAAAACTGGGACACTGATACATTGTTGGTGGAACTGTGAATGGATCCAACCATTCTGGAGAGCAATTTGGAACTATGCTCAAAGAGTTATCAAACTGTGCATACCCTTGGACCCAGCAGTATTTCTACTGGGCCTATATCCCAAAGAGATCTTAAAAGAGGAAAAGGGCCCCACATGTACAAGAATGTTTGTGGCAGCCCTTTTTGTAGTGGCTAGAAACTGGAAACTGAAGGGATGCCCATCAATTGGAGAGTGTCTGAATAAATTATGGTATATGAATATCATGGAATATTATTGTTCTGTAAGAAATGACCAACAAGGGGCGGAGCCAAGATGGTGAACTGCAGACGGCATTCTCTGTGAGCTCCTGAGACCTTCCCTCAGACCCAGACAAACAGAGCCTCCGAAGTGATTTTGGAGTGAGGGCTCCAGCAAACATTTGGACTACAACGCACTTCTATCAAAAATCTACTTTGAAAATACTCTGGAGGTTGGTCTCAGGGGAATCGGCAGCTGGCAGCGATCAGACGCCAGAGTGCTTGGGGCAGTGGAAGTCGGACTGCGACAGAGGCGGATTTTAGGCACCCAGGAAGTCCCTGGGAGATGCCTGGGCCACTTTGGGATGCTTGCAGGCAGGTGCTTTGGCAGATCTGCCTTTGGTAAAGGGTGGATTGAGAGCAGCGGAAAGTGTGGTCCTACTGCGGATCTACCCCGACCAGCCTCAGATTGGAAGTGAACTCGGCAAACTGCCCCAGGTCATATTGAAACTGTGGCAGAATTCCCTGCTGGTGACTGATACCTCAGCTCAAAATCATGAGCAAGAAGCAGAAGAGAGCTCTCACCACAGACAGCTTCTACGGCGAGAAAGTAGGGCAGTCCCCAGATCATGAGATTCTGAAAACAATCCCAGATGAAGCCACAAAGGCGGACTTAAGCTGGTCTCCTTTTCAGAAGGCTTACCTGGAAGATTGCATAAAAAATCTCAAAACAGAGCTAGAAGAAAATTGGGGAAATAAATTGAGATCAGTGCAACAGAGATGTCAAAAACTGGAAAACAGGACTGGTGAATTGGAAAAAGAAAACAATTCACTGAAAAACAAAATTGGTGAATTGGAAAAAATCACCAATTCACTGGAAAATAAAAATGGTGAATTGGAAAAAGACAACAATCCAATGAAAAATAAAATTGGCAAAAAGGGGAAAGAATGCATTGAACCAAGAAATTCAATTGGCCAACTACAAAAGGAGTTAAAAAATATAACTGAAGGAAATAATACTCTAAAAATTAAAATTGAACAAATAGAAGTAAATGACTCAATAAGACTTCAAGAATCAGTCAAACAAAAACAAAAAAATGAAAAAATAGAAGAAAATATGAAATATCTCCTAGGAAAAACAACTGACTTGGAAAACAGATCCAGGAGAGACAATCTAAGGACTATCAGACTCCCTGAAAGCCATGATGAAAAAAAGAACCTTGATGCTATCTTCCAGGAAATCATGAAAGAGAATTGCCCTGAGGTTTTAGAATCAGAAGGCAAATTTGGCACTGGAAGCATTCACCAATCACTTCCTGAATGAGACCCCAAAATTAAAACCCCAAGGAATATCGTGGCCAAATTTCAGGACTATCGCACCAAGGAAAGGATATTGCAAGCAACTAGAAAGAAACAGTTCAAATACTGAGGAACTGTAATTAGAATTGCACACGATCTGTCAGCTTCCACATTAAAGGATCAAAGGGCCTAGAATTAGATATTCCGAAAGGCAAAAGAACTTGGATTGCAGCCAAGAATAAGTTATCCAGCTAGAATGAGCATCATCTTCCAGGGAAGAAGATGGTCATTCAATGATACAGGAGAATTTCACCTATTTCTAATGAAAAGACAAGATCTGAACAAAAAATTTGACCTCCAAATACAGAACTCAAGAGAAGCATAAAAAGGTAAAAAGGAAAGAATTCTTGAGAATTATATTTCTACTACAGGTATCCTTAAAGACTAGGGGTATAATTCGATTTTTCTTTGATAATAATGGAAAAGAAATTAGAGGTGGAAGGGATACCACACTGGAAAAAAAGGGGGGGGGGGGAAGGAAGCAAAATAAAGTAAAAATAAAGGAGGTAAAATAAGGCAAAATCTCATAAAGAGACATAGAAGATCTAATATAATTGAGGGAAAGAAGGGAGGGTGATGAGTATTGTGTAAACCTCGCTCTCATTAGATTGGACTCTAAGAGAGTATATCAGACACATTTGGCTTCAAAGAAAGGCCTGACCCTCCTTGTGGGAAGGTGGGAAGGAAAGGAGGAAAGAAAAGGGATAGACTAATAGAAGGATTAGGGGAAAACTATAAAAGGGAGAGGGGGGTTCTAAAAGGGGGAGGACTGTTGGAGGGAGGTGGTCATAAAAATAAAATACTGGGGAGGGGGGAAGGGAGAGAGGGGAAAGGGAAGAGAAAATCATAACTCTGGGTAAATAATATAGCAGTAAATACAGATACAGTTATTTTAACTGTGAATGTGAATGGGATGAGCTCTCCCATAAAACGGAAGTGGGTAGCAGACTGGATTAAAACCCAGAATCCTACAATATGTTGTTTACAAGAAACACATTTAAAACATAGAGATACATACAGAGTGAAGGTAAAGGGCTGGAGCAGAATCTTCTATGCTTCAGGTGAACAAAGAAAGGCAGGGGTAGCAATCCTTACCTTGGATCAAGTAAAAACAAAAATAGATCTAATTAAAAGAGATAAGGAAGGAAACTATATTTTCCTAAGGGGTACCATAGACAATGAAACAGTATCAATACTAAACATATATGCACCAAGTGGTATAGCATCCAAATTCCTAGAGGAGAAACTAACAGAGATGCAAGGAGAAATAGACAGCAATACTATACTAGGGGGGACCTCAACCTTGCTCTCTCAGAATTAGATAAATCAAATCACAAAATAATATAAGAAAGAAGTGAGGGAGGTAAACAAAGGCTAGAAAATTTAGGTATGATAGATCTCTGGAGGAAATTGAATGTTGATAGAAGGGAGTATCCTATTTTCTCAGGGGTTCATGGAACTTATACGAAAATTGATCATATGTTAGGGCATAAAAACTTCAAAATCAAATGCAGAAAAGCAGAAATAGTAAAGGCATCCTTCTCAGATCATGATGTAATAAAACTCACATGTAATATAAGGCCATTAGAAAACAGACCACAAGTTAATTGGAAATTAAATAATCTAATCTTGAAGAATGAATGGGTGAAAGAGCAAATTATAGACACAATCGATAATTTCATCCAGGAGAATGACAATAATTAGACAACATAACAAAATTTGTGGGACACGGCTAAAGCGGTTATAAGGGGTAATTTTATATCTATAGATGCTTACTTGCATAAAACAGAGAAAGAGAAGATCATTGAACTGGGCTTACAACTAAAAAAGCTAGAAAAAGACCAAATTAAAAACCCTCAATTAAATACCAAATTAGAAATTCTGAAAATTAAAGGGGAGATCAATAAAATTGAAAATAAGAAAACTATCGAATTAATAAATAAAACTAAGAGTTGGTTTTATGAAAAACCCAACAAAATAGATAAGCCTTTAGTTAATTTGATTAGAAAAAGGAAAGAGGAAAATCAAATTGTTAGTCTCAAAAATGACAAGGGAGAATTTTCCTCCAACGAAGAGGAAATTAGAGTAATTATTAGGAGTTTCTTTGCCCAACTTTATGCCAATACATTTGATAATGTAAATGAAATGGAGTAATATCTACAAAAATATAGATTGCCTAGGTTAATAGAAGAGAAAATAAATTATTTAAATAGCCCCATTTTGGAAAAAGAAATAGAACAAGCTATTAACCAACTCCCTAAGAAAAAATCTCCAGGGCCAGATGGATTCACATGTGAATTCTACCAAACATTCAAAGAACAATTAATCCCAATACTATATAAACTATTTGAAAAAATAGGGAAAGAAGTTGTACTACCAAATTCCTTCTATGACACAGATATGGTGCTGATAGCTAAACATGGTAGGGAGAAAACTAAGAAAGAAAACTACAGACCTGTTTCCCTAATGAATATTGATGCAAAAATTTTAAATAAGATTTTAGCAACGAGATTACAGAAAGTCATCCCCAGGATAATACACCATGACCAAGTAGGATTTATACCAGGAATGCAGGGCTGGTTCAATATTAGGAAAACTATTAGCATAATCAATTATATTAATAACCAAATTAACAAAAACCATATGATAATCTCAATAGATGCAGAAAAGGCCTTTGATAAAATCCAACACCCATTCCTATTAAAAACACTGGAAAATATAGGAATAAATGGGCTTTTCCTTAAAATGATTAGTAGTATCTACTTAAAACCTTCACCAAGCATCATATGTAATGGACTCAAACTAGAACCATTCCCAATAAGATCAGGAGTGAAAATAGGCTGCCCATTGTCACCATTATTATTTAATATTGTCATAGAAATGTTAGCTTTGGCAGTAAGAGAAGAAAAAGAGATTAAAGGAAAAGTTAATGATGAATGTTGGACGGGATGTGGGAAGGCTGGGACACTGATGCATTGTTGGTGGAGGTGTGAATGGATCCAGCCATTCTGGAGAGCAATTTGGAGCTATGCTCAAAAAGTTATCAAACTGTGCATACCCTTTGACCCAGCAGCAATTCTATTGGGCTTATATCCCAAAGAAATCATAAAGGAAGGAAAGGTCCCCACATGTGCAAGAGTGTTTGTGGCAGCCCTTTTTGTAGTGGCTAGAAACTGGAAACTGAATAGATGCCCTTTAATTGGAGAATGGCTGAATAAATTATGGTATATGAATATTATGGAATATTATTGTTCTGTAAGAAATGACCAGCAGGACTATTTCAGAGAGGCCTGGAGAGACTTGCATGAGCTGATGCTGAGTGAAATGAACAGAACCAGGAAATCATTATACACGGCAACAACAATACTATGTTACGATCAATTCTGATGGACATGACTCTCTTCAACAATGAAATGTTTCTAACCACTTCCAATTGTTCAGTGAAGAAAGCTATATACACCCAGAGAGAGGGGTGTGAAATGTGGACCATAACATAACATTCTCATACTCTTGATTGATGTTTGCTTACATTGTGTTTCCTTTATCTGTCTTTAGTGTAGATACGATTTTCTCGCACAACAATGATAAGTTTGGAAATAGGTATACATATATTCTATTTGTTAAGTATTTTAACATAGTTAACATGTAGTGGATATCCTGCCATCTAGGGGAGGGGTGGGGAGTTGAGGGGAAAAATTTGTAACAGAAAGCTATGTAAGAGTTAATGTTGAAGAATTACCCATACATATGTTTTGCAAATAAAATAAAAATTAAAAATTAAATAAATATAAGAAATGACCAACAAGATGATTTCAGAGAGGCTTGGAGAGACCTACATGAACTGATGCCAAGTGAAATGAGCAGAACCAGGAGATCATTATAAACAGCAACAAGACTATATGATGATCAATTCTGATGGGCATGGTTCTCTTCAACAATGATCTGATTCAAACCAATTCCTGTTGTTCAGTGATGAAGATAGTCATATATATCCAAAGAGAGGCCTGTGGGAACTGTGTGGACCACAACATTTTAAAGCTTTCTGTCAATATTTGCTTACATTTTGTTTTCCTTCTTAGGTTGTTTTTTTTTTCTCTTTCTAGATCTGAGTTTTCTTGTGCAGTGAGATAACTGTATAGCTATATATACATATTTTGCATTTGTCATAAAATTTAACATATTTAACATGTATTAGCCTACCTGTCATCTAGTGGTGGGGGTGGGGAGAAAGAGAAAAATTTGAAACAATTTTTTCACCTTCATCAGCAATGTAACCTTTTAATTCTTAAGAATTTTTAATTCTTCCTGGAAAAATTTTAAAGAACTTATTTCTTGGGTTCCCATTTTTCCTCAACCATGCAGATAGAGTTATGACTGAATTTACTTTTCTTAAACGCCCAAAAGTAGAACTCAAGGATTCTCATCATTACCACTTAATCCAAGCACCCAGTTTTCTCCTGTTGTTGACAATCAAATCCAGAAGGGAATCCTTCTATCCCACTCTCAATTGGCTGCTCCATTTTATATTATTAAATTTTTTATTGAATTTATTTTATTAAGGCAAAACAAGAAGTAATTAGTTCCTATTCTCTTTGCAGGGAGACAGAGAGAAATAGAAAAAGCTCTGAAAAAGTCTGGATAACTGAATTTCTGTATCATTAGTATGTCATTTTATTTATTTATTCCTTCTGTCCAAGTGTTCTATAGTATATTTTTATAAAATGAATGGTTAGTTTGCTCATTCCATTGAACTTTGTCCCAATATTCTCCATCATGTTTATCCCTCAGATACATGAATTTTCTTACATTAGGATACTTTTCCACCCCACTCCTGATCCTTATCTTATTTGTTTTTGATAAAAAATTTTCCACCCAAAGCTACATTCCAATCCTGAAATGCAGAAGAATTTTATTCCTCCAGGTCTCAGTGCCCCCTATGAAATAAAATTTGCCTACTTGTGTTAATACCTCTAATTCCTTTTCCTTATTGCTCAAATGTTTGGTATCTATACACAGATATTTTAGGCTATGGGTCTTATTGCTGACTTTTTTTTTTATTAAAGTCATGGTGGTATGTTTTTTTCATGATATCCCATGATACAACCTATAGTTTTCTATATTAGGAATAGGGCACAACTAGAACCTATCACCCCTATAAAATTTGTTTTCTGAACTGACATAATAGTAGATGAACAATTTAATAAATGATAAATATGGGCTTTGTTTCAATTCAACAAAAGCATTATTAAGTGCCTACTATGTGCAAGATATTGTCACAGTAATACCCACAGTGATAATAAATCAGTATGGGCAGAAATTACAAAATTAGAGCTTTGCCTTTCGTCTTCAATTTGGTAAAAAGAAAAGTAGGTTTTGCTATATTCCTCTTTGCTTAGGCTTTATTGGTTTTGGTTAAATTAAGTGTTTACCTCAGTAGTTATGCAATAGTCTGAAGCAGAGAACTTATTAAAGGTCTGAAATTCTTAAATTTATTTCCAATGGAAAACTTATCCATTGGACCAAGAATGTGTCTCCATCCCAACTCCAACTTCCATTCATAATAAAGACTGATTCTACTTAGAATTTTCCATCATGAAATAATCCTATAAGCATAAATTCACTAATCAGGAATTACACACAAATACACACACACACACTCTTTCAAACATATGCATCTATACTTTTTAGCACATTGTTTTTTCAAAAGCAACCTTGGCGCATTGCTACTCTTTAAAAATATCCATCACTCTGGTGCTCTGCAAAGCTTTCAACAACCTCCAGCCTCTTACATCCCAGCCCTGAGCAGCTCCCATAATCAATGCCAGCACCCTGTGAAAGCTAACTCCATCCATCTTTTCCAATGGGTCATTCGTCACTAGATGGTGGTGTGTTGGGGAAATCATGATTGAATTGCTGTCATCAATTCCTCTGGTATTGGGAGAACAAGGTCAGAAGGGTGGGAGTTCAGAGATTTCCCTCTGACTTTGAAAGGGTTCTCATGGATCTGGTGGGTCCCAGCAATGGTACCCTGCCTTGGTGAAATTCATTCACCTGTTCATTTAATGTATATTTATTGAATGCCCACTCTGGGTTTCAAGGAGCTGGCAATTGACTGGCAAAGGAGAGCCTTGCTTCTACCTCTTCTAATCATTCATAGTGGCACAGAATGTTAGAGTTGGGACTCCAACAGAGAGTTCATCTAGACCAAGGTGTTTTGGTTTGGTTTGGTTTTCACTACAGCCCTTTTGGCAGGCTGGAGAAGTTCATACATCTGTTCTCAGCATAATGTTTTTTAAATACATAAAACAAAATACATGGGATTGCAAAAGAAAAAAATATATATTGAAATACAGTTTTAAGAAAAAGCTAAACATCTCTGACATACTTTAACTCTTTTATCAAGACTGATGTCCAGAGAAGGAGATATGTCCCATAGCAAGCTGGTGACAAGAGCTGGACCTCAAATCCAGACATCTTGGCTTTTTCCACTATGGCCTATGTCTTAATCCTTCTATGTGCCTCCTATGGCACCTCTCTATGTGCCTTCTCCTTAGCTAAAATTATTTCCAGTCTCATTTGTAAAATGGCATTTGAGAGCAGCACTCAAAAGAGGGAATTCTGAGTTCAAATAAAGGAATAATTAATTCTACTGTTGCTGCTTTTATTTCCCAACTGGAATTAGCTATAGGGTCTGCCTAAATCTCTTCATCTTCTTTTTAAGAGAGACCTGAATAAATGTTCCATAATTACAATACTGACAATCCTGAATGGAGGAAATAGTAATCTTTTTTATCCCTCTATGGAAGATCATATTAATAATATATTGTTCAGTTTTGAATGTCACATTTTAGAAAGGATATGGGAAAGCTAGAGTCATCAAGAAGAGGAATACCAAGATGATGAGGGACGGAGTAATGTATTATATCATGTTCTAGTGAAGGAAATGCAGATGTTTAGAATTGTAGGATTCTAGATTTAGAACAGAAAGGAATGAAAAAGGACATTTAATCATATTTTTTTATTAATACTTTTTCTTTGCAAAACATATGTATGGGTAATTCTTCAGCATCAACCGTTACAAAGCTTTCTGTTGCAAATTTTCCCCCTACTCCCCACCCCTCCTCTAGATGGCAGGATATCCACTACATGTTAATTAAGTTAAAATACTTAAAAAATTGAATATATGTATACTTATTTCCACGCATCATTTTTGCGCAGGAGAAATTGTATCTACAAGAAAGAATAATCAGATAAAGGAAATACAATGCAAGCAAACATCAATAGAGAGCATGAAAATGATATGTTGTGGTCCACATTTCACATCCCTCTCTGGGTGTATATGGCTTTCTTTACAGAACAATTAGAACTGGTTTGAAGCATTTCATTGGTGAAGAGAGTCATGTCCATCAGAATTAATCATCATATAGTATTGTTGTTGCCGTAAATAATGATCTCCTGGTTCTGCTCACTTCACTCAGCATCAGTTCATGCAAGTCTTTCCAGGCCTCTCTGAAATCATCCTGCTGGTCGTTTCTCACAGAACAATAATATTCCATAATATTTATATACCATAATTTATTCAGCCACTCTCCAATCAATGGGCATCCATTCAGTTTCCAGTTTCTAGCCACTACAAAAAGGGCTGCCACATTCTTGCACATGTGGGGCCCTTTCCTTCTTTTATGATTTCTTTGGGATATAAGCCCAATAGAAACACTGCTGGATCAAAGGGTATGCACAGTTTGATAACTTTTTGAGCATAGCTCCAAATTGCTCTCCAGAATGGTTGGATCCGTTCAGAGTTCCACAGTCCACTGACAATGCAGCAGTGTTCCAGTCTTCCCACATCCCCTCCAACACCTGTCATTATCCTTTCCTGTCATTTTAGCGAATCTGACAGGTGTGTAGTGGTACCTCAGAGTTGTCTTAATTTGCATTTCTCTGATCAATAGTGATTTGGAGCAACTTTTCATATGACTATAAATAGTTTTAATTTCATCATCTGAGAATTGTCTGTTCATATCCTTTGACCATTTATCAATTGGAGAATGGCTTGAATTCTTATAAATGTAAGACGATTCTCTGTATATCTGAGAGATGAGACCTTTATCAGAACCCTTAAATGTAAAGATGATTTCCCAATTTGATGCTTCCCTCCTAATCTTGTCTGCATTAGTTTTGTTTGTACAGAAACTTTTTAACTTAATATAATCAAAATTCTCTATCTGGTGTTCAATTAAGAGTTCCACATCTTCTTTGAACATAAATTTATTCCATCTCCAGAGGTCTGAGAGGTAAACTATCCTATGTTCCTCTAACTTGGTTATAATATCACTCTTTATATCTAGATCATGAACCCATTTAGATCTTATCTTGGTATGCGGTGTTAGGTATGGGTCCAGCCTTAGTTTCTTCCACACTAGTTTCCAATTTTCCCAGCAGTTTTGGTCAAATACTGAGTACT
Organism: Myrmecobius fasciatus; assembly: GCA_023553655.1. Lineage (NCBI taxonomy): Eukaryota > Metazoa > Chordata > Mammalia > Dasyuromorphia > Myrmecobiidae > Myrmecobius > Myrmecobius fasciatus. The sequence goes on from JAJPUD010003522.1 coordinate 242,321, forward strand.
TATCGCAAAAGCTGGGTTCTTTGGGTTTATCAAACACTAAATTGCTAACGTTATTACCTAGATTGTCCTGATATGCTATCCTATGCCACTGATCAACTGCTCTATTTCTCAGCCAGTACCAAATGGTTTTGATGACCGCTGCTTTATAATATAGTTTTAGATCTGGTACAGCAAGGCCACCATCATCAGCCTTTTTTTTCCATTAATTCCCTTGAAACCCTTGACCTTTTGTTCTTCCAAATGAACTTTGCTACTATTTTTTCTAGATCTGTAAAATAATTTCTTGGGAGTTTGATTGGCATGGCACTAAATAAGTAAATTGGTTTGGGTAGTATTGTCATTTTTATTATATTTGCTCGGCCTACCCATGAGCACTTAATGTTTTTCCAATTGACTAGGTCTGATTTTATTTGTGTGGAAAGTGTTTTGTAGTTTAGTTCGTATAGTTTCTGACATTTTCTTGGCAGATAGATTCCCAAATATTTCATGCTATCATGCGTTATTTTGAATGGAATTTCTTTTTGTATCTCTTGCTGCTGAACTTTGTTGGTAATATGTAAAAATGCTGATGATTTATGTGGATTTATTTTGTATCCTGCAACTTTGCTAAAGTTGTGAATTGTTTCTAGTAGTTTTTTAGTTGAGTCTCTAGGGTTTTTGAAGTATACCATGATGTCATCTGCAGAGAGTGATAATTTGGTTTCTTCATTACCTACTCTAATTACTTTTATCTCTTTTTCTTGTCTTATTGCCAAAGCTAACATTTCTAATACAATATTAAATAGTAATGGTGACAGTGGGCAGCCTTGTTTCACTCCTGATCTTATTGGGAATGGTTCTAGTTTGTCTCCATTACACACGATGCTTGCTGATCGTTTTAAGTAGATGCTACTAATCATTTTAAGGAAAACCCCATTTATTCCTATACTCTCTAGTGTTTTTAATAGGAATGGGTATTGTATTTTATCAAAGGCTTTTTCTGCATCTATTGATATAATCATATGGTTTTTGTTAGTTTGATTATTAATATAGTTGATTATGCTGATAGTTTTCCTGATATTGAACCATCCCTGCATTCCTGGTATAAATCCTACTTGGTCATGGTGTATTATCCTGGGGATAACGTTCTGTAATCTCATTGCTAAAATCGTATTTAAAATTTTTGCATCAATATTCATTAGGGAAATGGGTCTATAGTTTTCTTTCTCAGTTTTCTCCCTACCTGGTTTAGCTATCAGCGCCATATCTGTGTTATAGAAGGAATTTGGTAGTACACCTTCTTTCCCTATTTTTTCAAATAGTTTATATAGTATTGGGATTAATTGTTCTTTGAATGTTTGGTAGAATTCACATGTAAATCCATCTGGCCCTGGAGATTTTTTCTTAGGGAGTTGGTTAATAGCTTGTTCTATTTCTTTTTCCAAAATGGGGCTATTTAAATAATTTATTTCCTCTTCTGTTAACCTGGGCAATCTATATTTTGTAGATATTCC
>JAJPUD010003523.1:0-16743 GCA_023553655.1 Myrmecobius fasciatus
TACTGTTATGGAATGAAAAACTTTCTATGAATTAAATTTGGATCAAAAGGAATATAATAGTTGATATTGGTTGAAAATAGAAATAAGATAACAAAATGACTTTTGTGAAATGGGTTCTAAAGTTTGTCTTTCATTATATTTATTTCACTGGGGTTTTCCTGTATTACATAGGTTATATCTCCATATACATCTTTCATTTGTTCATTGACTAAACTTACAAGTCTTAATTTCAATTCTGGATTAGAAACATATGTGTGTGTATATATATATATATATAAATTTAATTGAATGGAACATAGTCCTATCTTTTCTGTTTCTGGTCTTTGCCATTACTATTTGCATTCAATTGTCCATTAATATAAAAATTTTATATAATAATTCCTAACACATATAGAATCATAGGATTGCAGAGCACTTTACAAATATTATCTCATTTGGTTCTTGCAACAGCCCTTTGAGTTGATTATCATCTCCATTTTATAGATGAGGAAATTGAAGAACAGAAAGGTTAAGTAACACCCAGAGCCACACATTTAATAAGTGTTCAATGTAATATAGAAATTCAGTTTTTCCTTATTCTATGTCTGGCACTCGATCCACCATGCCATGTAGCTGTCCCAAGGTTACATTAAAGTCCTCATATCTATACTTGGCATTTTTGCATTGTTATTGCCATTTTGTGATTCAAATTCTTCTGTGAGCATTGGGTGCTGTTATTCAGACCATGGCATTTATAATATTACTTTGATATTAATGGTGATAGAGATACAAACTTTTTCTGTGGCATAAAGTCATAGCTCACTGAAAGCACTAAATTTAATTCAGTCCTGCCTCAAGTCTGAGACACCTAGCTCTTCATTTATCTATATACCATTTGTCAAGGATGAAAACATGAGTGGACAGTATCATTGGGTGGCTCACTGGACTGCAGAGTATTATGGTATAAGTAACAGACAGGTTTCTTCAACTTTGTCTTTATAGGAAAGATGGTTAAATCTCTTAAATTATTTTGGGTGTTTTTTGTTTACCATATTAGAAAGAGGGGGAAAAGAGAGAAGGAGGGATAAAATTTGCAATGCAAAACTTTTTTTAAAAGTTTAAATAATTGTTTTAATAAGTAATGGGGAAAATAAAATATTTTAAAAATAAATTATTCCAATTTTGGCTGAGGAAATTATCATTTGGAGGCATCTGGAAAACCATGCCATCAGTAGCTACTCTCTTCCTTTGGACTCTAGGTGCTGAAAATCTTCCATGACAACAACCAACACCCTGATGAACATACATCTTTCTCTTTAATATTGCTTTAAAAAGTGGAGCAATGAACCAAATATTTAATTTCTGTAGTCACATCTATCATTTAGTATTATATATTTCTGAACTAATCATGAGACACATTTTACTGAAAAGAACATTTGATGATTACATTTTGCTCTACTGAGCCAAATGTTTCTTTTAATATGAATAAACTATAAGTGAAATGAGTGTATATATCATCTAAACTTCTGAATTACTTCCTTCAATATAAAAATGTGTTCTGTTGTTGACAAAGAAATTCACAAATCCTGTTTTCTTTTCATATTTTCAATGAGGATGTATTATTTGGCCTCATTCAGGAGAGGAAATGTGACCATAGGAGAAGCCTGGTAAATTCTACTAGGACTTCCACTGTGGCCTCAGGAACAAGCATTTGAAGCATATGAAGAGATATCAGAATATAATCTTTGTAAAAAAAACAGGCATACTGAAGTTCCTCACAAGAAAAACATTTAAACAATTAGAATAGTCACTAAAATAAAAACCTGATTCAGTTATATCTGACTTGTATATCCACATGTGAAAAAAACAATTATTCCAATTCAGTGATGTCAGATGTTTATTTCTATTTTCAAGTAAGTATAAATTTGCCTTACCCTTAACCTCATCACCATTACAAATCAGTCTTTTTATTATTGTCTGACTGGATCCATAATATATTTCCCAATGTTTTTTCCCAGTTTTTATATGCTTTATCACCTTTTATCTCAAGTCACCTATATCACCTCCTTATTATTTACTCTTTGGAGAATATCTTACTTCATATTTTACCAAGAAAAAGAAAGCCATGAATTAAGAGTTCCCTCTTTTACTTACCCTTATACTTCGTCACTTCATTATTATTATGTGTTCTTCCCTCCTTTCATGCAGTCTTAGAAGAGAATATCCTTTTTGCCAAGACTAATTCTTCTACTTTAGATAAATAGTTCTCATTAAGAGAAATAATTTGGTTCTGATTATAAGAATGGCTGCTCTTTTTAAACTTTAAATGGAGGTGGGTTCCTTTCAGATTGTTATTTATAGCCCTTCACAGTATAGCCCTTAGAGCATAGTTACAGTTTATCATTACAAATTTATCTCATCTTCCTCCTTTTTCTTCTTTACTCATTTAGTATTCTAGGTAAACTGTTGTTCCTGAATCCAGCATTCCACCTTCCTTCATCATATCTTTAAATAATATGTCCCCTATATCCAGAATTCTCTCCTCATCTCTGCTTCCAAGAATCCTTGGTATCTTTTAAAGTTGACCACAGTTGCAACCTCTATTGGGAGGTCTTCTTTGATCCCCTACTTGTTAGGACTCTCTATATCTCCAATTATCATTATTAGTATTATTATTATTATTATTATTATTATTATTATTTTATATTTATTTGTCTATGTAAAAATTGTATTCTCCTAGTGGAATGTATGCTCCTTTAAGGGAAGAGATTTTTTTTTTAATTTTGTCACTATATCCCCAGAACTGAACACCTTTTTATGGATTTCTTATTCAAAGGACATCATCAGGGTTTGGTGGAAAGAGAAATGACTAAGTCAGAATACCTAGGTCAAGTCCCATTTCTCTCAATTACTAAGTATTTGACTATGGGAAAATCAATAGAAATTCGTGGCATTTGATTTCTTTCCTTATAAAAGGATAATGGTAATGTTTCTCGACTTATGTCATAAGATTATCGAAAGAAAAAAAAATGAGAATGTGTCTGAAAGTACATATTTAGAATATAATAGATAAATATAAAATGTTATTGAATGTTTATAATTTTCTAATATCGTGGCAATATGATAAAGACAGAGTTATTAGCTGCCTCTCTTATCTCTACTCAGTTTTCCTTTTAAAGAGTCACCAATTATCACATCCAAGCTGGTTTCATGAAGAAGCTCTGTGGAATGGATTAAATAGGTTGCAAAATGGGTCACTATGAGATGTCTCAGATATTATTTGATACGATCCTCATAAGATTCTAGATTCTGAAATAGATAAGAAATTAGAGTCAGTCTATTTCCAACTCCTCACTATTTTAGAAATAAGGAAACTGAAAGAGGGAATTTAAATGATTTGATCCTACAGTTAGTGTCAGAAATAAAACTTGGAACTCAAACCTTCTGACTTCCTAAATGATGCTCTTTCTATCTCATCATACTGCCTTTAATAATGATAGAATGTTTTGATTTAGGCAGTCTTATGAGTACAGAAAAGCAAATGTGGTTTAAAGTCAGAAGAAACACATTAACCTATTATCCAGATGAACCACGTACTTTACTTCCAGTTAACATTAACTGATGAGCTCAAGGGAAAAAAAAAGATTGTACTGTTCTTTCTGCAAAATAAGTGACTATGGCTTCTGAAGCCCCACAGGAAGGAAGTCTGGCTGTAAGAACAGAGTGAAACATAACAACAACCATAGTTTCTGAGATGATATGAATCCACGATGCATCGCACAGTCATATGTGTCTCAACAAAGATGACAGATAAATAGGAAATAAGAGTTTTAGGATCTAAACACAGACTAATCTTTAGCACAACTTCTTTAGTTTAATCTAGACACAGATTTCTATTCAAATGGTTAAGGTGATTAAGTATTAATAATCTCTGTATCTTATACTTTAAAGAAAATGACAGTAAATAAAGCATACTGACAGATTATACTATAGTAGGAGATTTTAGTATAATATCCCCAGCACTTTAAGCAATGTTCACTCATTGTGAAGTTGAAGAATGTAATAGCTTTGATGTGGTATACTTGAGAAAGAAGAGTTTTAAATGTTTGTGATAAATATAATTTCATCCAGCTCTAATGCCTCATATTAAATTGGAGGTTGGTCTGTATTCTCAGAGGTTTCATGCAATGCACACTATCTGGTAGACAATCTGATAAAAACTACATTAAGAATTCAATTATTTCTTCAGTCTGGCCAGGCAGATGGAAGCATTCTCTCAATATGATATTATTTTTATTTCTACCTCCTTAGACCCAAGTTAAATGTTCTCCACCATGTTTCCCATTAGATTCATGGACTTCTATACAACTGCATGTCATATTCATAGAAGACTAACTACTCTGCCATTCCTTTTATCTAATCAATTACTTTTGAAGAATAATAAGTCTATTGTTTTATTCTAGTCATGGCTTATTTTACTAAGACTCAGTGACAAATAGATACAAAATCCTATTTATTATTTATTTATTTTATTCTGAATTACTGTGCAACTCCACAACTTTTTCTGTCATTTTTCTGTTCTCTACATTACCTAAACCATAAGATGTAGTTTCATTTATCACTTCCATTCTTAGTTCAATGTTCTCTTTATAAAAGTAATAAGATACATGGAAATACATGGGTGATACTTTCCTCCCAATACTTGAAAAAGTCACAAAAGGAAACTTTACCAGGATGGAGGAGTACTTTGTTTAGAAATTTATAAGTAGCATAATATTTCTGTCAGCTATTCAGACAAGTAATGAATAAGTTTATACACTGAAGTCATTATTATATTGGTCACATTGGGAGATATAAAATAAGTATTTACTATCTAATTGGGGAGCACACAAAACAATCAGAGGAGAATGGAAAAGCAACAAATGAACAAATGCAATATAATATGGGCTTTGGTGAAAAGGGCTTGTTGCTGGGCAGATAAAGTAGAAGAAGGGCCATAAGGAATTGATACCATCCTTCAATTTTTTTTAAAATTTGCATTGCATTAGAAAGAACATGAAGAAAACATGTACACTAATAGAAAATAAGGTGTATTTAAGTCGTGACTGTTTTCTCTTAAAATTAAAACATATTGTTACATGCTTAGTATTTTCTAATTGGTATTACCCCTATTCAACTTCAATGTATAAAAAATTTGGACATAATTGAACAAGAACATCTATAAACACATTACATACATATTTCATTAAAAAAATAGTAATAATTCAACTAAAACCAAAGCTGTTTCCTTGGAATGAATAGCTTTTATTTTTAGCAAGCATTAATTGAAGGTAACATTTAAAAGGTTGTTGTATTTTATGTTATTTGACTTTAAAAAACTGTGATGTGACTGCATATAAAGTAATCTCTTACACAAATATGGACAAGAGGACAGGAGAGATTATAAGTTGTCAAGTGTTTCTAGAGCTTCTGTTCATGGCAGAATAATAGATACCAAAGCTGTATTCAAAGCACAGCTGAATGGATAAAAATAGTGTTTAACTTTGATAGTCATTTTGAGCCATAGTAATTTATTGAACCCTTCAATCAGCAAAGGAAACAAAAGATGGGAAATGGGTGAATGACTCATTCCTTCAATGTTATGTACATAGTGATATTCTGATAATTGGATGATCTGAAGGCAAAATAAAGTTTCACTAAAGCATTTTAGAGATAAAGCAAACAAAAAGTACTTCAAAAATGAAAACAAGATTCTGAAATGGTAGGAGAAAAACCAATCAATGTTTGCCATCCAATTCCAAATGTACAACAGGAATGTTTGAAATGTAGAATTATAAAAACACATTTGAATTAAACAAAGACAAAAACCATTTTAAAAATCAATAAGGCCTTCCTCAAGCTTACAAGATCCAGTTTTGAAATTTTACATTTGGATAAATGATTAAGAAAACTGTTTTATAACATAATAAACACACATATGTATGTATATAATTAGCTTGTACTCAAACTTAAACTTTTTTTGAACAGTGAGCATTTTTCAGGAAAAAGGAAAGGATCATCTTTTAAACTGTAGATTTGTCATGTTTCATAATGGAGAACAATTTAGATGGCTTTGCCTTCTAGAGGACAATAAAAATATTTATATTCTGACTTTACATAAACCATTCATCAACCCTCCCCAACAACTTTCACATTTTAATTCTCAGTCACAATTATGTTCCAATTTCTCAATAATCCAATGGCTTCCCAGGAAAAAAGAGGGGTTGTATTTTAACAAAAAAACCTACCATCAAATGTCTACCATAGATAATCTTCCACACCAGGCAGTCGGAGATTATTTTTTCACTTGAAAAGAGAAAAATTCAAAAGAAAAAGAGTTTTTCCTCACCCACCATCCACCAAAGTTTTATCAAATAGTCAGGATGTTTTTGTTCCAATGTCTTTTCCAAAATATGCTGCTTAAATGCAAGGAAATGAGTGTGATATCAAACATCTGTAGATGCATCTATATTTAGGAAAGAACAATCACTTTCTCTCAGTGTGTAAAACACGACTTCAACAACCTGCCATTCATGCCCATGTCACTTTTACAGCATGAAATAGCTCCATCTGACAATTGCCTCATTTTCATTTTTTTTGTTTTACATTGAATACAATATCCATTAAAAGTGGTAACATGAAATTATAAAATAGACTGTAAGTTCTACTGCTGTGTAACATGAAACAACAAAATTAGATATTTGAAGAGCATTTGTATTTATATGGAATTAAACCTTGTGCACTCTATGAACATTAAAATGTCTGAAGAAATGATGTTACATTGTCATTATGTTCAACAACTATTTATTACATAGCTGCTGCATGCAAAGCACTGTGCAATGCTGAGACATAATGTTTAGCTAAGATCTGAAGCTTGTTTTCATTTATGTTCTTAGGGTATCAGTGTAAAGAAATGAATAAAAACAGCAGCTCATATTTCTATAGCACCACTTTCCTTAAGACAGTTCTGTGAGATAGGTAGTACAAGTATTATAAAGTAGTATAGATATTGTATATACACTATTACATCAGTAGTATAAATATAAGTAGTTAAAAAATTAATCTCCCCATTTTATATAAAAGAAAACAGAAACGGCTTGACTGGTTTGACTGGTTGACAGATATCCAGTTGTTAAGAGCACAGCCTGGTTCTCAAATCCAAGTCTTTTGTTACATTCACTATGCAGCATTAAATTTTTACTTTGTCAATTAATCCAGATTTATTCAGTATCCAAGATTATCAAATAGTCAATTATAATATTTTATAAAAAATAATATTAAGAACAACAAATGCAAGTCTGATCATATCAACTCTCCTATTCAATACTTTCCAGAAGCTCTTTATTATCTCCAGGATCAACATAACATGCAGTGTTTAGTCTTTAAAGTCTTTTTTCCCCCATTTTATAGCATATTTACATATTAATTCCCTATACACATTTTAATTCCCTGTACATATTCAATAATCCAGTTACTGGCCACACCACTCCACTTCCCAATTCTGGGTATTTTCTTTTTGTAGCAGCTCTTTTTTTTCCCAGTGGTTAAGAATTGGAAATCAAGGGAATGCCCATCAATTGGAGAATGACCAAAAAAAAAAGTTATGGTATGTGTGACAGAATAATATAGTGCTAAAAGAAATGATAAGAGGATGATTGCAGAAAAAACTGGAAAGACTTCTGTGAACTGATGCAAAGTGAAATGAGCAGAATCAAGAGAATATTGTACATAGTAACAACAATATTTTACTATCAAGAATTGTGAATGATTTAGCTATTCTCAGCAATACAATGATCTAAAACAATTCCAAAGGATTCATGGGGAAACATGCTCCCTTCCTCTAGAGAGAGAACTGAAATTGTCTGAATATAGACTAAAGCATGCTTTTTTCACTTTCCTTTTTTCATTCTTTATTTTATTCAAGTCTTCTTTTACAAAATGACTAACATGAAAATATTTTACATTGTATTATTACAAATGTACCATTGTATATGATCACACATGTACAATCTATATCAGATTGCTTACTATCTCAGGGAAGGAGGAGGAGACAGAATGAGGGAGTGAAGGAAGGATAAAATTTAGAACTCAAAACTTTTTAAAAAATGCAAATGTTAAAAAATTGTTTTAATTTGTAATTGTAGGAAAATAAAATACTATATTTAAATTATTTATTAAAAAAACTCTCTAGCTTTAAATTTCAGCTAAAAATCCACTTTCTGTAAGAGGCTTTTTCTAGTATTCCTCCTCCATTGCTTTTTTTTTTCTGAGATTATCTCCTATTTATACTATATATATTTTATATGTTCATTGTTTTTTTGCATATTATCTCCCTTTGAAATATAAGCTTCTTGAATTAGAGAACTGTGTTTTTATTTTCTTTGTATTTCCAATATTTACTACAGTCCTTAGCACATAGTAAGTTCTTAATAAATGCTTAAGAACTGACAAAAATAACATGCCTCCCTTTAAAAATGCTATGAGAAAATGGTATGTATTTTTCAAAACACAGTTTATTCAAAGTATATTCCAATATTCCAAGGATCCACAAATTCATAGACACTGGTAATCTTCTCCATGACATAATCTATACCCTTTCCTCTATTCCTTAATTAAAATGATACTATCTTGTATGCAAATGCTTCTATGAGGGGGTGGGATAAAGAAATAATTAACATGCCAGTTCCAGCAGTCTGGGTCTCATAACACCTTGAATTTTTATGAGTGGCAAAAGTTTGCCTGACATATTTTTCACCTACTTTTCTCACATTCTTAATTTTACTTATGTTAAGATCTTATTAATTATCTTGTGAAATACTGGGATATTTTTCTTCAAAAAATTATACATATTTAAAAGTATTATTTAAATGAAAAGTTTAACCTTACTTCTACTTTGGGGAAATAAATATGGTAACATGTTCATATTGGATTTAAATATATATACATATATGAATATATGAATTTGTGAATGCATATATATAGTCATTTATGATAAAGATACACTTTTTTTGTTGTTCAGTTATTTCAATCATATCTAACTTTTTCTGACCCCATTTGCAATTTTCTTGACAAAGATAATGGTGTAGTTTACAATTTGCTTCTCGAGAAACTGAGACAAAAAAGTTAAGTGATAGGGTCACTGTAGCTGGTGAGTTTCTGAGGCTGAATTTGAATTTAGGAGGAGTTTTCCTGGCTCTATTCATGGGTGCCACTTACCCCTTCTGTGAATACAATACACACAAATAGGTATGTAAGGGTAAGTACAAGAGACTTAATTAGAACAAATACAGGATGAATGTGTTCCCGTAGTCTTCCTTCAACTGAGCATAAAAAGTTGACAGATTTTTGACGGTTTATTTGAAACAAAAGTTTAAACCTAAAAATTCTTATATTTGACTAAGTAAAAATTAAAGGCTTTTCTCTTTTTCAAAGAAAGAATTGTACATTTTGTAGCCATACAGAACACCTTATTTGAGTGAAATGGGTTTTTCTTCTGTAAAAGTTATAAAGCTAAAATACCATTAGTTATTGAAAATTATACAAAAAGAATAAGTAAAAACAGTTATCTTTTAAGAAACTTTGCTGAGACAGCAGTGCCATTACTGGGTCAGTATCTCAAGGAAATCATTAAGAAGGGAAAAGGATTCACATGTGCAAAAATGTTTGTAGCAGCTCTTTTTATGTAGCAAAGACTTGGAAAATAAGTAGATGCTCATCAATTGGGGAATGGCTAAACAAGTTGTGGTGCATGAAGCTGATGGAATATTATTGTTTCATAAAAATGATGAACAAGCTGATTTTAGAAAAACCTGGAAAGATTTACATGAACTGACTGAGTGAAACAAGCAGAAGCAGGAATGTATTATACACAATAACAGCAGGAATGTTCCATGATCAGTTATGAAAGACTTAGTTCTTCTCAGTGATTCAATGATCCAAACCAATCCCAATAGACTTTGGACAGAAAATATCATCTATATCCAGAAAAAAAATTATAGAGACTGAATGTAAATCAACACATGCTAGGTATTTTTCTGGGTTGTTTTTTATCTTTCCCATGGTTTTTCCCTTTTACTTTGATTTTTCTCACATAATTGATAAAACAATATATATTAAAAATAAGTAAATTTTTTAAAAAAGAAAAACTTTGCATGCTCCTCCCCCTCACACACAAAAAAGTCCTACACATTATATTAATAATATTAATCAGATCTGTGATCACATTGGTACAGGGAATTCAAGATGAGGAAACATTCTATAAAAGCAAGTTGGCAAATGCTCTGCAATGTATGATCATAGAGATTTGTCTAAGCCTGTTGTTGATTGTCCTCCATTCTCAGAGGACCATAACATCAGAAAGGAGATGTCATTATTTGTAAGTGAAATGGAACTAAATAATGGAGGGATATGCAAAGTCACCAGCTTCATTCTCTCCTCTGGAGCCATCTGAGTCCAATGGTAGTGATAAAATGAGTAAATTAACCAAGGTAACATGGGGTAAGATGAGAGGAAGGGAATATCTAACTCATCAGTATGAATAGTCTGAAGCTGGCCTCTATAGACTCTTTGCCATGTTGCCATTCTAAGGTAATTATTCTCATAAACAATAAATATAGATTTTGTCAGAGAATTTGACACATCAAATATCTGTATATTATTTTATTGTGTGTTGCCAATTTTTATTTTTACGTTTATTATTATTAATTATAATCCATAATTATGTTTATATATAAGTTATATTAATAAAATATTATATTAATATTTTGTATTTATTATTTAAAAGGAGAATAATTATATAAAGCTTGAAAAGCACTTTGTTCAATCCTTTCATATTCTTCTTGAACAAATTGAGGGTTGAAGAAGAAAAGGGAGATGGCCAAAGTAAAACAACAAAGTACTGAGCTGCTAGCTAAGGTTATGTCTAGCTGTTCTAAGTCTAAATTGAAAGCTCTTAAACCAGGAATCATGAAGTTTGACAATTTAGTTCTCATAACTATGTTTGGATGGAATTAAGGTCCTTGCAATCTTACGTGCTTTATTTTATGCTTTTTAAAAACATCCTGGGAAGGAATACATAAATTTCACCAAACTGCCAAAGGTATTATATAAAAAAAGGTTAAATACTTTGATCTAATTTAGTATTCTTTCAAGTATTATATCATGCCCAAATAATTATAATACAAAATAACATATGAGAAGGATACCAAGAAGGTATAAGCAAAATGAAAATAATTTCAGAAGGTTTTGGAGGAAGCAATATTTAAGCTGAGTATGGCTAGTGTGGTGGTAGTGACAGTCATAGTACAGGGAAAAACTTGAGGAAAGATATGAAAATAAGAACATCTACTAGTGTTAAGGAGTGGATAAGGTAACTCAAGTAGAGTTATGGCAAATTATAAGGGATTTTAAATATCAGGCTAAGGAATATAAATGGTACTCACTAGGGAATAGGGAGTTCTTAAAACAGGTTTTAAGTTGGAAGACAAACTTATTTGTTAGTTTGATTTTTGATATGTGGTACATTAGATAGAGCATGGACACTAGAATCAAGAGGATTTGAGTTTAAAATCCAGCCTCAGACACTTAGTAGCTATGTGGCACTGGGCAAGTCACTTAACCCTGTTTGTCTCAGTTCCTCACCTGCAAAATGAGATAGAGAAGGAAATGACAAACAATTCCAGTATCAGCAATCAACAACAAAGATATTAAAATATAATTTATTTCCTATATAATTCTATGTATTTCATTTCATGCATTTAAAAATATTATTTAGAGAAGAGGTTGACAAGCTTTACCAGGCTACTAAAGAGGTTCATGACCAAAAAAAAAAAAAATTGTTAAGAACCAAAACAAAGTGTTTTGATGCCAGGAATGATATAAAAAAATCTTATGTATAAAAACAAGAAAACAAGCAAAATAACCTGTGTGTAAGACAGATTAGTAAAGAGAAGCAATTAGGAATAAGACGATTGGTCGGAAGGCTATTACAATCATTCAGGTGAGTAGTTATAAGGTCCAATAATAACATGGTAGCAGTGAAAACAAAATTAAATATACAAGAGACTACTATATTTATGAGACTATAATTATTTTCATTGTTATCACAAAAATTAGATAACATTTTCAATAAATATCCTCGAACAATATCAAAATATACATCATGTCACAGGGGAAGATTAATTAAAAACCACTAGATTATCATAATTATAACTAAACTTACACCACATCATTTTGAATTTATGACCATATTTTTCTATTTGCTATTTACTCCAGGCAAGGTACTATTCAATCTTGGGGCCAGCTCATTGACTACCTGCAACAACTGTCCAAGATGTTCATTAGGCTATGTTTGAAGACCTAAGTCCTGCCACCTTGTGGCTTTTATCCATATGTGGCATTTATGGATTTATCTGTTGAGAGTTCTTTGGCTTTGGCCATATAGAAGTCCTTCCTAGGATATCATACTTTGAAGGAAAAAAAGATTCATTCTTATAGCTGTCTCTCTTTCCCTATCTTTATCATATTGACCAGAAACATTTTTTATTTCTTCTTCTCTCATTCACTCTCTTTGCACTTGGAGTTCAGAAGTACTCATGAACTCAAGTTCAAATAAGGCTTCTTGGTCTGGGACAATTATCTTTTTTTTAAAAATTCATCATCATTTTTGTATTAGACATAATTGTGTATCATATTTTAAAATCCTTGCTAAGAATTAAAATTTCAATATAAGGAGTGACATTTGGTAGATTTTTATGTTTATATGAATTTAGTTGTATCTGATAATCAAGAATTATTATTAATTAATAATATAAATTTAGTAAGTAGTTTTTCAGAAGTTGAAATGGATTAAACTAAGAGTTGTAATTTCTGGGAAAATAATAATTTCCACAATTTCTCATGTTTAAATTCTCCCCATAAAATATCTCTTTCCTTTGAGTAAAATTCTGACAGGTTTTGTGGGATTTAGTTTTCAGATATTCTAATGTCCATTGCCTAGAATATGTGAAGAGAAATGACTTCCAAATATTTGAAGTTTAAGCAGACTTAATAAAAGTGAAAGAAGTATCCAAAAGTACTTGCCTCAAAGCATCTCTCTTTCCTAGCTAGCTTAATTATACCTACTCATTCGTTTCATAGGCTTGATAATACTGCTTTCCTTACCCTGTTTTCCAAATATGTATGTTTCTGTTTATTTCTTTTAATTGAGTATGAATAGAGTTAAGTTACATATTGCTTTTTTTTTGGGGGGGGGTAAGGCAATTAGGGTTAAGTGACTTGCCCAGAGTCATACAGCTGGGACATGTTAAGTGTCTGAGGCAGGATTTGAACTCAGGCCTCCTGACTTCAGGGCCAATGCTCTATCCACTGTGGCATCTAGCTGCCCCTGTATACATTTTAAAATAAATTTCATCTTATTTAATTCACAAATGTTTATTTTTTCCTCTCTCCTATTCTACCTCCCACTTGGAAAAAAATAAATACTTAAGAAAAAAAATTTTTAAGCTGCTATAATTAATATACTTAACCAACCAAAAAAAATTCTCAAACTTGTATAGATGTGTGTATTTACAGACACATACTCATAATATACATATATACATACACAAATATATGCATATAAGTATATATTGATATATATTTACAAAAGGTCTTTTGAAACTATAACTTTCTAACACTAATAATTCTACTGGTGCTCTGTAGTTACAAATCATTGAGCATTACAATCTCTGAAGACTCAAAACTGTCTTTGCTTCATACAGCAGTAGAGAAAAAATTGATGAGAACGAGTAGCCTGCTATATATTATCAATGACTTACACATAAAATAGGCATAAATGGTATCATAAAGAATATGCTTGGCCAAAACAAAAATAAAACTTGTTATACAATAGGGAATGAGTGATCATAGATGGAAAGGCTTGATATTGCAGTGGTCCTAATAGAATACATAATACATAATAGAATACATAAATAAAAAAAATAGAATACATAAAAACAAAATAAAGCAGAGGAAGGCCTCTAGCATTCTGAGTGGATCCTTCATGGAAGACTTAAAAAAAAAAAAAAGATGTGGTTAATAATAGCATACAATGAGAAAGAATGGAAAGGGGCTCTGCACCTAACATTGGAGTTAATATAATTGACATGATCTCATAAACATTAAAAAGTATCAGAATATCCTTATTTGTTATATTTTTATTTCAAGAAACAGCCAGGAGAAGTTCCAATAAAAATCAACATCATCCCCATTTAATCACGCATTGGAGTAAAGAATAATTTATTTGTTACTCCTCCTCCCTGCCTTCAGCCATAAGCTGAATTTATTTTTAAATTGTTCACTAGACTTACATAAATTATCAGCTATCTTAGAATTAAGTGTTTTTTAAGAAAGTCACTAAGGAAGATCCAATTAATTTTGGAAAACATTCTCTTTAATTTTTAAAAATAATCTGTAGAGAAAAAGGGGGAAATATCATTTAGAAATTTACTGCTTGCAAAATTATATCCTGATTCATTCTCTCTCCCTCTCCTTTTCCCTCTCCCTCTCCTTCTCTCTTTTTGCTGAGGCAATTGGGGTTAAGTGACTTGACCAGGGTTACACAGCTAGGAAAATGTTAAGTGTCTTAAGACCAGATTTGACTTCAGAGCTGGTTCTCTATCTGCTTGCATCACCTATTTGCCACTGATTCATTCTCTAATCCAATATATTAATATAATTAAAAATGAAAAGTCAATTTTTCTTCTGATAAAAGTCTGACAGTGAATTTCAAAAAAATGGTAACAAATAAGAATGTTTTTTTCAATTCCCCTCCCCAAAAAATCATAGATCAAACCATAGATTTGATTTGAAAACATAACATATTTGCTAGTCTCTTAGGCAAATTAAGTGCTAAATTTTCTCTCACTCTCATCCCTACTCTGACATTGCCATTAAAGCACAAAAGTTGCTGTTACCATAAAAGAAATTTCTAGACTTTAATGCTAATTTTCTTAACTGCTAGTAGGAAACCTAGCTGGAAATGGAATGGAATGAAAAGAGGAACCCTTTTTAAAGAATACAATCCTTGGGGCAGCTAGGTGGTACAGTGGATAGAGCACCAGCCCTGAAGTCAGGAGGACCTGAGTTCAAATCTGGTCTCATATACTTATCATTCCCTAGCTGTGTGATCCTGGGCAAGTCACTTAACCCCAATTGCCTAAGCAAAAAAAAAAAAAAAAAAAAAAGAATACAATCCTTGCTTTTAAATAGAAGTGTAAGTTTCTTCCCCAAAAGAAGTCTTACAGTAAATGGTACTTTTTTTTGTTCTAATTTTCAATTTCTATTTTCTCATTTCAATAAGGATTCTTCAAAATGCAAACTGTGATAAGAAAAGAGCCTGAAACATATATCTATGTTTACTAATGAATAAACATTATGTTGCTCTTGATTCCTTGAAGTGTAGCTACAGTGTAATCAGAGGAAGTTGTGATACATTAAGTTCGTAGAGTTAGACCATCATCTAGTATAATCTGCTGAGAAGTCTATACCCCTTGGTTCTGGCTAAAAAAGGACAGCTTTTGAAATCAGTGTTGTATATCTGCAAAGTCTTGATGTCTATCTTCATATATATATGTATATATATATATATATATTATTAAGAGTTACCTATAGGAAACAAAGATAAGATGACAGAGAATAACCCAATTGAACTCTCCCAACAATTCCTCTACAAACAACTTTAATTCCTCAAATTAAAAAAAAATTGAAGCAGTAAAATAAAAACAAAAACAGAGCAAGATATTTTTCAAGCCTAAGATAATTTAAGAAGTCAGTAACAAAGATCTGTCACTCAAGACCGGGGTGGGGTGGGGGGGGGCAACCAAAAACTTAGCAGGAAGATCAGCAGTGAGCCTTGGAGGCAGCTGTGGCAATGGCAGAAGCTTTGAGAATTCTCAATCCAGATAGGGTAAGAAAGTCAAACAACTTGTCAGAAACAGATTTCAGGAGACCCTCTAGGTGCAGCTAGTACTGATTAGTAAATCTATTGCCTATACACAGTTCTGATTCACAGTTCTAGAACAGAGAGGAGCATTTGTGATCAAAATCAAGGGAGCAGGAATCCTGGTCACAATTTCACGGCCAAAAGGAGTACTAATGCTTGTGGCTACAGGAGGGCAAGGGTCCTTCCTGGGTAAAGATCAGAGCACTGACCCCCCAAAAAAGCAATAATCACACCTTACTTTAGGTCATATCACCTTCAAAGGATGAAAAACTTGCAGCAGCAAAAACAAAACAGCAGCATTAAAAAAGTCTAAAGTGTGGGACAATGGCTACCATCCCCAATTTCCAGGCAAGCAGAGCCCAACTTTAACATAAAGATTAAAGTTAAAAACAAACAAACAAAAACTTTGGGAAAAGTTTTGGGAAAAGCAAAACAAAACAATAGCAAAAAAAAAAAAAAACTTGGTGATATAAAGCTACTATAGTGATGGGGAAGAATAAGACAAATTCAGAAAACAATGTGAAAATAGCTAAAAGAGGGGCAGCTAGTTGGTGCAGTGAATAGAGCACCAACCCTGAAGTCAGGAAGACCTGAGTTCAAATATGACCTCAGACAGTTAACATCTCCTAGCTGTGTGACTCTGGGCAAATCACTTAACCCCATTTGCCTCAGGAAAGAAAGAAAAGAAAAGAAAATAGAAGAGAAGAGAAGAGAAGAGAAGAGAAGAGAAGAGAAGAGAAGAG